>OX155902.1:26266740-26436857 GCA_944588485.1 Phosphuga atrata | reverse complement strand
AGAATTTTAAGATCTACAACTTTGCTCTGAGGTACTTTTTCGATAAAACTTACCGTTTTCGAGAAAAATCCAAAAAACCTAAAATTTTGACCTTGGGCCCCGAATAAGTCCCTAAGCTCACATGGGACTGATGGGGACTTTTGACACTTTATTCCTTGTGGTAAACCTAAGGTCTCTACGAAGATTTGGCTCTGTCGGAATTTTCTTTATTTCAATTGTCTAAAATGACCGGACTAATACGTGGCGTATGTGTGCATACTATGTAGAACATGATTCTTACAAGCGTAATATCTGGGAAATAGTGGGTCTTAGAGAAAAAATCATAGAGATCATTTTTATAGAGAATTTTAAGATCTACAACTTTGCTCTGAGGTACTTTTTCGATAAAACTTACCGTTTTCGAGAAAAATCCAAAAAACCTAAAATTTTGACCTTGGGCCCCGAATAAGTCCCTAAGCTCACATGGGACTGATGGGGACTTTTGACACTTTATTCCTTGTGGTAAACCTAAGGTCTCTACGAAGATTTGGCTCTGTCGGAATTTTCTTTATTTCAATTGTCTAAAATGACCGGACTAATACGTGGCGTATGTGTGCATACTATGTAGAACATGATTCTTACAAGCGTAATATCTGGGAAATAGTGGGTCTTAGAGAAAAAACATAGATACCATTTTTATAGAGAATTTTAAGATCTACAACTTTGCTCTGAAGTACTTTTTCGATAAAACTTACCGTTTTCGAGAAAAATCCAAAAAACCTAAAATTTTGACCTTGGGCCCCGAATAAGTCCCTAAGCTCACATTGGACTGATGGGGACTTTTGACACTTTATTCCTTGTGGTAAACCTGAGGTCTCTACGAAGATTTGGCTCTGTCGGAATTTTCTTTATTTCAATTGTCTAAAATGACCGGACTAATACGTGGCGTATGTGTGCATACTATGTAGAACATGATTCTTACAAGCGTAATATCTGGGAAATAGTGGGTCTTAGAGAAAAAATCGTAGAGATCATTTTTATAGAGAATTTTAAGATCTACAACTTTGCTCTGAGGTACTTTTTCGATAAAACTTACCGTTTTCGAGAAAAATCTAAAAAACCTAAAATTTTGACCTTGGGCCCCGAATAAGTCCCTAAGCTCACATGGGACTGATGGGGACTTTTGACACTTTATTCCTTGTGGTAAACCTAAGGTCTCTACGAAGATTTGGCTCTGTCGGAATTTTCTTTATTTCAATTGTCTAAAATGACCGGACTAATACGTGGCGTATGTGTGCATACTATGTAGAACATGATTCTTACAAGCGTAATATCTGGGAAATAGTGGGTCTTAGAGAAAAAATCATAGAGATCATTTTTATAGAGAATTTTAAGATCTACAACTTTGCTCTGAAGTACTTTTTCGATAAAACTTACCGTTTTCGAGAAAAATCCAAAAAACCTAAAATTTTGACCTTGGGCCCCGAATAAGTCCCTAAGCTCACATGGGACTGATGGGGACTTTTGACACTTTATTCCTTGTGGTAAACCTAAGGTCTCTACGAAGATTTGGCTCTGTCGGAATTTTCTTTATTTCAATTGTCTAAAATGACCGGACTATTACGTGGCGTATGTGTGCATACTATGTAGAACATGATTCTTACAAGCGTAATATCTGGGAAATAGTGGGTCTTAGAGAAAAAACATAGATACCATTTTTATAGAGAATTTTAAGATCTACAACTTTGCTCTGAGGTACTTTTTCGATAAAACTTACCGTTTTCGAGAAAAATCCAAAAAACCTAAAATTTTGACCTTGGGCCCCGAATAAGTCCCTAAGCTCACATTGGACTGATGGGGACTTTTGACACTTTATTCCTTGTGGTAAACCTGAGGTCTCTACGAAGATTTGGCTCTGTCGGAATTTTCTTTATTTCAATCGTCTAAAATGACCGGACTAATACGTGGCGTATGTGTGCATACTATGTAGAACATGATTCTTACAAGCGTAATATCTGGGAAATAGTGGGTCTTAGAGAAAAAATCATAGAGATCATTTTTATAGAGAATTTTAAGATCTACAACTTTGCTCTGAGGTACTTTTTCGATAAAACTTACCGTTTTCGAGAAAAATCCAAAAAACCTAAAATTTTGACCTTGGGCCCCGAATAAGTCTCTAAGCTCACATTGGACTGATGGGGACTTTTGACACTTTATTCCTTGTGGTAAACCTGAGGTCTCTACGAAGATTTGGCTCTGTCGGAATTTTCTTTATTTCAATCGTCTAAAATGACCGGACTAATACGTGGCGTATGTGTGCATACTATGTAGAACATGATTCTTACAAGCGTAATATCTGGGAAATAGTGGGTCTTAGAGAAAAAATCATAGAGATCATTTTTATAGAGAATTTTAAGATCTACAACTTTGCTCTGAGGTACTTTTTCGATAAAACTTACCGTTTTCGAGAAAAATCCAAAAAACCTAAAATTTTGACCTTGGGCCCCGAATAAGTCCCTAAGCTCACATGGGACTGATGGGGACTTTTGACACTTTATTCCTTGTGGTAAACCTAAGGTCTCTACGAAGATTTGGCTCTGTCGGAATTTTCTTTATTTCAATTGTCTAAAATGACCGGACTAATACGTGGCGTATGTGTGCATACTATGTAGAACATGATTCTTACAAGCGTAATATCTGGGAAATAGTGGGTCTTAGAGAAAAAATCATAGAGATCATTTTTATAGAGAATTTTAAGATCTACAACTTTGCTCTGAGGTACTTTTTCGATAAAACTTACCGTTTTCGAGAAAAATCTAAAAAACCTAAAATTTTGACCTTGGGCCCCGAATAAGTCCCTAAGCTCACATGGGACTGATGGGGACTTTTGACACTTTATTCCTTGTGGTAAACCTAAGGTCTCTACGAAGATTTGGCTCTGTCGGAATTTTCTTAATTTCAATTGTCTAAAATGACCGGACTAATACGTGGCGTATGTGTGCATACTATGTAGAACATGATTCTTACAAGCGTAATATCTGGGAAATAGTGGGTCTTAGAGAAAAAATCATAGAGATCATTTTTATAGAGAATTTTAAGATCTACAACTTTGCTCTGAAGTACTTTTTCGATAAAACTTACCGTTTTCGAGAAAAATCCAAAAAACCTAAAATTTTGACCTTGGGCCCCGAATAAGTCCCTAAGCTCACATGGGACTGATGGGGACTTTTGACACTTTATTCCTTGTGGTAAACCTAAGGTCTCTACGAAGATTTGGCTCTGTCGGAATTTTCTTTATTTCAATTGTCTAAAATGACCGGACTAATACGTGGCGTATGTGTGCATACTATGTAGAACATGATTCTTACAAGCGTAATATCTGGGAAATAGTGGGTCTTAGAGAAAAAATCGTAGAAATCATTTTTATAGAAAATTTTAAGATCTACAACTTTGCTCTGAAGTACTTTTTCGATAAAACTTACCGTTTTCGAGAAAAAATCCAAAAAACCTAAAATTTTGACCTTGGGCCCCGAATAAGTCCCTAAGCTCACATGGGACTGATGGGGACTTTTGACACTTTATTCCTTGTGGTAAACCTAAGGTCTCTACGAAGATTTGGCTCTGTCGCAATTTTCTTTATTTCAATTGTCTAAAATGACCGGACTAATACGTGGCGTATGTGTGCATACTATGTAGAACATGATTCTTACAAGCGTAATATCTGGGAAATAGTGGGTCTTAGAGAAAAAATCATAGAGATCATTTTTATAGAGAATTTTAAGATCTACAACTTTGCTCTGAGGTACTTTTTCGATAAAACTTACCGTTTTCGAGAAAAATCCAAAAAACCTAAAATTTTGACCTTGGGCCCCGAATAAGTCCCTAAGCTCACATGGGACTGATGGGGACTTTTGACACTTTATTCCTTGTGGTAAACCTAAGGTCTCTACGAAGATTTGGCTCTGTCGGAATTTTCTTTATTTCAATTGTCTAAAATGACCGGACTAATACGTGGCGTATGTGTGCATACTATGTAGAACATGATTCTTACAAGCGTAATATCTGGGAAATAGTGGGTCTTAGAGAAAAAATCATAGAGATCATTTTTATAGAGAATTTTAAGATCTACAACTTTGCTCTGAGGTACTTTTTCGATAAAACTTACCGTTTTCGAGAAAAATCCAAAAAACCTAAAATTTTGACCTTGGGCCCCGAATAAGTCCCTAAGCTCACATGGGACTGATGGGGACTTTTGACACTTTATTCCTTGTGGTAAACCTAAGGTCTCTACGAAGATTTGGCTCTGTCGGAATTTTCTTTATTTCAATTGTCTAAAATGACCGGACTAATACGTGGCGTATGTGTGCATACTATGTAGAACATGATTCTTACAAGCGTAATATCTGGGAAATAGTGGGTCTTAGAGAAAAAACATAGATACCATTTTTATAGAGAATTTTAAGATCTACAACTTTGCTCTGAAGTACTTTTTCGATAAAACTTACCGTTTTCGAGAAAAATCCAAAAAACCTAAAATTTTGACCTTGGGCCCCGAATAAGTCCCTAAGCTCACATTGGACTGATGGGGACTTTTGACACTTTATTCCTTGTGGTAAACCTGAGGTCTCTACGAAGATTTGGCTCTGTCGGAATTTTCTTTATTTCAATTGTCTAAAATGACCGGACTAATACGTGGCGTATGTGTGCATACTATGTAGAACATGATTCTTACAAGCGTAATATCTGGGAAATAGTGGGTCTTAGAGAAAAAATCGTAGAGATCATTTTTATAGAGAATTTTAAGATCTACAACTTTGCTCTGAGGTACTTTTTCGATAAAACTTACCGTTTTCGAGAAAAATCTAAAAAACCTAAAATTTTGACCTTGGGCCCCGAATAAGTCCCTAAGCTCACATGGGACTGATGGGGACTTTTGACACTTTATTCCTTGTGGTAAACCTAAGGTCTCTACGAAGATTTGGCTCTGTCGGAATTTTCTTTATTTCAATTGTCTAAAATGACCGGACTAATACGTGGCGTATGTGTGCATACTATGTAGAACATGATTCTTACAAGCGTAATATCTGGGAAATAGTGGGTCTTAGAGAAAAAATCATAGAGATCATTTTTATAGAGAATTTTAAGATCTACAACTTTGCTCTGAAGTACTTTTTCGATAAAACTTACCGTTTTCGAGAAAAATCCAAAAAACCTAAAATTTTGACCTTGGGCCCCGAATAAGTCCCTAAGCTCACATGGGACTGATGGGGACTTTTGACACTTTATTCCTTGTGGTAAACCTAAGGTCTCTACGAAGATTTGGCTCTGTCGGAATTTTCTTTATTTCAATTGTCTAAAATGACCGGACTATTACGTGGCGTATGTGTGCATACTATGTAGAACATGATTCTTACAAGCGTAATATCTGGGAAATAGTGGGTCTTAGAGAAAAAACATAGATACCATTTTTATAGAGAATTTTAAGATCTACAACTTTGCTCTGAGGTACTTTTTCGATAAAACTTACCGTTTTCGAGAAAAATCCAAAAAACCTAAAATTTTGACCTTGGGCCCCGAATAAGTCCCTAAGCTCACATTGGACTGATGGGGACTTTTGACACTTTATTCCTTGTGGTAAACCTGAGGTCTCTACGAAGATTTGGCTCTGTCGGAATTTTCTTTATTTCAATCGTCTAAAATGACCGGACTAATACGTGGCGTATGTGTGCATACTATGTAGAACATGATTCTTACAAGCGTAATATCTGGGAAATAGTGGGTCTTAGAGAAAAAATCATAGAGATCATTTTTATAGAGAATTTTAAGATCTACAACTTTGCTCTGAGGTACTTTTTCGATAAAACTTACCGTTTTCGAGAAAAATCCAAAAAACCTAAAATTTTGACCTTGGGCCCCGAATAAGTCTCTAAGCTCACATTGGACTGATGGGGACTTTTGACACTTTATTCCTTGTGGTAAACCTGAGGTCTCTACGAAGATTTGGCTCTGTCGGAATTTTCTTTATTTCAATCGTCTAAAATGACCGGACTAATACGTGGCGTATGTGTGCATACTATGTAGAACATGATTCTTACAAGCGTAATATCTGGGAAATAGTGGGTCTTAGAGAAAAAATCATAGAGATCATTTTTATAGAGAATTTTAAGATCTACAACTTTGCTCTGAGGTACTTTTTCGATAAAACTTACCGTTTTCGAGAAAAATCCAAAAAACCTAAAATTTTGACCTTGGGCCCCGAATAAGTCCCTAAGCTCACATGGGACTGATGGGGACTTTTGACACTTTATTCCTTGTGGTAAACCTAAGGTCTCTACGAAGATTTGGCTCTGTCGGAATTTTCTTTATTTCAATTGTCTAAAATGACCGGACTAATACGTGGCGTATGTGTGCATACTATGTAGAACATGATTCTTACAAGCGTAATATCTGGGAAATAGTGGGTCTTAGAGAAAAAATCATAGAGATCATTTTTATAGAGAATTTTAAGATCTACAACTTTGCTCTGAGGTACTTTTTCGATAAAACTTACCGTTTTCGAGAAAAATCTAAAAAACCTAAAATTTTGACCTTGGGCCCCGAATAAGTCCCTAAGCTCACATGGGACTGATGGGGACTTTTGACACTTTATTCCTTGTGGTAAACCTAAGGTCTCTACGAAGATTTGGCCCTGTCGGAATTTTCTTAATTTCAATTGTCTAAAATGACCGGACTAATACGTGGCGTATGTGTGCATACTATGTAGAACATGATTCTTACAAGCGTAATATCTGGGAAATAGTGGGTCTTAGAGAAAAAATCATAGAGATCATTTTTATAGAGAATTTTAAGATCTACAACTTTGCTCTGAAGTACTTTTTCGATAAAACTTACCGTTTTCGAGAAAAATCCAAAAAACCTAAAATTTTGACCTTGGGCCCCGAATAAGTCCCTAAGCTCACATGGGACTGATGGGGACTTTTGACACTTTATTCCTTGTGGTAAACCTAAGGTCTCTACGAAGATTTGGCTCTGTCGGAATTTTCTTTATTTCAATTGTCTAAAATGACCGGACTAATACGTGGCGTATGTGTGCATACTATGTAGAACATGATTCTTACAAGCGTAATATCTGGGAAATAGTGGGTCTTAGAGAAAAAATCGTAGAAATCATTTTTATAGAAAATTTTAAGATCTACAACTTTGCTCTGAAGTACTTTTTCGATAAAACTTACCGTTTTCGAGAAAAATCCAAAAAACCTAAAATTTTGACCTTGGGCCCCGAATAAGTCCCTAAGCTCACATGGGACTGATGGGGACTTTTGACACTTTATTCCTTGTGGTAAACCTAAGGTCTCTACGAAGATTTGGCTCTGTCGCAATTTTCTTTATTTCAATTGTCTAAAATGACCGGACTAATACGTGGCGTATGTGTGCATACTATGTAGAACATGATTCTTACAAGCGTAATATCTGGGAAATAGTGGGTCTTAGAGAAAAAACATAGATACCATTTTTATAGAGAATTTTAAGATCTACAACTTTGCTCTGAGGTACTTTTTCGATAAAACTTACCGTTTTCGAGAAAAATCCAAAAAACCTAAAATTTTGACCTTGGGCCCCGAATAAGTCCCTAAGCTCACATTGGACTGATGGGGACTTTTGACACTTTATTCCTTGTGGTAAACCTGAGGTCTCTACGAAGATTTGGCTCTGTCGGAATTTTCTTTATTTCAATTGTCTAAAATGACCGGACTAATACGTGGCGTATGTGTGCATACTATGTAG
This sequence comes from Phosphuga atrata, assembly GCA_944588485.1. Lineage (NCBI taxonomy): Eukaryota > Metazoa > Arthropoda > Insecta > Coleoptera > Silphidae > Phosphuga > Phosphuga atrata. Next base: position 26,429,093 of record OX155902.1, on the reverse strand, counting down.
AACATGATTCTTACAAGCGTAATATCTGGGAAATAGTGGGTCTTAGAGAAAAAATCATAGAGATCATTTTTATAGAGAATTTTAAGATCTACAACTTTGCTCTGAGGTACTTTTTCGATAAAACTTACCGTTTTCGAGAAAAATCTAAAAAACCTAAAATTTTGACCTTGGGCCCCGAATAAGTCCCTAAGCTCACATGGGACTGATGGGGACTTTTGACACTTTATTCCTTGTGGTAAACCTAAGGTCTCTACGAAGATTTGGCTCTGTCGGAATTTTCTTAATTTCAATTGTCTAAAATGACCGGACTAATACGTGGCGTATGTGTGCATACTATGTAGAACATGATTCTTACAAGCGTAATATCTGGGAAATAGTGGGTCTTAGAGAAAAAATCATAGAGATCATTTTTATAGAGAATTTTAAGATCTACAACTTTGCTCTGAAGTACTTTTTCGATAAAACTTACCGTTTTCGAGAAAAATCCAAAAAACCTAAAATTTTGACCTTGGGCCCCGAATAAGTCCCTAAGCTCACATGGGACTGATGGGGACTTTTGACACTTTATTCCTTGTGGTAAACCTAAGGTCTCTACGAAGATTTGGCTCTGTCGGAATTTTCTTTATTTCAATTGTCTAAAATGACCGGACTAATACGTGGCGTATGTGTGCATACTATGTAGAACATGATTCTTACAAGCGTAATATCTGGGAAATAGTGGGTCTTAGAGAAAAAATCATAGAAATCATTTTTATAGAAAATTTTAAGATCTACAACTTTGCTCTGAAGTACTTTTTCGATAAAACTTACCGTTTTCGAGAAAAATCCAAAAAACCTAAAATTTTGACCTTGGGCCCCGAATAAGTCCCTAAGCTCACATGGGACTGATGGGGACTTTTGACACTTTATTCCTTGTGGTAAACCTAAGGTCTCTACGAAGATTTGGCTCTGTCGCAATTTTCTTTATTTCAATTGTCTAAAATGACCGGACTAATACGTGGCGTATGTGTGCATACTATGTAGAACATGATTCTTACAAGCGTAATATCTGGGAAATAGTGGGTCTTAGAGAAAAAACATAGATACCATTTTTATAGAGAATTTTAAGATCTACAACTTTGCTCTGAGGTACTTTTTCGATAAAACTTACCGTTTTCGAGAAAAATCCAAAAAACCTAAAATTTTGACCTTGGGCCCCGAATAAGTCCCTAAGCTCACATTGGACTGATGGGGACTTTTGACACTTTATTCCTTGTGGTAAACCTGAGGTCTCTACGAAGATTTGGCTCTGTCGGAATTTTCTTTATTTCAATTGTCTAAAATGACCGGACTAATACGTGGCGTATGTGTGCATACTATGTAGAACATGATTCTTACAAGCGTAATATCTGGGAAATAGTGGGTCTTAGAGAAAAAATCATAGAGATCATTTTTATAGAGAATTTTAAGATCTACAACTTTGCTCTGAGGTACTTTTTCGATAAAACTTACCGTTTTCGAGAAAAATCTAAAAAACCTAAAATTTTGACCTTGGGCCCCGAATAAGTCCCTAAGCTCACATGGGACTGATGGGGACTTTTGACACTTTATTCCTTGTGGTAAACCTAAGGTCTCTACGAAGATTTGGCTCTGTCGGAATTTTCTTAATTTCAATTGTCTAAAATGACCGGACTAATACGTGGCGTATGTGTGCATACTATGTAGAACATGATTCTTACAAGCGTAATATCTGGGAAATAGTGGGTCTTAGAGAAAAAATCATAGAGATCATTTTTATAGAGAATTTTAAGATCTACAACTTTGCTCTGAAGTACTTTTTCGATAAAACTTACCGTTTTCGAGAAAAATCCAAAAAACCTAAAATTTTGACCTTGGGCCCCGAATAAGTCCCTAAGCTCACATGGGACTGATGGGGACTTTTGACACTTTATTCCTTGTGGTAAACCTAAGGTCTCTACGAAGATTTGGCTCTGTCGGAATTTTCTTTATTTCAATTGTCTAAAATGACCGGACTAATACGTGGCGTATGTGTGCATACTATGTAGAACATGATTCTTACAAGCGTAATATCTGGGAAATAGTGGGTCTTAGAGAAAAAATCATAGAAATCATTTTTATAGAGAATTTTAAGATCTACAACTTTGCTCTGAGGTACTTTTTCGATAAAACTTACCGTTTTCGAGAAAAATCCAAAAAACCTAAAATTTTGACCTTGGGCCCCGAATAAGTCCCTAAGCTCACATGGGACTGATGGGGACTTTTGACACTTTATTCCTTGTGGTAAACCTAAGGTCTCTACGAAGATTTGGCTCTGTCGGAATTTTCTTTATTTCAATTGTCTAAAATGACCGGACTAATACGTGGCGTATGTGTGCATACTATGTAGAACATGATTCTTACAAGCGTAATATCTGGGAAATAGTGGGTCTTAGAGAAAAAACATACATACCATTTTTATAGAGAATTTTAAGATCTACAACTTTGCTCTGAGGTACTTTTTCGATAAAACTTACCGTTTTCGAGAAAAATCCAAAAAACCTAAAATTTTGACCTTGGGCCCCGAATAAGTCCCTAAGCTCACATTGGACTGATGGGGACTTTTGACACTTTATTCCTTGTGGTAAACCTGAGGTCTCTACGAAGATTTGGCTCTGTCGGAATTTTCTTTATTTCAATCGTCTAAAATGACCGGACTAATACGTGGCGTATGTGTGCATACTATGTAGAACATGATTCTTACAAGCGTAATATCTGGGAAATAGTGGGTCTTAGAGAAAAAATCATAGAGATCATTTTTATAGAGAATTTTAAGATCTACAACTTTGTTCTGAGGTACTTTTTCGATAAAACTTACCGTTTTCGAGAAAAATCCAAAAAACCTAAAATTTTGACCTTGGGCCCCGAATAAGTCCCTAAGCTCACATGGGACTGATGGGGACTTTTGACACTTTATTCCTTGTGGTAAACCTAAGGTCTCTACGAAGATTTGGCTCTGTCGGAATTTTCTTTATTTCAATTGTCTAAAATGACCGGACTAATACGTGGCGTATGTGTGCATACTATGTAGAACATGATTCTTACAAGCGTAATATCTGGGAAATAGTGGGTCTTAGAGAAAAAATCATAGAGATCATTTTTATAGAGAATTTTAAGATCTACAACTTTGCTCTGAGGTACTTTTTCGATAAAACTTACCGTTTTCGAGAAAAATCCAAAAAACCTAAAATTTTGACCTTGGGCCCCGAATAAGTCCCTAAGCTCACATGGGACTGATGGGGACTTTTGACACTTTATTCCTTGTGGTAAACCTAAGGTCTCTACGAAGATTTGGCTCTGTCGGAATTTTCTTTATTTCAATTGTCTAAAATGACCGGACTAATACGTGGCGTATGTGTGCATACTATGTAGAACATGATTCTTACAAGCGTAATATCTGGGAAATAGTGGGTCTTAGAGAAAAAACATAGATACCATTTTTATAAAGAATTTTAAGATCTACAACTTTGCTCTGAAGTACTTTTTCGATAAAACTTACCGTTTTCGAGAAAAATCCAAAAAACCTAAAATTTTGACCTTGGGCCCCGAATAAGTCCCTAAGCTCACATTGGACTGATGGGGACTTTTGACACTTTATTCCTTGTGGTAAACCTGAGGTCTCTACGAAGATTTGGCTCTGTCGGAATTTTCTTTATTTCAATTGTCTAAAATGACCGGACTAATACGTGGCGTATGTGTGCATACTATGTAGAACATGATTCTTACAAGCGTAATATCTGGGAAATAGTGGGTCTTAGAGAAAAAATCGTAGAGATCATTTTTATAGAGAATTTTAAGATCTACAACTTTGCTCTGAGGTACTTTTTCGATAAAACTTACCGTTTTCGAGAAAAATCTAAAAAACCTAAAATTTTGACCTTGGGCCCCGAATAAGTCCCTAAGCTCACATGGGACTGATGGGGACTTTTGACACTTTATTCCTTGTGGTAAACCTAAGGTCTCTACGAAGATTTGGCTCTGTCGGAATTTTCTTTATTTCAATTGTCTAAAATGACCGGACTAATACGTGGCGTATGTGTGCATACTATGTAGAACATGATTCTTACAAGCGTAATATCTGGGAAATAGTGGGTCTTAGAGAAAAAATCATAGAGATCATTTTTATAGAGAATTTTAAGATCTACAACTTTGCTCTGAAGTACTTTTTCGATAAAACTTACCGTTTTCGAGAAAAATCCAAAAAACCTAAAATTTTGACCTTGGGCCCCGAATAAGTCCCTAAGCTCACATGGGACTGATGGGGACTTTTGACACTTTATTCCTTGTGGTAAACCTAAGGTCTCTACGAAGATTTGGCTCTGTCGGAATTTTCTTTATTTCAATTGTCTAAAATGACCGGACTATTACGTGGCGTATGTGTGCATACTATGTAGAACATGATTCTTACAAGCGTAATATCTGGGAAATAGTGGGTCTTAGAGAAAAAATCATAGAGATCATTTTTATAGAGAATTTTAAGATCTACAACTTTGCTCTGAGGTACTTTTTCGATAAAACTTACCGTTTTCGAGAAAAATCTAAAAAACCTAAAATTTTGACCTTGGGCCCCGAATAAGTCCCTAAGCTCACATGGGACTGATGGGGACTTTTGACACTTTATTCCTTGTGGTAAACCTAAGGTCTCTACGAAGATTTGGCTCTGTCGGAATTTTCTTAATTTCAATTGTCTAAAATGACCGGACTAATACGTGGCGTATGTGTGCATACTATGTAGAACATGATTCTTACAAGCGTAATATCTGGGAAATAGTGGGTCTTAGAGAAAAAATCATAGAGATCATTTTTATAGAGAATTTTAAGATCTACAACTTTGCTCTGAAGTACTTTTTCGATAAAACTTACCGTTTTCGAGAAAAATCCAAAAAACCTAAAATTTTGACCTTGGGCCCCGAATAAGTCCCTAAGCTCACATGGGACTGATGGGGACTTTTGACACTTTATTCCTTGTGGTAAACCTAAGGTCTCTACGAAGATTTGGCTCTGTCGGAATTTTCTTTATTTCAATTGTCTAAAATGACCGGACTAATACGTGGCGTATGTGTGCATACTATGTAGAACATGATTCTTACAAGCGTAATATCTGGGAAATAGTGGGTCTTAGAGAAAAAATCATAGAAATCATTTTTATAGAAAATTTTAAGATCTACAACTTTGCTCTGAAGTACTTTTTCGATAAAACTTACCGTTTTCGAGAAAAATCCAAAAAACCTAAAATTTTGACCTTGGGCCCCGAATAAGTCCCTAAGCTCACATGGGACTGATGGGGACTTTTGACACTTTATTCCTTGTGGTAAACCTAAGGTCTCTACGAAGATTTGGCTCTGTCGCAATTTTCTTTATTTCAATTGTCTAAAATGACCGGACTAATACGTGGCGTATGTGTGCATACTATGTAGAACATGATTCTTACAAGCGTAATATCTGGGAAATAGTGGGTCTTAGAGAAAAAACATAGATACCATTTTTATAGAGAATTTTAAGATCTACAACTTTGCTCTGAGGTACTTTTTCGATAAAACTTACCGTTTTCGAGAAAAATCCAAAAAACCTAAAATTTTGACCTTGGGCCCCGAATAAGTCCCTAAGCTCACATTGGACTGATGGGGACTTTTGACACTTTATTCCTTGTGGTAAACCTGAGGTCTCTACGAAGATTTGGCTCTGTCGGAATTTTCTTTATTTCAATTGTCTAAAATGACCGGACTAATACGTGGCGTATGTGTGCATACTATGTAGAACATGATTCTTACAAGCGTAATATCTGGGAAATAGTGGGTCTTAGAGAAAAAATCATAGAGATCATTTTTATAGAGAATTTTAAGATCTACAACTTTGCTCTGAGGTACTTTTTCGATAAAACTTACCGTTTTCGAGAAAAATCTAAAAAACCTAAAATTTTGACCTTGGGCCCCGAATAAGTCCCTAAGCTCACATGGGACTGATGGGGACTTTTGACACTTTATTCCTTGTGGTAAACCTAAGGTCTCTACGAAGATTTGGCTCTGTCGGAATTTTCTTAATTTCAATTGTCTAAAATGACCGGACTAATACGTGGCGTATGTGTGCATACTATGTAGAACATGATTCTTACAAGCGTAATATCTGGGAAATAGTGGGTCTTAGAGAAAAAATCATAGAGATCATTTTTATAGAGAATTTTAAGATCTACAACTTTGCTCTGAAGTACTTTTTCGATAAAACTTACCGTTTTCGAGAAAAATCCAAAAAACCTAAAATTTTGACCTTGGGCCCCGAATAAGTCCCTAAGCTCACATGGGACTGATGGGGACTTTTGACACTTTATTCCTTGTGGTAAACCTAAGGTCTCTACGAAGATTTGGCTCTGTCGGAATTTTCTTTATTTCAATTGTCTAAAATGACCGGACTAATACGTGGCGTATGTGTGCATACTATGTAGAACATGATTCTTACAAGCGTAATATCTGGGAAATAGTGGGTCTTAGAGAAAAAATCATAGAAATCATTTTTATAGAGAATTTTAAGATCTACAACTTTGCTCTGAGGTACTTTTTCGATAAAACTTACCGTTTTCGAGAAAAATCCAAAAAACCTAAAATTTTGACCTTGGGCCCCGAATAAGTCCCTAAGCTCACATGGGACTGATGGGGACTTTTGACACTTTATTCCTTGTGGTAAACCTAAGGTCTCTACGAAGATTTGGCTCTGTCGGAATTTTCTTTATTTCAATTGTCTAAAATGACCGGACTAATACGTGGCGTATGTGTGCATACTATGTAGAACATGATTCTTACAAGCGTAATATCTGGGAAATAGTGGGTCTTAGAGAAAAAACATAGATACCATTTTTATAGAGAATTTTAAGATCTACAACTTTGCTCTGAGGTACTTTTTCGATAAAACTTACCGTTTTCGAGAAAAATCCAAAAAACCTAAAATTTTGACCTTGGGCCCCGAATAAGTCCCTAAGCTCACATTGGACTGATGGGGACTTTTGACACTTTATTCCTTGTGGTAAACCTGAGGTCTCTACGAAGATTTGGCTCTGTCGGAATTTTCTTTATTTCAATCGTCTAAAATGACCGGACTAATACGTGGCGTATGTGTGCATACTATGTAGAACATGATTCTTACAAGCGTAATATCTGGGAAATAGTGGGTCTTAGAGAAAAAATCATAGAGATCATTTTTATAGAGAATTTTAAGATCTACAACTTTGTTCTGAGGTACTTTTTCGATAAAACTTACCGTTTTCGAGAAAAATCCAAAAAACCTAAAATTTTGACCTTGGGCCCCGAATAAGTCCCTAAGCTCACATGGGACTGATGGGGACTTTTGACACTTTATTCCTTGTGGTAAACCTAAGGTCTCTACGAAGATTTGGCTCTGTCGGAATTTTCTTTATTTCAATTGTCTAAAATGACCGGACTAATACGTGGCGTATGTGTGCATACTATGTAGAACATGATTCTTACAAGCGTAATATCTGGGAAATAGTGGGTCTTAGAGAAAAAATCATAGAGATCATTTTTATAGAGAATTTTAAGATCTACAACTTTGCTCTGAGGTACTTTTTCGATAAAACTTACCGTTTTCGAGAAAAATCCAAAAAACCTAAAATTTTGACCTTGGGCCCCGAATAAGTCCCTAAGCTCACATGGGACTGATGGGGACTTTTGACACTTTATTCCTTGTGGTAAACCTAAGGTCTCTACGAAGATTTGGCTCTGTCGGAATTTTCTTTATTTCAATTGTCTAAAATGACCGGACTAATACGTGGCGTATGTGTGCATACTATGTAGAACATGATTCTTACAAGCGTAATATCTGGGAAATAGTGGGTCTTAGAGAAAAAACATAGATACCATTTTTATAGAGAATTTTAAGATCTACAACTTTGCTCTGAAGTACTTTTTCGATAAAACTTACCGTTTTCGAGAAAAATCCAAAAAACCTAAAATTTTGACCTTGGGCCCCGAATAAGTCCCTAAGCTCACATTGGACTGATGGGGACTTTTGACACTTTATTCCTTGTGGTAAACCTGAGGTCTCTACGAAGATTTGGCTCTGTCGGAATTTTCTTTATTTCAATTGTCTAAAATGACCGGACTAATACGTGGCGTATGTGTGCATACTATGTAGAACATGATTCTTACAAGCGTAATATCTGGGAAATAGTGGGTCTTAGAGAAAAAATCGTAGAGATCATTTTTATAGAGAATTTTAAGATCTACAACTTTGCTCTGAGGTACTTTTTCGATAAAACTTACCGTTTTCGAGAAAAATCTAAAAAACCTAAAATTTTGACCTTGGGCCCCGAATAAGTCCCTAAGCTCACATGGGACTGATGGGGACTTTTGACACTTTATTCCTTGTGGTAAACCTAAGGTCTCTACGAAGATTTGGCTCTGTCGGAATTTTCTTTATTTCAATTGTCTAAAATGACCGGACTAATACGTGGCGTATGTGTGCATACTATGTAGAACATGATTCTTACAAGCGTAATATCTGGGAAATAGTGGGTCTTAGAGAAAAAATCATAGAGATCATTTTTATAGAGAATTTTAAGATCTACAACTTTGCTCTGAAGTACTTTTTCGATAAAACTTACCGTTTTCGAGAAAAATCCAAAAAACCTAAAATTTTGACCTTGGGCCCCGAATAAGTCCCTAAGCTCACATGGGACTGATGGGGACTTTTGACACTTTATTCCTTGTGGTAAACCTAAGGTCTCTACGAAGATTTGGCTCTGTCGGAATTTTCTTTATTTCAATTGTCTAAAATGACCGGACTATTACGTGGCGTATGTGTGCATACTATGTAGAACATGATTCTTACAAGCGTAATATCTGGGAAATAGTGGGTCTTAGAGAAAAAACATAGATACCATTTTTATAGAGAATTTTAAGATCTACAACTTTGCTCTGAGGTACTTTTTCGATAAAACTTACCGTTTTCGAGAAAAATCCAAAAAACCTAAAATTTTGACCTTGGGCCCCGAATAAGTCCCTAAGCTCACATTGGACTGATGGGGACTTTTGACACTTTATTCCTTGTGGTAAACCTGAGGTCTCTACGAAGATTTGGCTCTGTCGGAATTTTCTTTATTTCAATCGTCTAAAATGACCGGACTAATACGTGGCGTATGTGTGCATACTATGTAGAACATGATTCTTACAAGCGTAATATCTGGGAAATAGTGGGTCTTAGAGAAAAAATCATAGAGATCATTTTTATAGAGAATTTTAAGATCTACAACTTTGCTCTGAGGTACTTTTTCGATAAAACTTACCGTTTTCGAGAAAAATCCAAAAAACCTAAAATTTTGACCTTGGGCCCCGAATAAGTCTCTAAGCTCACATTGGACTGATGGGGACTTTTGACACTTCATTCCTTGTGGTAAACCTGAGGTCTCTACGAAGATTTGGCTCTGTCGGAATTTTCTTTATTTCAATTGTCTAAAATGACCGGACTAATACGTGGCGTATGTGTGCATACTATGTAGAACATGATTCTTACAAGCGTAATATCTGGGAAATAGTGGGTCTTAGAGAAAAAATCATAGAGATCATTTTTATAGAGAATTTTAAGATCTACAACTTTGCTCTGAGGTACTTTTTCGATAAAACTTACCGTTTTCGAGAAAAATCCAAAAAACCTAAAATTTTGACCTTGGGCCCCGAATAAGTCCCTAAGCTCACATGGGACTGATGGGGACTTTTGACACTTTATTCCTTGTGGTAAACCTAAGGTCTCTACGAAGATTTGGCTCTGTCGGAATTTTCTTTATTTCAATTGTCTAAAATGACCGGACTAATACGTGGCGTATGTGTGCATACTATGTAGAACATGATTCTTACAAGCGTAATATCTGGGAAATAGTGGGTCTTAGAGAAAAAATCATAGAGATCATTTTTATAGAGAATTTTAAGATCTACAACTTTGCTCTGAGGTACTTTTTCGATAAAACTTACCGTTTTCGAGAAAAATCTAAAAAACCTAAAATTTTGACCTTGGGCCCCGAATAAGTCCCTAAGCTCACATGGGACTGATGGGGACTTTTGACACTTTATTCCTTGTGGTAAACCTAAGGTCTCTACGAAGATTTGGCTCTGTCGGAATTTTCTTAATTTCAATTGTCTAAAATGACCGGACTAATACGTGGCGTATGTGTGCATACTATGTAGAACATGATTCTTACAAGCGTAATATCTGGGAAATAGTGGGTCTTAGAGAAAAAATCATAGAGATCATTTTTATAGAGAATTTTAAGATCTACAACTTTGCTCTGAAGTACTTTTTCGATAAAACTTACCGTTTTCGAGAAAAATCCAAAAAACCTAAAATTTTGACCTTGGGCCCCGAATAAGTCCCTAAGCTCACATGGGACTGATGGGGACTTTTGACACTTTATTCCTTGTGGTAAACCTAAGGTCTCTACGAAGATTTGGCTCTGTCGGAATTTTCTTTATTTCAATTGTCTAAAATGACCGGACTAATACGTGGCGTATGTGTGCATACTATGTAGAACATGATTCTTACAAGCGTAATATCTGGGAAATAGTGGGTCTTAGAGAAAAAATCATAGAAATCATTTTTATAGAAAATTTTAAGATCTACAACTTTGCTCTGAAGTACTTTTTCGATAAAACTTACCGTTTTCGAGAAAAATCCAAAAAACCTAAAATTTTGACCTTGGGCCCCGAATAAGTCCCTAAGCTCACATGGGACTGATGGGGACTTTTGACACTTTATTCCTTGTGGTAAACCTAAGGTCTCTACGAAGATTTGGCTCTGTCGCAATTTTCTTTATTTCAATTGTCTAAAATGACCGGACTAATACGTGGCGTATGTGTGCATACTATGTAGAACATGATTCTTACAAGCGTAATATCTGGGAAATAGTGGGTCTTAGAGAAAAAACATAGATACCATTTTTATAGAGAATTTTAAGATCTACAACTTTGCTCTGAGGTACTTTTTCGATAAAACTTACCGTTTTCGAGAAAAATCCAAAAAACCTAAAATTTTGACCTTGGGCCCCGAATAAGTCTCTAAGCTCACATTGGACTGATGGGGACTTTTGACACTTTATTCCTTGTGGTAAACCTGAGGTCTCTACGAAGATTTGGCTCTGTCGGAATTTTCTTTATTTCAATTGTCTAAAATGACCGGACTAATACGTGGCGTATGTGTGCATACTATGTAGAACATGATTCTTACAAGCGTAATATCTGGGAAATAGTGGGTCTTAGAGAAAAAATCATAGAGATCATTTTTATAGAGAATTTTAAGATCTACAACTTTGCTCTGAGGTACTTTTTCGATAAAACTTACCGTTTTCGAGAAAAATCCAAAAAACCTAAAATTTTGACCTTGGGCCCCGAATAAGTCCCTAAGCTCACATGGGACTGATGGGGACTTTTGACACTTTATTCCTTGTGGTAAACCTAAGGTCTCTACGAAGATTTGGCTCTGTCGGAATTTTCTTTATTTCAATTGTCTAAAATGACCGGACTAATACGTGGCGTATGTGTGCATACTATGTAGAACATGATTCTTACAAGCGTAATATCTGGGAAATAGTGGGTCTTAGAGAAAAAATCATAGAGATCATTTTTATAGAGAATTTTAAGATCTACAACTTTGCTCTGAGGTACTTTTTCGATAAAACTTACCGTTTTCGAGAAAAATCTAAAAAACCTAAAATTTTGACCTTGGGCCCCGAATAAGTCCCTAAGCTCACATGGGACTGATGGGGACTTTTGACACTTTATTCCTTGTGGTAAACCTAAGGTCTCTACGAAGATTTGGCTCTGTCGGAATTTTCTTAATTTCAATTGTCTAAAATGACCGGACTAATACGTGGCGTATGTGTGCATACTATGTAGAACATGATTCTTACAAGCGTAATATCTGGGAAATAGTGGGTCTTAGAGAAAAAATCATAGAGATCATTTTTATAGAGAATTTTAAGATCTACAACTTTGCTCTGAAGTACTTTTTCGATAAAACTTACCGTTTTCGAGAAAAATCCAAAAAACCTAAAATTTTGACCTTGGGCCCCGAATAAGTCCCTAAGCTCACATGGGACTGATGGGGACTTTTGACACTTTATTCCTTGTGGTAAACCTAAGGTCTCTACGAAGATTTGGCTCTGTCGGAATTTTCTTTATTTCAATTGTCTAAAATGACCGGACTAATACGTGGCGTATGTGTGCATACTATGTAGAACATGATTCTTACAAGCGTAATATCTGGGAAATAGTGGGTCTTAGAGAAAAAATCATAGAAATCATTTTTATAGAGAATTTTAAGATCTACAACTTTGCTCTGAGGTACTTTTTCGATAAAACTTACCGTTTTCGAGAAAAATCCAAAAAACCTAAAATTTTGACCTTGGGCCCCGAATAAGTCCCTAAGCTCACATGGGACTGATGGGGACTTTTGACACTTTATTCCTTGTGGTAAACCTAAGGTCTCTACGAAGATTTGGCTCTGTCGGAATTTTCTTTATTTCAATTGTCTAAAATGACCGGACTAATACGTGGCGTATGTGTGCATACTATGTAGAACATGATTCTTACAAGCGTAATATCTGGGAAATAGTGGGTCTTAGAGAAAAAACATAGATACCATTTTTATAGAGAATTTTAAGATCTACAACTTTGCTCTGAGGTACTTTTTCGATAAAACTTACCGTTTTCGAGAAAAATCCAAAAAACCTAAAATTTTGACCTTGGGCCCCGAATAAGTCCCTAAGCTCACATTGGACTGATGGGGACTTTTGACACTTTATTCCTTGTGGTAAACCTGAGGTCTCTACGAAGATTTGGCTCTGTCGGAATTTTCTTTATTTCAATCGTCTAAAATGACCGGACTAATACGTGGCGTATGTGTGCATACTATGTAGAACATGATTCTTACAAGCGTAATATCTGGGAAATAGTGGGTCTTAGAGAAAAAATCATAGAGATCATTTTTATAGAGAATTTTAAGATCTACAACTTTGTTCTGAGGTACTTTTTCGATAAAACTTACCATTTTCGAGAAAAATCCAAAAAACCTAAAATTTTGACCTTGGGCCCCGAATAAGTCCCTAAGCTCACATGGGACTGATGGGGACTTTTGACACTTTATTCCTTGTGGTAAACCTAAGGTCTCTACGAAGATTTGGCTCTGTCGGAATTTTCTTTATTTCAATTGTCTAAAATGACCGGACTAATACGTGGCGTATGTGTGCATACTATGTAGAACATGATTCTTACAAGCGTAATATCTGGGAAATAGTGGGTCTTAGAGAAAAAATCATAGAGATCATTTTTATAGAGAATTTTAAGATCTACAACTTTGCTCTGAGGTACTTTTTCGATAAAACTTACCGTTTTCGAGAAAAATCCAAAAAACCTAAAATTTTGACCTTGGGCCCCGAATAAGTCCCTAAGCTCACATGGGACTGATGGGGACTTTTGACACTTTATTCCTTGTGGTAAACCTAAGGTCTCTACGAAGATTTGGCTCTGTCGGAATTTTCTTTATTTCAATTGTCTAAAATGACCGGACTAATACGTGGCGTATGTGTGCATACTATGTAGAACATGATTCTTACAAGCGTAATATCTGGGAAATAGTGGGTCTTAGAGAAAAAACATAGATACCATTTTTATAGAGAATTTTAAGATCTACAACTTTGCTCTGAAGTACTTTTTCGATAAAACTTACCGTTTTCGAGAAAAATCCAAAAAACCTAAAATTTTGACCTTGGGCCCCGAATAAGTCCCTAAGCTCACATTGGACTGATGGGGACTTTTGACACTTTATTCCTTGTGGTAAACCTGAGGTCTCTACGAAGATTTGGCTCTGTCGGAATTTTCTTTATTTCAATTGTCTAAAATGACCGGACTAATACGTGGCGTATGTGTGCATACTATGTAGAACATGATTCTTACAAGCGTAATATCTGGGAAATAGTGGGTCTTAGAGAAAAAATCGTAGAGATCATTTTTATAGAGAATTTTAAGATCTACAACTTTGCTCTGAGGTACTTTTTCGATAAAACTTACCGTTTTCGAGAAAAATCTAAAAAACCTAAAATTTTGACCTTGGGCCCCGAATAAGTCCCTAAGCTCACATGGGACTGATGGGGACTTTTGACACTTTATTCCTTGTGGTAAACCTAAGGTCTCTACGAAGATTTGGCTCTGTCGGAATTTTCTTTATTTCAATTGTCTAAAATGACCGGACTAATACGTGGCGTATGTGTGCATACTATGTAGAACATGATTCTTACAAGCGTAATATCTGGGAAATAGTGGGTCTTAGAGAAAAAATCATAGAGATCATTTTTATAGAGAATTTTAAGATCTACAACTTTGCTCTGAAGTACTTTTTCGATAAAACTTACCGTTTTCGAGAAAAATCCAAAAAACCTAAAATTTTGACCTTGGGCCCCGAATAAGTCCCTAAGCTCACATGGGACTGATGGGGACTTTTGACACTTTATTCCTTGTGGTAAACCTAAGGTCTCTACGAAGATTTGGCTCTGTCGGAATTTTCTTTATTTCAATTGTCTAAAATGACCGGACTATTACGTGGCGTATGTGTGCATACTATGTAGAACATGATTCTTACAAGCGTAATATCTGGGAAATAGTGGGTCTTAGAGAAAAAACATAGATACCATTTTTATAGAGAATTTTAAGATCTACAACTTTGCTCTGAGGTACTTTTTCGATAAAACTTACCGTTTTCGAGAAAAATCCAAAAAACCTAAAATTTTGACCTTGGGCCCCGAATAAGTCCCTAAGCTCACATTGGACTGATGGGGACTTTTGACACTTTATTCCTTGTGGTAAACCTGAGGTCTCTACGAAGATTTGGCTCTGTCGGAATTTTCTTTATTTCAATCGTCTAAAATGACCGGACTAATACGTGGCGTATGTGTGCATACTATGTAGAACATGATTCTTACAAGCGTAATATCTGGGAAATAGTGGGTCTTAGAGAAAAAATCATAGAGATCATTTTTATAGAGAATTTTAAGATCTACAACTTTGCTCTGAGGTACTTTTTCGATAAAACTTACCGTTTTCGAGAAAAATCCAAAAAACCTAAAATTTTGACCTTGGGCCCCGAATAAGTCTCTAAGCTCACATTGGACTGATGGGGACTTTTGACACTTTATTCCTTGTGGTAAACCTGAGGTCTCTACGAAGATTTGGCTCTGTCGGAATTTTCTTTATTTCAATTGTCTAAAATGACCGGACTAATACGTGGCGTATGTGTGCATACTATGTAGAACATGATTCTTACAAGCGTAATATCTGGGAAATAGTGGGTCTTAGAGAAAAAATCATAGAGATCATTTTTATAGAGAATTTTAAGATCTACAACTTTGCTCTGAGGTACTTTTTCGATAAAACTTACCGTTTTCGAGAAAAATCCAAAAAACCTAAAATTTTGACCTTGGGCCCCGAATAAGTCCCTAAGCTCACATGGGACTGATGGGGACTTTTGACACTTTATTCCTTGTGGTAAACCTAAGGTCTCTACGAAGATTTGGCTCTGTCGGAATTTTCTTTATTTCAATTGTCTAAAATGACCGGACTAATACGTGGCGTATGTGTGCATACTATGTAGAACATGATTCTTACAAGCGTAATATCTGGGAAATAGTGGGTCTTAGAGAAAAAATCATAGAGATCATTTTTATAGAGAATTTTAAGATCTACAACTTTGCTCTGAGGTACTTTTTCGATAAAACTTACCGTTTTCGAGAAAAATCTAAAAAACCTAAAATTTTGACCTTGGGCCCCGAATAAGTCCCTAAGCTCACATGGGACTGATGGGGACTTTTGACACTTTATTCCTTGTGGTAAACCTAAGGTCTCTACGAAGATTTGGCTCTGTCGGAATTTTCTTAATTTCAATTGTCGAAAATGACCGGACTAATACGTGGCGTATGTGTGCATACTATGTAGAACATGATTCTTACAAGCGTAATATCTGGGAAATAGTGGGTCTTAGAGAAAAAATCATAGAGATCATTTTTATAGAGAATTTTAAGATCTACAACTTTGCTCTGAAGTACTTTTTCGATAAAACTTACCGTTTTCGAGAAAAATCCAAAAAACCTAAAATTTTGACCTTGGGCCCCGAATAAGTCCCTAAGCTCACATGGGACTGATGGGGACTTTTGACACTTTATTCCTTGTGGTAAACCTAAGGTCTCTACGAAGATTTGGCTCTGTCGGAATTTTCTTTATTTCAATTGTCTAAAATGACCGGACTAATACGTGGCGTATGTGTGCATACTATGTAGAACATGATTCTTACAAGCGTAATATCTGGGAAATAGTGGGTCTTAGAGAAAAAATCATAGAAATCATTTTTATAGAAAATTTTAAGATCTACAACTTTGCTCTGAAGTACTTTTTCGATAAAACTTACCGTTTTCGAGAAAAATCCAAAAAACCTAAAATTTTGACCTTGGGCCCCGAATAAGTCCCTAAGCTCACATGGGACTGATGGGGACTTTTGACACTTTATTCCTTGTGGTAAACCTAAGGTCTCTACGAAGATTTGGCTCTGTCGCAATTTTCTTTATTTCAATTGTCTAAAATGACCGGACTAATACGTGGCGTATGTGTGCATACTATGTAGAACATGATTCTTACAAGCGTAATATCTGGGAAATAGTGGGTCTTAGAGAAAAAACATAGATACCATTTTTATAGAGAATTTTAAGATCTACAACTTTGCTCTGAGGTACTTTTTCGATAAAACTTACCGTTTTCGAGAAAAATCCAAAAAACCTAAAATTTTGACCTTGGGCCCCGAATAAGTCCCTAAGCTCACATTGGACTGATGGGGACTTTTGACACTTTATTCCTTGTGGTAAACCTGAGGTCTCTACGAAGATTTGGCTCTGTCGGAATTTTCTTTATTTCAATTGTCTAAAATGACCGGACTAATACGTGGCGTATGTGTGCATACTATGTAGAACATGATTCTTACAAGCGTAATATCTGGGAAATAGTGGGTCTTAGAGAAAAAATCATAGAGATCATTTTTATAGAGAATTTTAAGATCTACAACTTTGCTCTGAGGTACTTTTTCGATAAAACTTACCGTTTTCGAGAAAAATCTAAAAAACCTAAAATTTTGACCTTGGGCCCCGAATAAGTCCCTAAGCTCACATGGGACTGATGGGGACTTTTGACACTTTATTCCTTGTGGTAAACCTAAGGTCTCTACGAAGATTTGGCTCTGTCGGAATTTTCTTAATTTCAATTGTCTAAAATGACCGGACTAATACGTGGCGTATGTGTGCATACTATGTAGAACATGATTCTTACAAGCGTAATATCTGGGAAATAGTGGGTCTTAGAGAAAAAATCATAGAGATCATTTTTATAGAGAATTTTAAGATCTACAACTTTGCTCTGAAGTACTTTTTCGATAAAACTTACCGTTTTCGAGAAAAATCCAAAAAACCTAAAATTTTGACCTTGGGCCCCGAATAAGTCCCTAAGCTCACATGGGACTGATGGGGACTTTTGACACTTTATTCCTTGTGGTAAACCTAAGGTCTCTACGAAGATTTGGCTCTGTCGGAATTTTCTTTATTTCAATTGTCTAAAATGACCGGACTAATACGTGGCGTATGTGTGCATACTATGTAGAACATGATTCTTACAAGCGTAATATCTGGGAAATAGTGGGTCTTAGAGAAAAAATCATAGAAATCATTTTTATAGAAAATTTTAAGATCTACAACTTTGCTCTGAAGTACTTTTTCGATAAAACTTACCGTTTTCGAGAAAAATCCAAAAAACCTAAAATTTTGACCTTGGGCCCCGAATAAGTCCCTAAGCTCACATGGGACTGATGGGGACTTTTGACACTTTATTCCTTGTGGTAAACCTAAGGTCTCTACGAAGATTTGGCTCTGTCGCAATTTTCTTTATTTCAATTGTCTAAAATGACCGGACTAATACGTGGCGTATGTGTGCATACTATGTAGAACATGATTCTTACAAGCGTAATATCTGGGAAATAGTGGGTCTTAGAGAAAAAACATAGATACCATTTTTATAGAGAATTTTAAGATCTACAACTTTGCTCTGAGGTACTTTTTCGATAAAACTTACCGTTTTCGAGAAAAATCCAAAAAACCTAAAATTTTGACCTTGGGCCCCGAATAAGTCCCTAAGCTCACATTGGACTGATGGGGACTTTTGACACTTTATTCCTTGTGGTAAACCTGAGGTCTCTACGAAGATTTGGCTCTGTCGGAATTTTCTTTATTTCAATTGTCTAAAATGACCGGACTAATACGTGGCGTATGTGTGCATACTATGTAGAACATGATTCTTACAAGCGTAATATCTGGGAAATAGTGGGTCTTAGAGAAAAAATCATAGAGATCATTTTTATAGAGAATTTTAAGATCTACAACTTTGCTCTGAGGTACTTTTTCGATAAAACTTACCGTTTTCGAGAAAAATCTAAAAAACCTAAAATTTTGACCTTGGGCCCCGAATAAGTCCCTAAGCTCACATGGGACTGATGGGGACTTTTGACACTTTATTCCTTGTGGTAAACCTAAGGTCTCTACGAAGATTTGGCTCTGTCGGAATTTTCTTAATTTCAATTGTCTAAAATGACCGGACTAATACGTGGCGTATGTGTGCATACTATGTAGAACATGATTCTTACAAGCGTAATATCTGGGAAATAGTGGGTCTTAGAGAAAAAATCATAGAGATCATTTTTATAGAGAATTTTAAGATCTACAACTTTGCTCTGAAGTACTTTTTCGATAAAACTTACCGTTTTCGAGAAAAATCCAAAAAACCTAAAATTTTGACCTTGGGCCCCGAATAAGTCCCTAAGCTCACATGGGACTGATGGGGACTTTTGACACTTTATTCCTTGTGGTAAACCTAAGGTCTCTACGAAGATTTGGCTCTGTCGGAATTTTCTTTATTTCAATTGTCTAAAATGACCGGACTAATACGTGGCGTATGTGTGCATACTATGTAGAACATGATTCTTACAAGCGTAATATCTGGGAAATAGTGGGTCTTAGAGAAAAAATCATAGAAATCATTTTTATAGAAAATTTTAAGATCTACAACTTTGCTCTGAAGTACTTTTTCGATAAAACTTACCGTTTTCGAGAAAAATCCAAAAAACCTAAAATTTTGACCTTGGGCCCCGAATAAGTCCCTAAGCTCACATGGGACTGATGGGGACTTTTGACACTTTATTCCTTGTGGTAAACCTAAGGTCTCTACGAAGATTTGGCTCTGTCGCAATTTTCTTTATTTCAATTGTCTAAAATGACCGGACTAATACGTGGCGTATGTGTGCATACTATGTAGAACATGATTCTTACAAGCGTAATATCTGGGAAATAGTGGGTCTTAGAGAAAAAACATAGATACCATTTTTATAGAGAATTTTAAGATCTACAACTTTGCTCTGAGGTACTTTTTCGATAAAACTTACCGTTTTCGAGAAAAATCCAAAAAACCTAAAATTTTGACCTTGGGCCCCGAATAAGTCCCTAAGCTCACATTGGACTGATGGGGACTTTTGACACTTTATTCCTTGTGGTAAACCTGAGGTCTCTACGAAGATTTGGCTCTGTCGGAATTTTCTTTATTTCAATTGTCTAAAATGACCGGACTAATACGTGGCGTATGTGTGCATACTATGTAGAACATGATTCTTACAAGCGTAATATCTGGGAAATAGTGGGTCTTAGAGAAAAAATCATAGAGATC
The DNA here is from genome assembly GCA_944588485.1 of Phosphuga atrata. NCBI lineage: Eukaryota > Metazoa > Arthropoda > Insecta > Coleoptera > Silphidae > Phosphuga > Phosphuga atrata. The sequence goes on along the minus strand of OX155902.1, from coordinate 26,409,264 downwards.
ATTTTTATAGAGAATTTTAAGATCTACAACTTTGCTCTGAGGTACTTTTTCGATAAAACTTACCGTTTTCGAGAAAAATCTAAAAAACCTAAAATTTTGACCTTGGGCCCCGAATAAGTCCCTAAGCTCACATGGGACTGATGGGGACTTTTGACACTTTATTCCTTGTGGTAAACCTAAGGTCTCTACGAAGATTTGGCTCTGTCGGAATTTTCTTAATTTCAATTGTCTAAAATGACCGGACTAATACGTGGCGTATGTGTGCATACTATGTAGAACATGATTCTTACAAGCGTAATATCTGGGAAATAGTGGGTCTTAGAGAAAAAATCATAGAGATCATTTTTATAGAGAATTTTAAGATCTACAACTTTGCTCTGAAGTACTTTTTCGATAAAACTTACCGTTTTCGAGAAAAATCCAAAAAACCTAAAATTTTGACCTTGGGCCCCGAATAAGTCCCTAAGCTCACATGGGACTGATGGGGACTTTTGACACTTTATTCCTTGTGGTAAACCTAAGGTCTCTACGAAGATTTGGCTCTTTTGGAATTTTCTTTATTTCAATTGTCTAAAATGACCGGACTAATACGTGGCGTATGTGTGCATACTATGTAGAACATGATTCTTACAAGCGTAATATCTGGGAAATAGTGGGTCTTAGAGAAAAAATCATAGAAATCATTTTGATAGAAAATTTTAAGATCTACAACTTTGCTCTGAAGTACTTTTTCGATAAAACTTACCGTTTTCGAGAAAAATCCAAAAAACCTAAAATTTTGACCTTGGGCCCCGAATAAGTCCCTAAGCTCACATGGGACTGATGGGGACTTTTGACACTTTATTCCTTGTGGTAAACCTAAGGTCTCTACGAAGATTTGGCTCTGTCGCAATTTTCTTTATTTCAATTGTCTAAAATGACCGGACTAATACGTGGCGTATGTGTGCATACTATGTAGAACATGATTCTTACAAGCGTAATATCTGGGAAATAGTGGGTCTTAGAGAAAAAACATAGATACCATTTTTATAGAGAATTTTAAGATCTACAACTTTGCTCTGAGGTACTTTTTCGATAAAACTTACCGTTTTCGAGAAAAATCCAAAAAACCTAAAATTTTGACCTTGGGCCCCGAATAAGTCCCTAAGCTCACATTGGACTGATGGGGACTTTTGACACTTTATTCCTTGTGGTAAACCTGAGGTCTCTACGAAGATTTGGCTCTGTCGGAATTTTCTTTATTTCAATCGTCTAAAATGACCGGACTAATACGTGGCGTATGTGTGCATACTATGTAGAACATGATTCTTACAAGCGTAATATCTGGGAAATAGTGGGTCTTAGAGAAAAAATCATAGAGATCATTTTTATAGAGAATTTTAAGATCTACAACTTTGCTCTGAGGTACTTTTTCGATAAAACTTACCGTTTTCGAGAAAAATCCAAAAAACCTAAAATTTTGACCTTGGGCCCCGAATAAGTCCCTAAGCTCACATTGGACTGATGGGGACTTTTGACACTTTATTCCTTGTGGTAAACCTGAGGTCTCTACGAAGATTTGGCTCTGTCGGAATTTTCTTTATTTCAATTGTCTAAAATGACCGGACTAATACGTGGCGTATGTGTGCATACTATGTAGAACATGATTCTTACAAGCGTAATATCTGGGAAATAGTGGGTCTTAGAGAAAAAATCATAGAGATCATTTTTATAGAGAATTTTAAGATCTACAACTTTGCTCTGAGGTACTTTTTCGATAAAACTTACCGTTTTCGAGAAAAATCTAAAAAACCTAAAATTTTGACCTTGGGCCCCGAATAAGTCCCTAAGCTCACATGGGACTGATGGGGACTTTTGACACTTTATTCCTTGTGGTAAACCTAAGGTCTCTACGAAGATTTGGCTCTGTCGGAATTTTCTTTATTTCAATTGTCTAAAATGACCGGACTAATACGTGGCGTATGTGTGCATACTATGTAGAACATGATTCTTACAAGCGTAATATCTGGGAAATAGTGGGTCTTAGAGAAAAAATCATAGAGATCATTTTTATAGAGAATTTTAAGATCTACAACTTTGCTCTGAAGTACTTTTTCGATAAAACTTACCGTTTTCGAGAAAAATCCAAAAAACCTAAAATTTTGACCTTGGGCCCCGAATAAGTCCCTAAGCTCACATGGGACTGATGGGGACTTTTGACACTTTATTCCTTGTGGTAAACCTAAGGTCTCTACGAAGATTTGGCTCTGTCGGAATTTTCTTTATTTCAATTGTCTAAAATGACCGGACTATTACGTGGCGTATGTGTGCATACTATGTAGAACATGATTCTTACAAGCGTAATATCTGGGAAATAGTGGGTCTTAGAGAAAAAACATAGATACCATTTTTATAGAGAATTTTAAGATCTACAACTTTGCTCTGAGGTACTTTTTCGATAAAACTTACCGTTTTCGAGAAAAATCCAAAAAACCTAAAATTTTGACCTTGGGCCCCGAATAAGTCCCTAAGCTCACATTGGACTGATGGGGACTTTTGACACTTTATTCCTTGTGGTAAACCTGAGGTCTCTACGAAGATTTGGCTCTGTCGGAATTTTCTTTATTTCAATCGTCTAAAATGACCGGACTAATACGTGGCGTATGTGTGCATACTATGTAGAACATGATTCTTACAAGCGTAATATCTGGGAAATAGTGGGTCTTAGAGAAAAAATCATAGAGATCATTTTTATAGAGAATTTTAAGATCTACAACTTTGCTCTGAGGTACTTTTTCGATAAAACTTACCGTTTTCGAGAAAAATCCAAAAAACCTAAAATTTTGACCTTGGGCCCCGAATAAGTCCCTAAGCTCACATTGGACTGATGGGGACTTTTGACACTTTATTCCTTGTGGTAAACCTGAGGTCTCTACGAAGATTTGGCTCTGTCGGAATTTTCTTTATTTCAATCGTCTAAAATGACCGGACTAATACGTGGCGTATGTGTGCATACTATGTAGAACATGATTCTTACAAGCGTAATATCTGGGAAATAGTGGGTCTTAGAGAAAAAATCATAGAGATCATTTTTATAGAGAATTTTAAGATCTACAACTTTGCTCTGAGGTACTTTTTCGATAAAACTTACCGTTTTCGAGAAAAATCCAAAAAACCTAAAATTTTGACCTTGGGCCCCGAATAAGTCCCTAAGCTCACATTGGACTGATGGGGACTTTTGACACTTTATTCCTTGTGGTAAACCTGAGGTCTCTACGAAGATTTGGCTCTGTCGGAATTTTCTTTATTTCAATTGTCTAAAATGACCGGACTAATACGTGGCGTATGTGTGCATACTATGTAGAACATGATTCTTACAAGCGTAATATCTGGGAAATAGTGGGTCTTAGAGAAAAAATCATAGAGATCATTTTTATAGAGAATTTTAAGATCTACAACTTTGCTCTGAGGTACTTTTTCGATAAAACTTACCGTTTTCGAGAAAAATCTAAAAAACCTAAAATTTTGACCTTGGGCCCCGAATAAGTCCCTAAGCTCACATGGGACTGATGGGGACTTTTGACACTTTATTCCTTGTGGTAAACCTAAGGTCTCTACGAAGATTTGGCTCTGTCGGAATTTTCTTTATTTCAATTGTCTAAAATGACCGGACTAATACGTGGCGTATGTGTGCATACTATGTAGAACATGATTCTTACAAGCGTAATATCTGGGAAATAGTGGGTCTTAGAGAAAAAATCATAGAGATCATTTTTATAGAGAATTTTAAGATCTACAACTTTGCTCTGAGGTACTTTTTCGATAAAACTTACCGTTTTCGAGAAAAATCCAAAAAACCTAAAATTTTGACCTTGGGCCCCGAATAAGTCCCTAAGCTCACATTGGACTGATGGGGACTTTTGACACTTTATTCCTTGTGGTAAACCTGAGGTCTCTACGAAGATTTGGCTCTGTCGGAATTTTCTTTATTTCAATTGTCTAAAATGACCGGACTAATACGTGGCGTATGTGTGCATACTATGTAGAACATGATTCTTACAAGCGTAATATCTGGGAAATAGTGGGTCTTAGAGAAAAAATCATAGAGATCATTTTTATAGAGAATTTTAAGATCTACAACTTTGCTCTGAGGTACTTTTTCGATAAAACTTACCGTTTTCGAGAAAAATCTAAAAAACCTAAAATTTTGACCTTGGGCCCCGAATAAGTCCCTAAGCTCACATGGGACTGATGGGGACTTTTGACACTTTATTCCTTGTGGTAAACCTAAGGTCTCTACGAAGATTTGGCTCTGTCGGAATTTTCTTTATTTCAATTGTCTAAAATGACCGGACTAATACGTGGCGTATGTGTGCATACTATGTAGAACATGATTCTTACAAGCGTAATATCTGGGAAATAGTGGGTCTTAGAGAAAAAATCATAGAGATCATTTTTATAGAGAATTTTAAGATCTACAACTTTGCTCTGAAGTACTTTTTCGATAAAACTTACCGTTTTCGAGAAAAATCCAAAAAACCTAAAATTTTGACCTTGGGCCCCGAATAAGTCCCTAAGCTCACATGGGACTGATGGGGACTTTTGACACTTTATTCCTTGTGGTAAACCTAAGGTCTCTACGAAGATTTGGCTCTGTCGGAATTTTCTTTATTTCAATTGTCTAAAATGACCGGACTATTACGTGGCGTATGTGTGCATACTATGTAGAACATGATTCTTACAAGCGTAATATCTGGGAAATAGTGGGTCTTAGAGAAAAAACATAGATACCATTTTTATAGAGAATTTTAAGATCTACAACTTTGCTCTGAGGTACTTTTTCGATAAAACTTACCGTTTTCGAGAAAAATCCAAAAAACCTAAAATTTTGACCTTGGGCCCCGAATAAGTCCCTAAGCTCACATTGGACTGATGGGGACTTTTGACACTTTATTCCTTGTGGTAAACCTGAGGTCTCTACGAAGATTTGGCTCTGTCGGAATTTTCTTTATTTCAATCGTCTAAAATGACCGGACTAATACGTGGCGTATGTGTGCATACTATGTAGAACATGATTCTTACAAGCGTAATATCTGGGAAATAGTGGGTCTTAGAGAAAAAATCATAGAGATCATTTTTATAGAGAATTTTAAGATCTACAACTTTGCTCTGAGGTACTTTTTCGATAAAACTTACCGTTTTCGAGAAAAATCCAAAAAACCTAAAATTTTGACCTTGGGCCCCGAATAAGTCCCTAAGCTCACATTGGACTGATGGGGACTTTTGACACTTTATTCCTTGTGGTAAACCTGAGGTCTCTACGAAGATTTGGCTCTGTCGGAATTTTCTTTATTTCAATCGTCTAAAATGACCGGACTAATACGTGGCGTATGTGTGCATACTATGTAGAACATGATTCTTACAAGCGTAATATCTGGGAAATAGTGGGTCTTAGAGAAAAAATCATAGAGATCATTTTTATAGAGAATTTTAAGATCTACAACTTTGCTCTGAGGTACTTTTTCGATAAAACTTACCGTTTTCGAGAAAAATCCAAAAAACCTAAAATTTTGACCTTGGGCCCCGAATAAGTCCCTAAGCTCACATTGGACTGATGGGGACTTTTGACACTTTATTCCTTGTGGTAAACCTGAGGTCTCTACGAAGATTTGGCTCTGTCGGAATTTTCTTTATTTCAATTGTCTAAAATGACCGGACTAATACGTGGCGTATGTGTGCATACTATGTAGAACATGATTCTTACAAGCGTAATATCTGGGAAATAGTGGGTCTTAGAGAAAAAATCATAGAGATCATTTTTATAGAGAATTTTAAGATCTACAACTTTGCTCTGAGGTACTTTTTCGATAAAACTTACCGTTTTCGAGAAAAATCTAAAAAACCTAAAATTTTGACCTTGGGCCCCGAATAAGTCCCTAAGCTCACATGGGACTGATGGGGACTTTTGACACTTTATTCCTTGTGGTAAACCTAAGGTCTCTACGAAGATTTGGCTCTGTCGGAATTTTCTTTATTTCAATTGTCTAAAATGACCGGACTAATACGTGGCGTATGTGTGCATACTATGTAGAACATGATTCTTACAAGCGTAATATCTGGGAAATAGTGGGTCTTAGAGAAAAAATCATAGAGATCATTTTTATAGAGAATTTTAAGATCTACAACTTTGCTCTGAAGTACTTTTTCGATAAAACTTACCGTTTTCGAGAAAAATCCAAAAAACCTAAAATTTTGACCTTGGGCCCCGAATAAGTCCCTAAGCTCACATGGGACTGATGGGGACTTTTGACACTTTATTCCTTGTGGTAAACCTAAGGTCTCTACGAAGATTTGGCTCTGTCGGAATTTTCTTTATTTCAATTGTCTAAAATGACCGGACTATTACGTGGCGTATGTGTGCATACTATGTAGAACATGATTCTTACAAGCGTAATATCTGGGAAATAGTGGGTCTTAGAGAAAAAACATAGATACCATTTTTATAGAGAATTTTAAGATCTACAACTTTGCTCTGAGGTACTTTTTCGATAAAACTTACCGTTTTCGAGAAAAATCCAAAAAACCTAAAATTTTGACCTTGGGCCCCGAATAAGTCCCTAAGCTCACATTGGACTGATGGGGACTTTTGACACTTTATTCCTTGTGGTAAACCTGAGGTCTCTACGAAGATTTGGCTCTGTCGGAATTTTCTTTATTTCAATCGTCTAAAATGACCGGACTAATACGTGGCGTATGTGTGCATACTATGTAGAACATGATTCTTACAAGCGTAATATCTGGGAAATAGTGGGTCTTAGAGAAAAAATCATAGAGATCATTTTTATAGAGAATTTTAAGATCTACAACTTTGCTCTGAGGTACTTTTTCGATAAAACTTACCGTTTTCGAGAAAAATCCAAAAAACCTAAAATTTTGACCTTGGGCCCCGAATAAGTCCCTAAGCTCACATTGGACTGATGGGGACTTTTGACACTTTATTCCTTGTGGTAAACCTGAGGTCTCTACGAAGATTTGGCTCTGTCGGAATTTTCTTTATTTCAATCGTCTAAAATGACCGGACTAATACGTGGCGTATGTGTGCATACTATGTAGAACATGATTCTTACAAGCGTAATATCTGGGAAATAGTGGGTCTTAGAGAAAAAATCATAGAGATCATTTTTATAGAGAATTTTAAGATCTACAACTTTGCTCTGAGGTACTTTTTCGATAAAACTTACCGTTTTCGAGAAAAATCCAAAAAACCTAAAATTTTGACCTTGGGCCCCGAATAAGTCCCTAAGCTCACATGGGACTGATGGGGACTTTTGACACTTTATTCCTTGTGGTAAACCTAAGGTCTCTACGAAGATTTGGCTCTGTCGGAATTTTCTTTATTTCAATTGTCTAAAATGACCGGACTAATACGTGGCGTATGTGTGCATACTATGTAGAACATGATTCTTACAAGCGTAATATCTGGGAAATAGTGGGTCTTAGAGAAAAAATCATAGAGATCATTTTTATAGAGAATTTTAAGATCTACAACTTTGCTCTGAGGTACTTTTTCGATAAAACTTACCGTTTTCGAGAAAAATCCAAAAAACCTAAAATTTTGACCTTGGGCCCCGAATAAGTCCCTAAGCTCACATTGGACTGATGGGGACTTTTGACACTTTATTCCTTGTGGTAAACCTGAGGTCTCTACGAAGATTTGGCTCTGTCGGAATTTTCTTTATTTCAATTGTCTAAAATGACCGGACTAATACGTGGCGTATGTGTGCATACTATGTAGAACATGATTCTTACAAGCGTAATATCTGGGAAATAGTGGGTCTTAGAGAAAAAACATAGATACCATTTTTATAGAGAATTTTAAGATCTACAACTTTGCTCTGAGGTACTTTTTCGATAAAACTTACCGTTTTCGAGAAAAATCCAAAAAACCTAAAATTTTGACCTTGGGCCCCGAATAAGTCCCTAAGCTCACATTGGACTGATGGGGACTTTTGACACTTTATTCCTTGTGGTAAACCTGAGGTCTCTACGAAGATTTGGCTCTGTCGGAATTTTCTTTATTTCAATCGTCTAAAATGACCGGACTAATACGTGGCGTATGTGTGCATACTATGTAGAACATGATTCTTACAAGCGTAATATCTGGGAAATAGTGGGTCTTAGAGAAAAAATCATAGAGATCATTTTTATAGAGAATTTTAAGATCTACAACTTTGCTTTGACGTACTTTTTCGATAAAACTTACCGTTTTCGAGAAAAATCCAAAAAACCTAAAATTTTGACCTTGGGCCCCGAATAAGTCCCTAAGCTCACATGGGACTGATGGGGACTTTTGACACTTTATTCCTTGTGGTAAACCTAAGGTCTCTACGAAGATTTGGCTCTGTCGGAATTTTCTTTATTTCAATTGTCTAAAATGACCGGACTAATACGTGGCGTATGTGTGCATACTATGTAGAACATGATTCTTACAAGCGTAATATCTGGGAAATAGTGGGTCTTAGAGAAAAAATCATAGAGATCATTTTTATAGAGAATTTTAAGATCTACAACTTTGCTCTGAGGTACTTTTTCGATAAAACTTACCGTTTTCGAGAAAAATCCAAAAAACCTAAAATTTTGACCTTGGGCCCCGAATAAGTCCCTAAGCTCACATGGGACTGATGGGGACTTTTGACACTTTATTCCTTGTGGTAAACCTAAGGTCTCTACGAAGATTTGGCTCTGTCGGAATTTTCTTTATTTCAATTGTCTAAAATGACCGGACTAATACGTGGCGTATGTGTGCATACTATGTAGAACATGATTCTTACAAGCGTAATATCTGGGAAATAGTGGGTCTTAGAGAAAAAATCATAGAGATCATTTTTATAGAGAATTTTAAGATCTACAACTTTGCTTTGACGTACTTTTTCGATAAAACTTACCGTTTTCGAGAAAAATCCAAAAAACCTAAAATTTTGACCTTGGGCCCCGAATAAGTCCCTAAGCTCACATGGGACTGATGGGGACTTTTGACACTTTATTCCTTGTGGTAAACCTAAGGTCTCTACGAAGATTTGGCTCTGTCGGAATTTTCTTTATTTCAATTGTCTAAAATGACCGGACTAATACGTGGCGTATGTGTGCATACTATGTAGAACATGATTCTTACAAGCGTAATATCTGGGAAATAGTGGGTCTTAGAGAAAAAATCATAGAGATCATTTTTATAGAGAATTTTAAGATCTACAACTTTGCTCTGAGGTACTTTTTCGATAAAACTTACCGTTTTCGAGAAAAATCCAAAAAACCTAAAATTTTGACCTTGGGCCCCGAATAAGTCCCTAAGCTCACATGGGACTGATGGGGACTTTTGACACTTTATTCCTTGTGGTAAACCTAAGGTCTCTACGAAGATTTGGCTCTGTCGGAATTTTCTTTATTTCAATTGTCTAAAATGACCGGACTAATACGTGGCGTATGTGTGCATACTATGTAGAACATGATTCTTACAAGCGTAATATCTGGGAAATAGTGGGTCTTAGAGAAAAAACATAGATACCATTTTTATAGAGAATTTTAAGATCTACAACTTTGCTCTGAGGTACTTTTTCGATAAAACTTACCGTTTTCGAGAAAAATCCAAAAAACCTAAAATTTTGACCTTGGGCCCCGAATAAGTCCCTAAGCTCACATGGGACTGATGGGGACTTTTGACACTTTATTCCTTGTGGTAAACCTAAGGTCTCTACGAAGATTTGGCTCTGTCGGAATTTTCTTTATTTCAATTGTCTAAAATGACCGGACTAATACGTGGCGTATGTGTGCATACTATGTAGAACATGATTCTTACAAGCGTAATATCTGGGAAATAGTGGGTCTTAGAGAAAAAAATCATAGAGATCATTTTTATAGAGAATTTTAAGATCTACAACTTTGCTCTGAGGTACTTTTTCGATAAAACTTACCGTTTTCGAGAAAAATCCAAAAAACCTAAAATTTTGACCTTGGGCCCCGAATAAGTCCCTAAGCTCACATTGGACTGATGGGGACTTTTGACACTTTATTCCTTGTGGTAAACCTGAGGTCTCTACGAAGATTTGGCTCTGTCGGAATTTTCTTTATTTCAATCGTCTAAAATGACCGGACTAATACGTGGCGTATGTGTGCATACTATGTAGAACATGATTCTTACAAGCGTAATATCTGGGAAATAGTGGGTCTTAGAGAAAAAATCATACAGATCATTTTTATAGAGAATTTTAAGATCTACAACTTTGCTTTGAGGTACTTTTTCGATAAAACTTACCGTTTTCGAGAAAAATCTAAAAAACCTAAAATTTTGACCTTGGGCCCCGAATAAGTCCCTAAGCTCACATGGGACTGATGGGGACTTTTGACACTTTATTCCTTGTGGTAAACCTAAGGTCTCTACGAAGATTTGGCTCTGTCGGAATTTTCTTTATTTCAATTGTCTAAAATGACCGGACTATTACGTGGCGTATGTGTGCATACTATGTAGAACATGATTCTTACAAGCGTAATATCTGGGAAATAGTGGGTCTTAGAGAAAAAACATAGATACCATTTTTATAGAGAATTTTAAGATCTACAACTTTGCTCTGAGGTACTTTTTCGATAAAACTTACCGTTTTCGAGAAAAATCCAAAAAACCTAAAATTTTGACCTTGGGCCCCGAATAAGTCCCTAAGCTCACATTGGACTGATGGGGACTTTTGACACTTTATTCCTTGTGGTAAACCTGAGGTCTCTACGAAGATTTGGCTCTGTCGGAATTTTCTTTATTTCAATCGTCTAAAATGACCGGACTAATACGTGGCGTATGTGTGCATACTATGTAGAACATGATTCTTACAAGCGTAATATCTGGGAAATAGTGGGTCTTAGAGAAAAAATCATAGAGATCATTTTTATAGAGAATTTTAAGATCTACAACTTTGCTCTGAGGTACTTTTTCGATAAAACTTACCGTTTTCGAGAAAAATCCAAAAAACCTAAAATTTTGACCTTGGGCCCCGAATAAGTCCCTAAGCTCACATTGGACTGATGGGGACTTTTGACACTTTATTCCTTGTGGTAAACCTGAGGTCTCTACGAAGATTTGGCTCTGTCGGAATTTTCTTTATTTCAATCGTCTAAAATGACCGGACTAATACGTGGCGTATGTGTGCATACTATGTAGAACATGATTCTTACAAGCGTAATATCTGGGAAATAGTGGGTCTTAGAGAAAAAAATCATAGAGATCATTTTTATAGAGAATTTTAAGATCTACAACTTTGCTCTGAGGTACTTTTTCGATAAAACTTACCGTTTTCGAGAAAAATCCAAAAAACCTAAAATTTTGACCTTGGGCCCCGAATAAGTCCCTAAGCTCACATTGGACTGATGGGGACTTTTGACACTTTATTCCTTGTGGTAAACCTGAGGTCTCAACGAAGATTTGGCTCTGTCGGAATTTTCTTTATTTCAATTGTCTAAAATGACCGGACTAATACGTGGCGTATGTGTGCATACTATGTAGAACATGATTCTTACAAGCGTAATATCTGGGAAATAGTGGGTCTTAGAGAAAAAATCATACAGATCATTTTTATAGAGAATTTTAAGATCTACAACTTTGCTTTGAGGTACTTTTTCGATAAAACTTACCGTTTTCGAGAAAAATCTAAAAAACCTAAAATTTTGACCTTGGGCCCCGAATAAGTCCCTAAGCTCACATGGGACTGATGGGGACTTTTGACACTTTATTCCTTGTGGTAAACCTAAGGTCTCTACGAAGATTTGGCTCTGTCGGAATTTTCTTTATTTCAATTGTCTAAAATGACCGGACTATTACGTGGCGTATGTGTGCATACTATGTAGAACATGATTCTTACAAGCGTAATATCTGGGAAATAGTGGGTCTTAGAGAAAAAACATAGATACCATTTTTATAGAGAATTTTAAGATCTACAACTTTGCTCTGAGGTACTTTTTCGATAAAACTTACCGTTTTCGAGAAAAATCCAAAAAACCTAAAATTTTGACCTTGGGCCCCGAATAAGTCCCTAAGCTCACATTGGACTGATGGGGACTTTTGACACTTTATTCCTTGTGGTAAACCTGAGGTCTCTACGAAGATTTGGCTCTGTCGGAATTTTCTTTATTTCAATCGTCTAAAATGACCGGACTAATACGTGGCGTATGTGTGCATACTATGTAGAACATGATTCTTACAAGCGTAATATCTGGGAAATAGTGGGTCTTAGAGAAAAAATCATAGAGATCATTTTTATAGAGAATTTTAAGATCTACAACTTTGCTTTGAGGTACTTTTTCGATAAAACTTACCGTTTTCGAGAAAAATCCAAAAAACCTAAAATTTTGACCTTGGGCCCCGAATAAGTCCCTAAGCTCACATGGGACTGATGGGGACTTTTGACACTTTATTCCTTGTGGTAAACCTAAGGTCTCTACGAAGATTTGGCTCTGTCGGAATTTTCTTTATTTCAATTGTCTAAAATGACCGGACTAATACGTGGCGTATGTGTGCATACTATGTAGAACATGATTCTTACAAGCGTAATATCTGGGAAATAGTGGGTCTTAGAGAAAAAATCATAGAGATCATTTTTATAGAGAATTTTAAGATCTACAACTTTGCTCTGAGGTACTTTTTCGATAAAACTTACCGTTTTCGAGAAAAATCCAAAAAACCTAAAATTTTGACCTTGGGCCCCGAATAAGTCCCTAAGCTCACATGGGACTGATGGGGACTTTTGACACTTTATTCCTTGTGGTAAACCTAAGGTCTCTACGAAGATTTGGCTCTGTCGGAATTTTCTTTATTTCAATTGTCTAAAATGACCGGACTAATACGTGGCGTATGTGTGCATACTATGTAGAACATGATTCTTACAAGCGTAATATCTGGGAAATAGTGGGTCTTAGAGAAAAAACATAGATACCATTTTTATAGAGAATTTTAAGATCTACAACTTTGCTCTGAGGTACTTTTTCGATAAAACTTACCGTTTTCGAGAAAAATCCAAAAAACCTAAAATTTTGACCTTGGGCCCCGAATAAGTCCCTAAGCTCACATTGGACTGATGGGGACTTTTGACACTTTATTCCTTGTGGTAAACCTGAGGTCTCTACGAAGATTTGGCTCTGTCGGAATTTTCTTTATTTCAATCGTCTAAAATGACCGGACTAATACGTGGCGTATGTGTGCATACTATGTAGAACATGATTCTTACAAGCGTAATATCTGGGAAATAGTGGGTCTTAGAGAAAAAATCATAGAGATCATTTTTATAGAGAATTTTAAGATCTACAACTTTGCTCTGAGGTACTTTTTCGATAAAACTTACCGTTTTCGAGAAAAATCCAAAAAACCTAAAATTTTGACCTTGGGCCCCGAATAAGTCCCTAAGCTCACATTGGACTGATGGGGACTTTTGACACTTTATTCCTTGTGGTAAACCTGAGGTCTCTACGAAGATTTGGCTCTGTCGGAATTTTCTTTATTTCAATTGTCTAAAATGACCGGACTAATACGTGGCGTATGTGTGCATACTATGTAGAACATGATTCTTACAAGCGTAATATCTGGGAAATAGTGGGTCTTAGAGAAAAAATCATACAGATCATTTTTATAGAGAATTTTAAGATCTACAACTTTGCTTTGAGGTACTTTTTCGATAAAACTTACCGTTTTCGAGAAAAATCTAAAAAACCTAAAATTTTGACCTTGGGCCCCGAATAAGTCCCTAAGCTCACATGGGACTGATGGGGACTTTTGACACTTTATTCCTTGTGGTAAACCTAAGGTCTCTACGAAGATTTGGCTCTGTCGGAATTTTCTTTATTTCAATTGTCTAAAATGACCGGACTAATACGTGGCGTATGTGTGCATACTATGTAGAACATGATTCTTACAAGCGTAATATCTGGGAAATAGTGGGTCTTAGAGAAAAAATCATAGAGATCATTTTTATAGAGAATTTTAAGATCTACAACTTTGCTCTGAAGTACTTTTTCGATAAAACTTACCGTTTTCGAGAAAAATCCAAAAAACCTAAAATTTTGACCTTGGGCCCCGAATAAGTCCCTAAGCTCACATGGGACTGATGGGGACTTTTGACACTTTATTCCTTGTGGTAAACCTAAGGTCTCTACGAAGATTTGGCTCTGTCGGAATTTTCTTTATTTCAATCGTCTAAAATGACCGGACTAATACGTGGCGTATGTGTGCATACTATGTAGAACATGATTCTTACAAGCGTAATATCTGGGAAATAGTGGGTCTTAGAGAAAAAATCATAGAGATCATTTTTATAGAGAATTTTAAGATCTACAACTTTGCTTTGAGGTACTTTTTCGATAAAACTTACCGTTTTCGAGAAAAATCCAAAAAACCTAAAATTTTGACCTTGGGCCCCGAATAAGTCCCTAAGCTCACATGGGACTGATGGGGACTTTTGACACTTTATTCCTTGTGGTAAACCTAAGGTCTCTACGAAGATTTGGCTCTGTCGGAATTTTCTTTATTTCAATTGTCTAAAATGACCGGACTAATACGTGGCGTATGTGTGCATACTATGTAGAACATGATTCTTACAAGCGTAATATCTGGGAAATAGTGGGTCTTAGAGAAAAAATCATAGAGATCATTTTTATAGAGAATTTTAAGATCTACAACTTTGCTCTGAGGTACTTTTTCGATAAAACTTACCGTTTTCGAGAAAAATCCAAAAAACCTAAAATTTTGACCTTGGGCCCCGAATAAGTCCCTAAGCTCACATGGGACTGATGGGGACTTTTGACACTTTATTCCTTGTGGTAAACCTAAGGTCTCTACGAAGATTTGGCTCTGTCGGAATTTTCTTTATTTCAATTGTCTAAAATGACCGGACTAATACGTGGCGTATGTGTGCATACTATGTAGAACATGATTCTTACAAGCGTAATATCTGGGAAATAGTGGGTCTTAGAGAAAAAACATAGATACCATTTTTATAGAGAATTTTAAGATCTACAACTTTGCTCTGAGGTACTTTTTCGATAAAACTTACCGTTTTCGAGAAAAATCCAAAAAACCTAAAATTTTGACCTTGGGCCCCGAATAAGTCCCTAAGCTCACATGGGACTGATGGGGACTTTTGACACTTTATTCCTTGTGGTAAACCTGAGGTCTCTACGAAGATTTGGCTCTGTCGGAATTTTCTTTATTTCAATCGTCTAAAATGACCGGACTAATACGTGGCGTATGTGTGCATACTATGTAGAACATGATTCTTACAAGCGTAATATCTGGGAAATAGTGGGTCTTAGAGAAAAAATCATAGAGATCATTTTTATAGAGAATTTTAAGATCTACAACTTTGCTCTGAGGTACTTTTTCGATAAAACTTACCGTTTTCGAGAAAAATCCAGAAAACCTAAAATTTTGACCTTGGGCCCCGAATAAGTCCCTAAGCTCACATTGGACTGATGGGGACTTTTGACACTTTATTCCTTGTGGTAAACCTAAGGTCTCTACGAAGATTTGGCTCTGTCGGAATTTTCTTTATTTCAATTGTCTAAAATGACCGGACTAATACGTGGCGTATGTGTGCATACTATGTAGAACATGATTCTTACAAGCGTAATATCTGGGAAATAGTGGGTCTTAGAGAAAAAATCATACAGATCATTTTTATAGAGAATTTTAAGATCTACAACTTTGCTTTGAGGTACTTTTTCGATAAAACTTACCGTTTTCGAGAAAAATCCAAAAAAACCTAAAATTTTGACCTTGGGCCCCGAATAAGTCCCTAAGCTCACATGGGACTGATGGGGACTTTTGACACTTTATTCCTTGTGGTAAACCTGAGGTCTCTACGAAGATTTGGCTCTGTCGGAATTTTCTTTATTTCAATCGTCTAAAATGACCGGACTAATACGTGGCGTATGTGTGCATACTATGTAGAACATGATTCTTACAAGCGTAATATCTGGGAAATAGTGGGTCTTAGAGAAAAAATCATAGAGATCATTTTTATAGAGAATTTTAAGATCTACAACTTTGCTCTGAGGTACTTTTTCGATAAAACTTACCGTTTTCGAGAAAAATCCAAAAAACCTAAAATTTTGACCTTGGGCCCCGAATAAGTCCCTAAGCTCACATTGGACTGATGGGGACTTTTGACACTTTATTCCTTGTGGTAAACCTGAGGTCTCTACGAAGATTTGGCTCTGTCGGAATTTTCTTTATTTCAATTGTCTAAAATGACCGGACTAATACGTGGCGTATGTGTGCATACTATGTAGAACATGATTCTTACAAGCGTAATATCTGGGAAATAGTGGGTCTTAGAGAAAAAATCATACAGATCATTTTTATAGAGAATTTTAAGATCTACAACTTTGCTTTGAGGTACTTTTTCGATAAAACTTACCGTTTTCGAGAAAAATCTAAAAAACCTAAAATTTTGACCTTGGGCCCCGAATAAGTCCCTAAGCTCACATGGGACTGATGGGGACTTTTGACACTTTATTCCTTGTGGTAAACCTAAGGTCTCTACGAAGATTTGGCTCTGTCGGAATTTTCTTTATTTCAATTGTCTAAAATGACCGGACTAATACGTGGCGTATGTGTGCATACTATGTAGAACATGATTCTTACAAGCGTAATATCTGGGAAATAGTGGGTCTTAGAGAAAAAATCATAGAGATCATTTTTATAGAGAATTTTAAGATCTACAACTTTGCTCTGAAGTACTTTTTCGATAAAACTTACCGTTTTCGAGAAAAATCCAAAAAACCTAAAATTTTGACCTTGGGCCCCGAATAAGTCCCTAAGCTCACATGGGACTGATGGGGACTTTTGACACTTTATTCCTTGTGGTAAACCTAAGGTCTCTACGAAGATTTGGCTCTGTCGGAATTTTCTTTATTTCAATCGTCTAAAATGACCGGACTAATACGTGGCGTATGTGTGCATACTATGTAGAACATGATTCTTACAAGCGTAATATCTGGGAAATAGTGGGTCTTAGAGAAAAAATCATAGAGATCATTTTTATAGAGAATTTTAAGATCTACAACTTTGCTTTGAGGTACTTTTTCGATAAAACTTACCGTTTTCGAGAAAAATCCAAAAAACCTAAAATTTTGACCTTGGGCCCCGAATAAGTCCCTAAGCTCACATGGGACTGATGGGGACTTTTGACACTTTATTCCTTGTGGTAAACCTAAGGTCTCTACGAAGATTTGGCTCTGTCGGAATTTTCTTTATTTCAATTGTCTAAAATGACCGGACTAATACGTGGCGTATGTGTGCATACTATGTAGAACATGATTCTTACAAGCGTAATATCTGGGAAATAGTGGGTCTTAGAGAAAAAATCATACAGATCATTTTTATAGAGAATTTTAAGATCTACAACTTTGCTTTGAGGTACTTTTTCGATAAAACTTACCGTTTTCGAGAAAAATCTAAAAAACCTAAAATTTTGACCTTGGGCCCCGAATAAGTCCCTAAGCTCACATGGGACTGATGGGGACTTTTGACACTTTATTCCTTGTGGTAAACCTGAGGTCTCTACGAAGATTTGGCTCTGTCGGAATTTTCTTTATTTCAATCGTCTAAAATGACCGGACTAATACGTGGCGTATGTGTGCATACTATGTAGAACATGATTCTTACAAGCGGAATATCTGGGAAATAGTGGGTCTTAGAGAAAAAATCATAGAGATCATTTTTATAGAGAATTTTAAGATCTACAACTTTGCTCTGAGGTACTTTTTCGATAAAACTTACCGTTTTCGAGAAAAATCCAAAAAACCTAAAATTTTGACCTTGGGCCCCGAATAAGTCCCTAAGCTCACATTGGACTGATGGGGACTTTTGACACTTTATTCCTTGTGGTAAACCTGAGGTCTCTACGAAGATTTGGCTCTGTCGGAATTTTCTTTATTTCAATTGTCTAAAATGACCGGACTAATACGTGGCGTATGTGTGCATACTATGTAGAACATGATTCTTACAAGCGTAATATCTGGGAAATAGTGGGTCTTAGAGAAAAAATCATACAGATCATTTTTATAGAGAATTTTAAGATCTACAACTTTGCTTTGAGGTACTTTTTCGATAAAACTTACCGTTTTCGAGAAAAATCTAAAAAACCTAAAATTTTGACCTTGGGCCCCGAATAAGTCCCTAAGCTCACATGGGACTGATGGGGACTTTTGACACTTTATTCCTTGTGGTAAACCTAAGGTCTCTACGAAGATTTGGCTCTGTCGGAATTTTCTTTATTTCAATTGTCTAAAATGACCGGACTAATACGTGGCGTATGTGTGCATACTATGTAGAACATGATTCTTACAAGCGTAATATCTGGGAAATAGTGGGTCTTAGAGAAAAAATCATAGAGATCATTTTTATAGAGAATTTTAAGATCTACAACTTTGCTCTGAAGTACTTTTTCGATAAAACTTACCGTTTTCGAGAAAAATCCAAAAAACCTAAAATTTTGACCTTGGGCCCCGAATAAGTCCCTAAGCTCACATGGGACTGATGGGGACTTTTGACACTTTATTCCTTGTGGTAAACCTAAGGTCTCTACGAAGATTTGGCTCTGTCGGAATTTTCTTTATTTCAATCGTCTAAAATGACCGGACTAATACGTGGCGTATGTGTGCATACTATGTAGAACATGATTCTTACAAGCGTAATATCTGGGAAATAGTGGGTCTTAGAGAAAAAATCATAGAGATCATTTTTATAGAGAATTTTAAGATCTACAACTTTGCTTTGAGGTACTTTTTCGATAAAACTTACCGTTTTCGAGAAAAATCCAAAAAACCTAAAATTTTGACCTTGGGCCCCGAATAAGTCCCTAAGCTCACATGGGACTGATGGGGACTTTTGACACTTTATTCCTTGTGGTAAACCTAAGGTCTCTACGAAGATTTGGCTCTGTCGGAATTTTCTTTATTTCAATTGTCTAAAATGACCGGACTAATACGTGGCGTATGTGTGCATACTATGTAGAACATGATTCTTACAAGCGTAATATCTGGGAAATAGTGGGTCTTAGAGAAAAAATCATAGAGATCATTTTTATAGAGAATTTTAAGATCTACAACTTTGCTCTGAGGTACTTTTTCGATAAAACTTACCGTTTTCGAGAAAAATCCAAAAAACCTAAAATTTTGACCTTGGGCCCCGAATAAGTCCCTAAGCTCACATGGGACTGATGGGGACTTTTGACACTTTATTCCTTGTGGTAAACCTAAGGTCTCTACGAAGATTTGGCTCTGTCGGAATTTTCTTTATTTCAATTGTCTAAAATGACCGGACTAATACGTGGCGTATGTGTGCATACTATGTAGAACATGATTCTTACAAGCGTAATATCTGGGAAATAGTGGGTCTTAGAGAAAAAACATAGATACCATTTTTATAGAGAATTTTAAGATCTACAACTTTGCTCTGAGGTACTTTTTCGATAAAACTTACCGTTTTCGAGAAAAATCCAAAAAACCTAAAATTTTGACCTTGGGCCCCGAATAAGTCCCTAAGCTCACATTGGACTGATGGGGACTTTTGACACTTTATTCCTTGTGGTAAACCTGAGGTCTCTACGAAGATTTGGCTCTGTCGGAATTTTCTTTATTTCAATCGTCTAAAATGACCGGACTAATACGTGGCGTATGTGTGCATACTATGTAGAACATGATTCTTACAAGCGTAATATCTGGGAAATAGTGGGTCTTAGAGAAAAAATCATAGAGATCATTTTTATAGAGAATTTTAAGATCTACAACTTTGCTCTGAGGTACTTTTTCGATAAAACTTACCGTTTTCGAGAAAAATCCAAAAAACCTAAAATTTTGACCTTGGGCCCCGAATAAGTCCCTAAGCTCACATTGGACTGATGGGGACTTTTGACACTTTATTCCTTGTGGTAAACCTGAGGTCTCTACGAAGATTTGGCTCTGTCGGAATTTTCTTTATTTCAATTGTCTAAAATGACCGGACTAATACGTGGCGTATGTGTGCATACTATGTAGAACATGATTCTTACAAGCGTAATATCTGGGAAATAGTGGGTCTTAGAGAAAAAATCATACAGATCATTTTTATAGAGAATTTTAAGATCTACAACTTTGCTTTGAGGTACTTTTTCGATAAAACTTACCGTTTTCGAGAAAAATCTAAAAAACCTAAAATTTTGACCTTGGGCCCCGAATAAGTCCCTAAGCTCACATGGGACTGATGGGGACTTTTGACACTTTATTCCTTGTGGTAAACCTAAGGTCTCTACGAAGATTTGGCTCTGTCGGAATTTTCTTTATTTCAATTGTCTAAAATGACCGGACTAATACGTGGCGTATGTGTGCATACTATGTAGAACATGATTCTTACAAGCGTAATATCTGGGAAATAGTGGGTCTTAGAGAAAAAATCATAGAGATCATTTTTATAGAGAATTTTAAGATCTACAACTTTGCTCTGAAGTACTTTTTCGATAAAACTTACCGTTTTCGAGAAAAATCCAAAAAACCTAAAATTTTGACCTTGGGCCCCGAATAAGTCCCTAAGCTCACATGGGACTGATGGGGACTTTTGACACTTTATTCCTTGTGGTAAACCTAAGGTCTCTACGAAGATTTGGCTCTGTCGGAATTTTCTTTATTTCAATTGTCTAAAATGACCGGACTAATACGTGGCGTATGTGTGCATACTATGTAGAACATGATTCTTACAAGCGTAATATCTGGGAAATAGTGGGTCTTAGAGAAAAAACATAGATACCATTTTTATAGAGAATTTTAAGATCTACAACTTTGCTCTGAGGTACTTTTTCGATAAAACTTACCGTTTTCGAGAAAAATCCAAAAAACCTAAAATTTTGACCTTGGGCCCCGAATAAGTCCCTAAGCTCACATTGGACTGATGGGGACTTTTGACACTTTATTCCTTGTGGTAAACCTGAGGTCTCTACGAAGATTTGGCTCTGTCGGAATTTTCTTTATTTCAATCGTCTAAAATGACCGGACTAATACGTGGCGTATGTGTGCATACTATGTAGAACATGATTCTTACAAGCGTAATATCTGGGAAATAGTGGGTCTTAGAGAAAAAATCATAGAGATCATTTTTATAGAGAATTTTAAGATCTACAACTTTGCTCTGAGGTACTTTTTCGATAAAACTTACCGTTTTCGAGAAAAATCCAAAAAACCTAAAATTTTGACCTTGGGCCCCGAATAAGTCCCTAAGCTCACATTGGACTGATGGGGACTTTTGACACTTTATTCCTTGTGGTAAACCTGAGGTCTCTACGAAGATTTGGCTCTGTCGGAATTTTCTTTATTTCAATCGTCTAAAATGACCGGACTAATACGTGGCGTATGTGTGCATACTATGTAGAACATGATTCTTACAAGCGTAATATCTGGGAAATAGTGGGTCTTAGAGAAAAAAATCATAGAGATCATTTTTATAGAGAATTTTAAGATCTACAACTTTGCTCTGAGGTACTTTTTCGATAAAACTTACCGTTTTCGAGAAAAATCCAAAAAACCTAAAATTTTGACCTTGGGCCCCGAATAAGTCCCTAAGCTCACATTGGACTGATGGGGACTTTTGACACTTTATTCCTTGTGGTAAACCTGAGGTCTCTACGAAGATTTGGCTCTGTCGGAATTTTCTTTATTTCAATTGTCTAAAATGACCGGACTAATACGTGGCGTATGTGTGCATACTATGTAGAACATGATTCTTACAAGCGTAATATCTGGGAAATAGTGGGTCTTAGAGAAAAAATCATACAGATCATTTTTATAGAGAATTTTAAGATCTACAACTTTGCTTTGAGGTACTTTTTCGATAAAACTTACCGTTTTCGAGAAAAATCTAAAAAACCTAAAATTTTGACCTTGGGCCCCGAATAAGTCCCTAAGCTCACATGGGACTGATGGGGACTTTTGACACTTTATTCCTTGTGGTAAACCTAAGGTCTCTACGAAGATTTGGCTCTGTCGGAATTTTCTTTATTTCAATTGTCTAAAATGACCGGACTATTACGTGGCGTATGTGTGCATACTATGTAGAACATGATTCTTACAAGCGTAATATCTGGGAAATAGTGGGTCTTAGAGAAAAAACATAGATACCATTTTTATAGAGAATTTTAAGATCTACAACTTTGCTCTGAGGTACTTTTTCGATAAAACTTACCGTTTTCGAGAAAAATCCAAAAAACCTAAAATTTTGACCTTGGGCCCCGAATAAGTCCCTAAGCTCACATTGGACTGATGGGGACTTTTGACACTTTATTCCTTGTGGTAAACCTGAGGTCTCTACGAAGATTTGGCTCTGTCGGAATTTTCTTTATTTCAATCGTCTAAAATGACCGGACTAATACGTGGCGTATGTGTGCATACTATGTAGAACATGATTCTTACAAGCGTAATATCTGGGAAATAGTGGGTCTTAGAGAAAAAATCATAGAGATCATTTTTATAGAGAATTTTAAGATCTACAACTTTGCTTTGAGGTACTTTTTCGATAAAACTTACCGTTTTCGAGAAAAATCCAAAAAACCTAAAATTTTGACCTTGGGCCCCGAATAAGTCCCTAAGCTCACATGGGACTGATGGGGACTTTTGACACTTTATTCCTTGTGGTAAACCTAAGGTCTCTACGAAGATTTGGCTCTGTCGGAATTTTCTTTATTTCAATTGTCTAAAATGACCGGACTAATACGTGGCGTATGTGTGCATACTATGTAGAACATGATTCTTACAAGCGTAATATCTGGGAAATAGTGGGTCTTAGAGAAAAAATCATAGAGATCATTTTTATAGAGAATTTTAAGATCTACAACTTTGCTCTGAGGTACTTTTTCGATAAAACTTACCGTTTTCGAGAAAAATCCAAAAAACCTAAAATTTTGACCTTGGGCCCCGAATAAGTCCCTAAGCTCACATGGGACTGATGGGGACTTTTGACACTTTATTCCTTGTGGTAAACCTAAGGTCTCTACGAAGATTTGGCTCTGTCGGAATTTTCTTTATTTCAATTGTCTAAAATGACCGGACTAATACGTGGCGTATGTGTGCATACTATGTAGAACATGATTCTTACAAGCGTAATATCTGGGAAATAGTGGGTCTTAGAGAAAAAACATAGATACCATTTTTATAGAGAATTTTAAGATCTACAACTTTGCTCTGAGGTACTTTTTCGATAAAACTTACCGTTTTCGAGAAAAATCCAAAAAACCTAAAATTTTGACCTTGGGCCCCGAATAAGTCCCTAAGCTCACATTGGACTGATGGGGACTTTTGACACTTTATTCCTTGTGGTAAACCTGAGGTCTCTACGAAGATTTGGCTCTGTCGGAATTTTCTTTATTTCAATCGTCTAAAATGACCGGACTAATACGTGGCGTATGTGTGCATACTATGTAGAACATGATTCTTACAAGCGTAATATCTGGGAAATAGTGGGTCTTAGAGAAAAAATCATAGAGATCATTTTTATAGAGAATTTTAAGATCTACAACTTTGCTCTGAGGTACTTTTTCGATAAAACTTACCGTTTTCGAGAAAAATCCAAAAAACCTAAAATTTTGACCTTGGGCCCCGAATAAGTCCCTAAGCTCACATTGGACTGATGGGGACTTTTGACACTTTATTCCTTGTGGTAAACCTGAGGTCTCTACGAAGATTTGGCTCTGTCGGAATTTTCTTTATTTCAATTGTCTAAAATGACCGGACTAATACGTGGCGTATGTGTGCATACTATGTAGAACATGATTCTTACAAGCGTAATATCTGGGAAATAGTGGGTCTTAGAGAAAAAATCATACAGATCATTTTTATAGAGAATTTTAAGATCTACAACTTTGCTTTGAGGTACTTTTTCGATAAAACTTACCGTTTTCGAGAAAAATCTAAAAAACCTAAAATTTTGACCTTGGGCCCCGAATAAGTCCCTAAGCTCACATGGGACTGATGGGGACTTTTGACACTTTATTCCTTGTGGTAAACCTAAGGTCTCTACGAAGATTTGGCTCTGTCGGAATTTTCTTTATTTCAATTGTCTAAAATGACCGGACTATTACGTGGCGTATGTGTGCATACTATGTAGAACATGATTCTTACAAGCGTAATATCTGGGAAATAGTGGGTCTTAGAGAAAAAACATAGATACCATTTTTATAGAGAATTTTAAGATCTACAACTTTGCTCTGAGGTACTTTTTCGATAAAACTTACCGTTTTCGAGAAAAATCCAAAAAACCTAAAATTTTGACCTTGGGCCCCGAATAAGTCCCTAAGCTCACATTGGACTGATGGGGACTTTTGACACTTTATTCCTTGTGGTAAACCTGAGGTCTCTACGAAGATTTGGCTCTGTCGGAATTTTCTTTATTTCAATCGTCTAAAATGACCGGACTAATACGTGGCGTATGTGTGCATACTATGTAGAACATGATTCTTACAAGCGTAATATCTGGGAAATAGTGGGTCTTAGAGAAAAAATCATAGAGATCATTTTTATAGAGAATTTTAAGATCTACAACTTTGCTCTGAGGTACTTTTTCGATAAAACTTACCGTTTTCGAGAAAAATCCAAAAAACCTAAAATTTTGACCTTGGGCCCCGAATAAGTCCCTAAGCTCACATTGGACTGATGGGGACTTTTGACACTTTATTCCTTGTGGTAAACCTGAGGTCTCTACGAAGATTTGGCTCTGTCGGAATTTTCTTTATTTCAATCGTCTAAAATGACCGGACTAATACGTGGCGTATGTGTGCATACTATGTAGAACATGATTCTTACAAGCGTAATATCTGGGAAATAGTGGGTCTTAGAGAAAAAAATCATAGAGATCATTTTTATAGAGAATTTTAAGATCTACAACTTTGCTCTGAGGTACTTTTTCGATAAAACTTACCGTTTTCGAGAAAAATCCAAAAAACCTAAAATTTTGACCTTGGGCCCCGAATAAGTCCCTAAGCTCACATTGGACTGATGGGGACTTTTGACACTTTATTCCTTGTGGTAAACCTGAGGTCTCTACGAAGATTTGGCTCTGTCGGAATTTTCTTTATTTCAATTGTCTAAAATGACCGGACTAATACGTGGCGTATGTGTGCATACTATGTAGAACATGATTCTTACAAGCGTAATATCTGGGAAATAGTGGGTCTTAGAGAAAAAATCATACAGATCATTTTTATAGAGAATTTTAAGATCTACAACTTTGCTTTGAGGTACTTTTTCGATAAAACTTACCGTTTTCGAGAAAAATCTAAAAAACCTAAAATTTTGACCTTGGGCCCCGAATAAGTCCCTAAGCTCACATGGGACTGATGGGGACTTTTGACACTTTATTCCTTGTGGTAAACCTAAGGTCTCTACGAAGATTTGGCTCTGTCGGAATTTTCTTTATTTCAATTGTCTAAAATGACCGGACTAATACGTGGCGTATGTGTGCATACTATGTAGAACATGATTCTTACAAGCGTAATATCTGGGAAATAGTGGGTCTTAGAGAAAAAATCATAGAGATCATTTTTATAGAGAATTTTAAGATCTACAACTTTGCTCTGAAGTACTTTTTCGATAAAACTTACCGTTTTCGAGAAAAATCCAAAAAACCTAAAATTTTGACCTTGGGCCCCGAATAAGTCCCTAAGCTCACATGGGACTGATGGGGACTTTTGACACTTTATTCCTTGTGGTAAACCTAAGGTCTCTACGAAGATTTGGCTCTGTCGGAATTTTCTTTATTTCAATTGTCTAAAATGACCGGACTAATACGTGGCGTATGTGTGCATACTATGTAGAACATGATTCTTACAAGCGTAATATCTGGGAAATAGTGGGTCTTAGAGAAAAAACATAGATACCATTTTTATAGAGAATTTTAAGATCTACAACTTTGCTCTGAGGTACTTTTTCGATAAAACTTACCGTTTTCGAGAAAAATCCAAAAAACCTAAAATTTTGACCTTGGGCCCCGAATAAGTCCCTAAGCTCACATTGGACTGATGGGGACTTTTGACACTTTATTCCTTGTGGTAAACCTGAGGTCTCTACGAAGATTTGGCTCTGTCGGAATTTTCTTTATTTCAATCGTCTAAAATGACCGGACTAATACGTGGCGTATGTGTGCATACTATGTAGAACATGATTCTTACAAGCGTAATATCTGGGAAATAGTGGGTCTTAGAGAAAAAATCATAGAGATCATTTTTATAGAGAATTTTAAGATCTACAACTTTGCTCTGAGGTACTTTTTCGATAAAACTTACCGTTTTCGAGAAAAATCCAAAAAACCTAAAATTTTGACCTTGGGCCCCGAATAAGTCCCTAAGCTCACATTGGACTGATGGGGACTTTTGACACTTTATTCCTTGTGGTAAACCTGAGGTCTCTACGAAGATTTGGCTCTGTCGGAATTTTCTTTATTTCAATTGTCTAAAATGACCGGACTAATACGTGGCGTATGTGTGCATACTATGTAGAACATGATTCTTACAAGCGTAATATCTGGGAAATAGTGGGTCTTAGAGAAAAAATCATACAGATCATTTTTATAGAGAATTTTAAGATCTACAACTTTGCTCTGAGGTACTTTTTCGATAAAACTTACCGTTTTCGAGAAAAATCTAAAAAACCTAAAATTTTGACCTTGGGCCCCGAATAAGTCCCTAAGCTCACATGGGACTGATGGGGACTTTTGACACTTTATTCCTTGTGGTAAACCTAAGGTCTCTACGAAGATTTGGCTCTGTCGGAATTTTCTTTATTTCAATTGTCTAAAATGACCGGACTATTACGTGGCGTATGTGTGCATACTATGTAGAACATGATTCTTACAAGCGTAATATCTGGGAAATAGTGGGTCTTAGAGAAAAAACATAGATACCATTTTTATAGAGAATTTTAAGATCTACAACTTTGCTCTGAGGTACTTTTTCGATAAAACTTACCGTTTTCGAGAAAAATCCAAAAAACCTAAAATTTTGACCTTGGGCCCCGAATAAGTCCCTAAGCTCACATTGGACTGATGGGGACTTTTGACACTTTATTCCTTGTGGTAAACCTGAGGTCTCTACGAAGATTTGGCTCTGTCGGAATTTTCTTTATTTCAATCGTCTAAAATGACCGGACTAATACGTGGCGTATGTGTGCATACTATGTAGAACATGATTCTTACAAGCGTAATATCTGGGAAATAGTGGGTCTTAGAGAAAAAATCATAGAGATCATTTTTATAGAGAATTTTAAGATCTACAACTTTGCTCTGAGGTACTTTTTCGATAAAACTTACCGTTTTCGAGAAAAATCCAAAAAACCTAAAATTTTGACCTTGGGCCCCGAATAAGTCCCTAAGCTCACATTGGACTGATGGGGACTTTTGACACTTTATTCCTTGTGGTAAACCTGAGGTCTCTACGAAGATTTGGCTCTGTCGGAATTTTCTTTATTTCAATCGTCTAAAATGACCGGACTAATACGTGGCGTATGTGTGCATACTATGTAGAACATGATTCTTACAAGCGTAATATCTGGGAAATAGTGGGTCTTAGAGAAAAAAATCATAGAGATCTTTTTATAGAGAATTTTAAGATCTACAACTTTGCTCTGAGGTACTTTTTCGATAAAACTTACCGTTTTCGAGAAAAATCCAAAAAACCTAAAATTTTGACCTTGGGCCCCGAATAAGTCCCTAAGCTCACATTGGACTGATGGGGACTTTTGACACTTTATTCCTTGTGGTAAACCTGAGGTCTCTACGAAGATTTGGCTCTGTCGGAATTTTCTTTATTTCAATTGTCTAAAATGACCGGACTAATACGTGGCGTATGTGTGCATACTATGTAGAACATGATTCTTACAAGCGTAATATCTGGGAAATAGTGGGTCTTAGAGAAAAAATCATACAGATCATTTTTATAGAGAATTTTAAGATCTACAACTTTGCTTTGAGGTACTTTTTCGATAAAACTTACCGTTTTCGAGAAAAATCTAAAAAACCTAAAATTTTGACCTTGGGCCCCGAATAAGTCCCTAAGCTCACATGGGACTGATGGGGACTTTTGACACTTTATTCCTTGTGGTAAACCTAAGGTCTCTACGAAGATTTGGCTCTGTCGGAATTTTCTTTATTTCAATTGTCTAAAATGACCGGACTATTACGTGGCGTATGTGTGCATACTATGTAGAACATGATTCTTACAAGCGTAATATCTGGGAAATAGTGGGTCTTAGAGAAAAAACATAGATACCATTTTTATAGAGAATTTTAAGATCTACAACTTTGCTCTGAGGTACTTTTTCGATAAAACTTACCGTTTTCGAGAAAAATCCAAAAAACCTAAAATTTTGACCTTGGGCCCCGAATAAGTCCCTAAGCTCACATTGGACTGATGGGGACTTTTGACACTTTATTCCTTGTGGTAAACCTGAGGTCTCTACGAAGATTTGGCTCTGTCGGAATTTTCTTTATTTCAATCGTCTAAAATGACCGGACTAATACGTGGCGTATGTGTGCATACTATGTAGAACATGATTCTTACAAGCGTAATATCTGGGAAATAGTGGGTCTTAGAGAAAAAATCATAGAGATCATTTTTATAGAGAATTTTAAGATCTACAACTTTGCTTTGAGGTACTTTTTCGATAAAACTTACCGTTTTCGAGAAAAATCCAAAAAACCTAAAATTTTGACCTTGGGCCCCGAATAAGTCCCTAAGCTCACATGGGACTGATGGGGACTTTTGACACTTTATTCCTTGTGGTAAACCTAAGGTCTCTACGAAGATTTGGCTCTGTCGGAATTTTCTTTATTTCAATTGTCTAAAATGACCGGACTAATACGTGGCGTATGTGTGCATACTATGTAGAACATGATTCTTACAAGCGTAATATCTGGGAAATAGTGGGTCTTAGAGAAAAAATCATAGAGATCATTTTTATAGAGAATTTTAAGATCTACAACTTTGCTCTGAAGTACTTTTTCGATAAAACTTACCGTTTTCGAGAAAAATCCAAAAAACCTAAAATTTTGACCTTGGGCCCCGAATAAGTCCCTAAGCTCACATGGGACTGATGGGGACTTTTGACACTTTATTCCTTGTGGTAAACCTAAGGTCTCTACGAAGATTTGGCTCTGTCGGAATTTTCTTTATTTCAATTGTCTAAAATGACCGGACTAATACGTGGCGTATGTGTGCATACTATGTAGAACATGATTCTTACAAGCGTAATATCTGGGAAATAGTGGGTCTTAGAGAAAAAACATAGATACCATTTTTATAGAGAATTTTAAGATCTACAACTTTGCTCTGAGGTACTTTTTCGATAAAACTTACCGTTTTCGAGAAAAATCCAAAAAACCTAAAATTTTGACCTTGGGCCCCGAATAAGTCCCTAAGCTCACATTGGACTGATGGGGACTTTTGACACTTTATTCCTTGTGGTAAACCTGAGGTCTCTACGAAGATTTGGCTCTGTCGGAATTTTCTTTATTTCAATCGTCTAAAATGACCGGACTAATACGTGGCGTATGTGTGCATACTATGTAGAACATGATTCTTACAAGCGTAATATCTGGGAAATAGTGGGTCTTAGAGAAAAAATCATAGAGATCATTTTTATAGAGAATTTTAAGATCTACAACTTTGCTCTGAGGTACTTTTTCGATAAAACTTACCGTTTTCGAGAAAAATCCAAAAAACCTAAAATTTTGACCTTGGGCCCCGAATAAGTCCCTAAGCTCACATTGGACTGATGGGGACTTTTGACACTTTATTCCTTGTGGTAAACCTGAGGTCTCTACGAAGATTTGGCTCTGTCGGAATTTTCTTTATTTCAATTGTCTAAAATGACCGGACTAATACGTGGCGTATGTGTGCATACTATGTAGAACATGATTCTTACAAGCGTAATATCTGGGAAATAGTGGGTCTTAGAGAAAAAATCATACAGATCATTTTTATAGAGAATTTTAAGATCTACAACTTTGCTTTGAGGTACTTTTTCGATAAAACTTACCGTTTTCGAGAAAAATCTAAAAAACCTAAAATTTTGACCTTGGGCCCCGAATAAGTCCCTAAGCTCACATGGGACTGATGGGGACTTTTGACACTTTATTCCTTGTGGTAAACCTAAGGTCTCTACGAAGATTTGGCTCTGTCGGAATTTTCTTTATTTCAATTGTCTAAAATGACCGGACTATTACGTGGCGTATGTGTGCATACTATGTAGAACATGATTCTTACAAGCGTAATATCTGGGAAATAGTGGGTCTTAGAGAAAAAACATAGATACCATTTTTATAGAGAATTTTAAGATCTACAACTTTGCTCTGAGGTACTTTTTCGATAAAACTTACCGTTTTCGAGAAAAATCCAAAAAACCTACAATTTTGACCTTGGGCCCCGAATAAGTCCCTAAGCTCACATTGGACTGATGGGGACTTTTGACACTTTATTCCTTGTGGTAAACCTGAGGTCTCTACGAAGATTTGGCTCTGTCGGAATTTTCTTTATTTCAATCGTCTAAAATGACCGGACTAATACGTGGCGTATGTGTGCATACTATGTAGAACATGATTCTTACAAGCGTAATATCTGGGAAATAGTGGGTCTTAGAGAAAAAATCATAGAGATCATTTTTATAGAGAATTTTAAGATCTACAACTTTGCTCTGAGGTACTTTTTCGATAAAACTTACCGTTTTCGAGAAAAATCCAAAAAACCTAAAATTTTGACCTTGGGCCCCGAATAAGTCCCTAAGCTCACATTGGACTGATGGGGACTTTTGACACTTTATTCCTTGTGGTAAACCTGAGGTCTCTACGAAGATTTGGCTCTGTCGGAATTTTCTTTATTTCAATCGTCTAAAATGACCGGACTAATACGTGGCGTATGTGTGCATACTATGTAGAACATGATTCTTACAAGCGTAATATCTGGGAAATAGTGGGTCTTAGAGAAAAAAATCATAGAGATCATTTTTATAGAGAATTTTAAGATCTACAACTTTGCTCTGAGGTACTTTTTCGATAAAACTTACCGTTTTCGAGAAAAATCCAAAAAACCTAAAATTTTGACCTTGGGCCCCGAATAAGTCCCTAAGCTCACATTGGACTGATGGGGACTTTTGACACTTTATTCCTTGTGGTAAACCTGAGGTCTCTACGAAGATTTGGCTCTGTCGGAATTTTCTTTATTTCAATTGTCTAAAATGACCGGACTAATACGTGGCGTATGTGTGCATACTATGTAGAACATGATTCTTACAAGCGTAATATCTGGGAAATAGTGGGTCTTAGAGAAAAAATCATACAGATCATTTTTATAGAGAATTTTAAGATCTACAACTTTGCTTTGAGGTACTTTTTCGATAAAACTTACCGTTTTCGAGAAAAATCTAAAAAACCTAAAATTTTGACCTTGGGCCCCGAATAAGTCCCTAAGCTCACATGGGACTGATGGGGACTTTTGACACTTTATTCCTTGTGGTAAACCTAAGGTCTCTACGAAGATTTGGCTCTGTCGGAATTTTCTTTATTTCAATTGTCTAAAATGACCGGACTATTACGTGGCGTATGTGTGCATACTATGTAGAACATGATTCTTACAAGCGTAATATCTGGGAAATAGTGGGTCTTAGAGAAAAAACATAGATACCATTTTTATAGAGAATTTTAAGATCTACAACTTTGCTCTGAGGTACTTTTTCGATAAAACTTACCGTTTTCGAGAAAAATCCAAAAAACCTAAAATTTTGACCTTGGGCCCCGAATAAGTCCCTAAGCTCACATTGGACTGATGGGGACTTTTGACACTTTATTCCTTGTGGTAAACCTGAGGTCTCTACGAAGATTTGGCTCTGTCGGAATTTTCTTTATTTCAATCGTCTAAAATGACCGGACTAATACGTGGCGTATGTGTGCATACTATGTAGAACATGATTCTTACAAGCGTAATATCTGGGAAATAGTGGGTCTTAGAGAAAAAATCATAGAGATCATTTTTATAGAGAATTTTAAGATCTACAACTTTGCTCTGAGGTACTTTTTCGATAAAACTTACCGTTTTCGAGAAAAATCCAAAAAACCTAAAATTTTGACCTTGGGCCCCGAATAAGTCCCTAAGCTCACATTGGACTGATGGGGACTTTTGACACTTTATTCCTTGTGGTAAACCTGAGGTCTCTACGAAGATTTGGCTCTGTCGGAATTTTCTTTATTTCAATCGTCTAAAATGACCGGACTAATACGTGGCGTATGTGTGCATACTATGTAGAACATGATTCTTACAAGCGTAATATCTGGGAAATAGTGGGTCTTAGAGAAAAAAATCATAGAGATCATTTTTATAGAGAATTTTAAGATCTACAACTTTGCTCTGAGGTACTTTTTCGATAAAACTTACCGTTTTCGAGAAAAATCCAAAAAACCTAAAATTTTGACCTTGGGCCCCGAATAAGTCCCTAAGCTCACATTGGACTGATGGGGACTTTTGACACTTTATTCCTTGTGGTAAACCTAAGGTCTCTACGAAGATTTGGCTCTGTCGGAATTTTCTTTATTTCAATTGTCTAAAATGACCGGACTAATACGTGGCGTATGTGTGCATACTATGTAGAACATGATTCTTACAAGCGTAATATCTGGGAAATAGTGGGTCTTAGAGAAAAAATCATACAGATCATTTTTATAGAGAATTTTAAGATCTACAACTTTGCTTTGAGGTACTTTTTCGATAAAACTTACCGTTTTCGAGAAAAATCTAAAAAACCTAAAATTTTGACCTTGGGCCCCGAATAAGTCCCTAAGCTCACATGGGACTGATGGGGACTTTTGACACTTTATTCCTTGTGGTAAACCTAAGGTCTCTACGAAGATTTGGCTCTGTCGGAATTTTCTTTATTTCAATTGTCTAAAATGACCGGACTATTACGTGGCGTATGTGTGCATACTATGTAGAACATGATTCTTACAAGCGTAATATCTGGGAAATAGTGGGTCTTAGAGAAAAAACATAGATACCATTTTTATAGAGAATTTTAAGATCTACAACTTTGCTCTGAGGTACTTTTTCGATAAAACTTACCGTTTTCGAGAAAAATCCAAAAAACCTAAAATTTTGACCTTGGGCCCCGAATAAGTCCCTAAGCTCACATTGGACTGATGGGGACTTTTGACACTTTATTCCTTGTGGTAAACCTGAGGTCTCTACGAAGATTTGGCTCTGTCGGAATTTTCTTTATTTCAATCGTCTAAAATGACCGGACTAATACGTGGCGTATGTGTGCATACTATGTAGAACATGATTCTTACAAGCGTAATATCTGGGAAATAGTGGGTCTTAGAGAAAAAATCATAGAGATCATTTTTATAGAGAATTTTAAGATCTACAACTTTGCTTTGAGGTACTTTTTCGATAAAACTTACCGTTTTCGAGAAAAATCCAAAAAACCTAAAATTTTGACCTTGGGCCCCGAATAAGTCCCTAAGCTCACATGGGACTGATGGGGACTTTTGACACTTTATTCCTTGTGGTAAACCTAAGGTCTCTACGAAGATTTGGCTCTGTCGGAATTTTCTTTATTTCAATTGTCTAAAATGACCGGACTAATACGTGGCGTATGTGTGCATACTATGTAGAACATGATTCTTACAAGCGTAATATCTGGGAAATAGTGGGTCTTAGAGAAAAAATCATAGAGATCATTTTTATAGAGAATTTTAAGATCTACAACTTTGCTCTGAGGTACTTTTTCGATAAAACTTACCGTTTTCGAGAAAAATCCAAAAAACCTAAAATTTTGACCTTGGGCCCCGAATAAGTCCCTAAGCTCACATGGGACTGATGGGGACTTTTGACACTTTATTCCTTGTGGTAAACCTAAGGTCTCTACGAAGATTTGGCTCTGTCGGAATTTTCTTTATTTCAATTGTCTAAAATGACCGGACTAATACGTGGCGTATGTGTGCATACTATGTAGAACATGATTCTTACAAGCGTAATATCTGGGAAATAGTGGGTCTTAGAGAAAAAACATAGATACCATTTTTATAGAGAATTTTAAGATCTACAACTTTGCTCTGAGGTACTTTTTCGATAAAACTTACCGTTTTCGAGAAAAATCCAAAAAACCTAAAATTTTGACCTTGGGCCCCGAATAAGTCCCTAAGCTCACATTGGACTGATGGGGACTTTTGACACTTTATTCCTTGTGGTAAACCTGAGGTCTCTACGAAGATTTGGCTCTGTCGGAATTTTCTTTATTTCAATCGTCTAAAATGACCGGACTAATACGTGGCGTATGTGTGCATACTATGTAGAACATGATTCTTACAAGCGTAATATCTGGGAAATAGTGGGTCTTAGAGAAAAAATCATAGAGATCATTTTTATAGAGAATTTTAAGATCTACAACTTTGCTCTGAGGTACTTTTTCGATAAAACTTACCGTTTTCGAGAAAAATCCAAAAAACCTAAAATTTTGACCTTGGGCCCCGAATAAGTCCCTAAGCTCACATTGGACTGATGGGGACTTTTGACACTTTATTCCTTGTGGTAAACCTGAGGTCTCTACGAAGATTTGGCTCTGTCGGAATTTTCTTTATTTCAATTGTCTAAAATGACCGGACTAATACGTGGCGTATGTGTGCATACTATGTAGAACATGATTCTTACAAGCGTAATATCTGGGAAATAGTGGGTCTTAGAGAAAAAATCATACAGATCATTTTTATAGAGAATTTTAAGATCTACAACTTTGCTTTGAGGTACTTTTTCGATAAAACTTACCGTTTTCGAGAAAAATCTAAAAAACCTAAAATTTTGACCTTGGGCCCCGAATAAGTCCCTAAGCTCACATGGGACTGATGGGGACTTTTGACACTTTATTCCTTGTGGTAAACCTAAGGTCTCTACGAAGATTTGGCTCTGTCGGAATTTTCTTTATTTCAATTGTCTAAAATGACCGGACTAATACGTGGCGTATGTGTGCATACTATGTAGAACATGATTCTTACAAGCGTAATATCTGGGAAATAGTGGGTCTTAGAGAAAAAATCATAGAGATCATTTTTATAGAGAATTTTAAGATCTACAACTTTGCTTTGAAGTACTTTTTCGATAAAACTTACCGTTTTCGAGAAAAATCCAAAAAACCTAAAATTTTGACCTTGGGCCCCGAATAAGTCCCTAAGCTCACATGGGACTGATGGGGACTTTTGACACTTTATTCCTTGTGGTAAACCTAAGGTCTCTACGAAGATTTGGCTCTGTCGGAATTTTCTTTATTTCAATTGTCTAAAATGACCGGACTATTACGTGGCGTATGTGTGCATACTATGTAGAACATGATTCTTACAAGCGTAATATCTGGGAAATAGTGGGTCTTAGAGAAAAAACATAGATACCATTTTTATAGAGAATTTTAAGATCTACAACTTTGCTCTGAGGTACTTTTTCGATAAAACTTACCGTTTTCGAGAAAAATCCAAAAAACCTAAAATTTTGACCTTGGGCCCCGAATAAGTCCCTAAGCTCACATTGGACTGATGGGGACTTTTGACACTTTATTCCTTGTGGTAAACCTGAGGTCTCTACGAAGATTTGGCTCTGTCGGAATTTTCTTTATTTCAATCGTCTAAAATGACCGGACTAATACGTGGCGTATGTGTGCATACTATGTAGAACATGATTCTTACAAGCGTAATATCTGGGAAATAGTGGGTCTTAGAGAAAAAATCATAGAGATCATTTTTATAGAGAATTTTAAGATCTACAACTTTGCTCTGAGGTACTTTTTCGATAAAACTTACCGTTTTCGAGAAAAATCCAAAAAACCTAAAATTTTGACCTTGGGCCCCGAATAAGTCCCTAAGCTCACATTGGACTGATGGGGACTTTTGACACTTTATTCCTTGTGGTAAACCTGAGGTCTCTACGAAGATTTGGCTCTGTCGGAATTTTCTTTATTTCAATCGTCTAAAATGACCGGACTAATACGTGGCGTATGTGTGCATACTATGTAGAACATGATTCTTACAAGCGTAATATCTGGGAAATAGTGGGTCTTAGAGAAAAAATCATAGAGATCATTTTTATAGAGAATTTTAAGATCTACAACTTTGCTCTGAGGTACTTTTTCGATAAAACTTACCGTTTTCGAGAAAAATCCAAAAAACCTAAAATTTTGACCTTGGGCCCCGAATAAGTCCCTAAGCTCACATGGGACTGATGGGGACTTTTGACACTTTATTCCTTGTGGTAAACCTAAGGTCTCTACGAAGATTTGGCTCTGTCGGAATTTTCTTTATTTCAATTGTCTAAAATGACCGGACTAATACGTGGCGTATGTGTGCATACTATGTAGAACATGATTCTTACAAGCGTAATATCTGGGAAATAGTGGGTCTTAGAGAAAAAATCATAGAGATCATTTTTATAGAGAATTTTAAGATCTACAACTTTGCTCTGAGGTACTTTTTCGATAAAACTTACCGTTTTCGAGAAAAATCCAAAAAACCTAAAATTTTGACCTTGGGCCCCGAATAAGTCCCTAAGCTCACATTGGACTGATGGGGACTTTTGACACTTTATTCCTTGTGGTAAACCTGAGGTCTCTACGAAGATTTGGCTCTGTCGGAATTTTCTTTATTTCAATCGTCTAAAATGACCGGACTAATACGTGGCGTATGTGTGCATACTATGTAGAACATGATTCTTACAAGCGTAATATCTGGGAAATAGTGGGTCTTAGAGAAAAAATCATAGAGATCATTTTTATAGAGAATTTTAAGATCTACAACTTTGCTCTGAGGTACTTTTTCGATAAAACTTACCGTTTTCGAGAAAAATCCAAAAAACCTAAAATTTTGACCTTGGGCCCCGAATAAGTCCCTAAGCTCACATTGGACTGATGGGGACTTTTGACACTTTATTCCTTGTGGTAAACCTGAGGTCTCTACGAAGATTTGGCTCTGTCGGAATTTTCTTTATTTCAATCGTCTAAAATGACCGGACTAATACGTGGCGTATGTGTGCATACTATGTAGAACATGATTCTTACAAGCGTAATATCTGGGAAATAGTGGGTCTTAGAGAAAAAATCATAGAGATCATTTTTATAGAGAATTTTAAGATCTACAACTTTGCTCTGAGGTACTTTTTCGATAAAACTTACCGTTTTCGAGAAAAATCCAAAAAACCTAAAATTTTGACCTTGGGCCCCGAATAAGTCCCTAAGCTCACATGGGACTGATGGGGACTTTTGACACTTTATTCCTTGTGGTAAACCTAAGGTCTCTACGAAGATTTGGCTCTGTCGGAATTTTCTTTATTTCAATTGTCTAAAATGACCGGACTAATACGTGGCGTATGTGTGCATACTATGTAGAACATGATTCTTACAAGCGTAATATCTGGGAAATAGTGGGTCTTAGAGAAAAAATCATAGAGATCATTTTTATAGAGAATTTTAAGATCTACAACTTTGCTCTGAGGTACTTTTTCGATAAAACTTACCGTTTTCGAGAAAAATCCAAAAAACCTAAAATTTTGACCTTGGGCCCCGAATAAGTCCCTAAGCTCACATTGGACTGATGGGGACTTTTGACACTTTATTCCTTGTGGTAAACCTGAGGTCTCTACGAAGATTTGGCTCTGTCGGAATTTTCTTTATTTCAATCGTCTAAAATGACCGGACTAATACGTGGCGTATGTGTGCATACTATGTAGAACATGATTCTTACAAGCGTAATATCTGGGAAATAGTGGGTCTTAGAGAAAAAATCATAGAGATCATTTTTATAGAGAATTTTAAGATCTACAACTTTGCTCTGAGGTACTTTTTCGATAAAACTTACCGTTTTCGAGAAAAATCCAAAAAACCTAAAATTTTGACCTTGGGCCCCGAATAAGTCCCTAAGCTCACATGGGACTGATGGGGACTTTTGACACTTTATTCCTTGTGGTAAACCTAAGGTCTCTACGAAGATTTGGCTCTGTCGGAATTTTCTTTATTTCAATTGTCTAAAATGACCGGACTAATACGTGGCGTATGTGTGCATACTATGTAGAACATGATTCTTACAAGCGTAATATCTGGGAAATAGTGGGTCTTAGAGAAAAAATCATAGAGATGATTTTTATAGAGAATTTTAAGATCTACAACTTTGCTCTGAGGTACTTTTTCGATAAAACTTACCGTTTTCGAGAAAAATCCAAAAAACCTAAAATTTTGACCTTGGGCCCCGAATAAGTCCCTAAGCTCACATTGGACTGATGGGGACTTTTGACACTTTATTCCTTGTGGTAAACCTGAGGTCTCTACGAAGATTTGGCTCTGTCGGAATTTTCTTTATTTCAATTGTCTAAAATGACCGGACTAATACGTGGCGTATGTGTGCATACTATGTAGAACATGATTCTTACAAGCGTAATATCTGGGAAATAGTGGGTCTTAGAGAAAAAACATAGATACCATTTTTATAGAGAATTTTAAGATCTACAACTTTGCTCTGAGGTACTTTTTCGATAAAACTTACCGTTTTCGAGAAAAATCTAAAAAACCTAAAATTTTGACCTTGGGCCCCGAA
This sequence comes from Phosphuga atrata, assembly GCA_944588485.1. NCBI lineage: Eukaryota > Metazoa > Arthropoda > Insecta > Coleoptera > Silphidae > Phosphuga > Phosphuga atrata. Next base: position 26,370,635 of record OX155902.1, on the reverse strand, counting down.
TAAGTCCCTAAGCTCACATTGGACTGATGGGGACTTTTGACACTTTATTCCTTGTGGTAAACCTGAGGTCTCTACGAAGATTTGGCTCTGTCGGAATTTTCTTTATTTCAATCGTCTAAAATGACCGGACTAATACGTGGCGTATGTGTGCATACTATGTAGAACATGATTCTTACAAGCGTAATATCTGGGAAATAGTGGGTCTTAGAGAAAAAATCATAGAGATCATTTTTATAGAGAATTTTAAGATCTACAACTTTGCTTTGAGGTACTTTTTCGATAAAACTTACCGTTTTCGAGAAAAATCCAAAAAACCTAAAATTTTGACCTTGGGCCCCGAATAAGTCCCTAAGCTCACATGGGACTGATGGGGACTTTTGACACTTTATTCCTTGTGGTAAACCTAAGGTCTCTACGAAGATTTGGCTCTGTCGGAATTTTCTTTATTTCAATTGTCTAAAATGACCGGACTAATACGTGGCGTATGTGTGCATACTATGTAGAACATGATTCTTACAAGCGTAATATCTGGGAAATAGTGGGTCTTAGAGAAAAAATCATAGAGATCATTTTTATAGAGAATTTTAAGATCTACAACTTTGCTCTGAGGTACTTTTTCGATAAAACTTACCGTTTTCGAGAAAAATCCAAAAAACCTAAAATTTTGACCTTGGGCCCCGAATAAGTCCCTAAGCTCACATGGGACTGATGGGGACTTTTGACACTTTATTCCTTGTGGTAAACCTAAGGTCTCTACGAAGATTTGGCTCTGTCGGAATTTTCTTTATTTCAATTGTCTAAAATGACCGGACTAATACGTGGCGTATGTGTGCATACTATGTAGAACATGATTCTTACAAGCGTAATATCTGGGAAATAGTGGGTCTTAGAGAAAAAACATAGATACCATTTTTATAGAGAATTTTAAGATCTACAACTTTGCTCTGAGGTACTTTTTCGATAAAACTTACCGTTTTCGAGAAAAATCCAAAAAACCTAAAATTTTGACCTTGGGCCCCGAATAAGTCCCTAAGCTCACATTGGACTGATGGGGACTTTTGACACTTTATTCCTTGTGGTAAACCTGAGGTCTCTACGAAGATTTGGCTCTGTCGGAATTTTCTTTATTTCAATCGTCTAAAATGACCGGACTAATACGTGGCGTATGTGTGCATACTATGTAGAACATGATTCTTACAAGCGTAATATCTGGGAAATAGTGGGTCTTAGAGAAAAAATCATAGAGATCATTTTTATAGAGAATTTTAAGATCTACAACTTTGCTCTGAGGTACTTTTTCGATAAAACTTACCGTTTTCGAGAAAAATCCAAAAAACCTAAAATTTTGACCTTGGGCCCCGAATAAGTCCCTAAGCTCACATTGGACTGATGGGGACTTTTGACACTTTATTCCTTGTGGTAAACCTGAGGTCTCTACGAAGATTTGGCTCTGTCGGAATTTTCTTTATTTCAATTGTCTAAAATGACCGGACTAATACGTGGCGTATGTGTGCATACTATGTAGAACATGATTCTTACAAGCGTAATATCTGGGAAATAGTGGGTCTTAGAGAAAAAATCATAGAGATCATTTTTATAGAGAATTTTAAGATCTACAACTTTGCTCTGAGGTACTTTTTCGATAAAACTTACCGTTTTCGAGAAAAATCCAAAAAACCTAAAATTTTGACCTTGGGCCCCGAATAAGTCCCTAAGCTCACATGGGACTGATGGGGACTTTTGACACTTTATTCCTTGTGGTAAACCTAAGGTCTCTACGAAGATTTGGCTCTGTCGGAATTTTCTTTATTTCAATTGTCTAAAATGACCGGACTAATACGTGGCGTATGTGTGCATACTATGTAGAACATGATTCTTACAAGCGTAATATCTGGGAAATAGTGGGTCTTAGAGAAAAAATCATAGAGATCATTTTTATAGAGAATTTTAAGATCTACAACTTTGCTCTGAGGTACTTTTTCGATAAAACTTACCGTTTTCGAGAAAAATCCAAAAAACCTAAAATTTTGACCTTGGGCCCCGAATAAGTCCCTAAGCTCACATTGGACTGATGGGGACTTTTGACACTTTATTCCTTGTGGTAAACCTGAGGTCTCTACGAAGATTTGGCTCTGTCGGAATTTTCTTTATTTCAATCGTCTAAAATGACCGGACTAATACGTGGCGTATGTGTGCATACTATGTAGAACATGATTCTTACAAGCGTAATATCTGGGAAATAGTGGGTCTTAGAGAAAAAATCATAGAGATCATTTTTATAGAGAATTTTAAGATCTACAACTTTGCTCTGAGGTACTTTTTCGATAAAACTTACCGTTTTCGAGAAAAATCCAAAAAACCTAAAATTTTGACCTTGGGCCCCGAATAAGTCCCTAAGCTCACATTGGACTGATGGGGACTTTTGACACTTTATTCCTTGTGGTAAACCTGAGGTCTCTACGAAGATTTGGCTCTGTCGGAATTTTCTTTATTTCAATTGTCTAAAATGACCGGACTAATACGTGGCGTATGTGTGCATACTATGTAGAACATGATTCTTACAAGCGTAATATCTGGGAAATAGTGGGTCTTAGAGAAAAAATCATAGAGATCATTTTTATAGAGAATTTTAAGATCTACAACTTTGCTCTGAGGTACTTTTTCGATAAAACTTACCGTTTTCGAGAAAAATCCAAAAAACCTAAAATTTTGACCTTAGGCCCCGAATAAGTCCCTAAGCTCACATGGGACTGATGGGGACTTTTGACACTTTATTCCTTGTGGTAAACCTAAGGTCTCTACGAAGATTTGGCTCTGTCGGAATTTTCTTTATTTCAATTGTCTAAAATGACCGGACTAATACGTGGCGTATGTGTGCATACTATGTAGAACATGATTCTTACAAGCGTAATATCTGGGAAATAGTGGGTCTTAGAGAAAAAATCATAGAGATCATTTTTATAGAGAATTTTAAGATCTACAACTTTGCTCTGAGGTACTTTTTCGATAAAACTTACCGTTTTCGAGAAAAATCCAAAAAACCTAAAATTTTGACCTTGGGCCCCGAATAAGTCCCTAAGCTCACATTGGACTGATGGGGACTTTTGACACTTTATTCCTTGTGGTAAACCTGAGGTCTCTACGAAGATTTGGCTCTGTCGGAATTTTCTTTATTTCAATCGTCTAAAATGACCGGACTAATACGTGGCGTATGTGTGCATACTATGTAGAACATGATTCTTACAAGCGTAATATCTGGGAAATAGTGGGTCTTAGAGAAAAAATCATAGAGATCATTTTTATAGAGAATTTTAAGATCTACAACTTTGCTCTGAGGTACTTTTTCGATAAAACTTACCGTTTTCGAGAAAAATCCAAAAAACCTAAAATTTTGACCTTGGGCCCCGAATAAGTCCCTAAGCTCACATGGGACTGATGGGGACTTTTGACACTTTATTCCTTGTGGTAAACCTAAGGTCTCTACGAAGATTTGGCTCTGTCGGAATTTTCTTTATTTCAATTGTCTAAAATGACCGGACTAATACGTGGCGTATGTGTGCATACTATGTAGAACATGATTCTTACAAGCGTAATATCTGGGAAATAGTGGGTCTTAGAGAAAAAATCATAGAGATCATTTTTATAGAGAATTTTAAGATCTACAACTTTGCTCTGAGGTACTTTTTCGATAAAACTTACCGTTTTCGAGAAAAATCCAAAAAACCTAAAATTTTGACCTTGGGCCCCGAATAAGTCCCTAAGCTCACATGGGACTGATGGGGACTTTTGACACTTTATTCCTTGTGGTAAACCTAAGGTCTCTACGAAGATTTGGCTCTGTCGGAATTTTCTTTATTTCAATTGTCTAAAATGACCGGACTAATACGTGGCGTATGTGTGCATACTATGTAGAACATGATTCTTACAAGCGTAATATCTGGGAAATAGTGGGTCTTAGAGAAAAAATCATAGAGATCATTTTTATAGAGAATTTTAAGATCTACAACTTTGCTTTGAAGTACTTTTTCGATAAAACTTACCGTTTTCGAGAAAAATCCAAAAAACCTAAAATTTTGACCTTGGGCCCCGAATAAGTCCCTAAGCTCACATGGGACTGATGGGGACTTTTGACACTTTATTCCTTGTGGTAAACCTAAGGTCTCTACGAAGATTTGGCTCTGTCGGAATTTTCTTTATTTCAATTGTCTAAAATGACCGGACTAATACGTGGCGTATGTGTGCATACTATGTAGAACATGATTCTTACAAGCGTAATATCTGGGAAATAGTGGGTCTTAGAGAAAAAACATAGATACCATTTTTATAGAGAATTTTAAGATCTACAACTTTGCTCTCAGGTACTTTTTCGATAAAACTCACCGTTTTCGAGAAAAATCCAAAAAACCTAAAATTTTGACCTTGGGCCCCGAATAAGTCCCTAAGCTCACATTGGACTGATGGGGACTTTTGACACTTTATTCCTTGTGGTAAACCTGAGGTCTCTACGAAGATTTGGCTCTGTCGGAATTTTCTTTATTTCAATCGTCTAAAATGACCGGACTAATACGTGGCGTATGTGTGCATACTATGTAGAACATGATTCTTACAAGCGCAATATCTGGGAAATAGTGGGTCTTAGAGAAAAAATCATAGAGATCATTTTTATAGAGAATTTTAAGATCTACAACTTTGCTCTGAGGTACTTTTTCGATAAAACTTACCGTTTTCGAGAAAAATCCAAAAAACCTAAAATTTTGACCTTGGGCCCCGAATAAGTCCCTAAGCTCACATGGGACTGATGGGGACTTTTGACACTTTATTCCTTGTGGTAAACCTAAGGTCTCTACGAAGATTTGGCTCTGTCGGAATTTTCTTTATTTCAATTGTCTAAAATGACCGGACTAATACGTGGCGTATGTGTGCATACTATGTAGAACATGATTCTTACAAGCGTAATATCTGGGAAATAGTGGGTCTTAGAGAAAAAATCATAGAGATCATTTTTATAGAGAATTTTAAGATCTACAACTTTGCTCTGAGGTACTTTTTCGATAAAACTTACCGTTTTCGAGAAAAATCCAAAAAACCTAAAATTTTGACCTTGGGCCCCGAATAAGTCCCTAAGCTCACATGGGACTGATGGGGACTTTTGACACTTTATTCCTTGTGGTAAACCTAAGGTCTCTACGAAGATTTGGCTCTGTCGGAATTTTCTTTATTTCAATTGTCTAAAATGACCGGACTAATACGTGGCGTATGTGTGCATACTATGTAGAACATGATTCTTACAAGCGTAATATCTGGGAAAAAGTGGGTCTTAGAGAAAAAATCATAGAGATCATTTTTATAGAGAATTTTAAGATCTACAACTTTGCTCTGAGGTACTTTTTCGATAAAACTTACCGTTTTCGAGAAAAATCCAAAAAACCTAAAATTTTGACCTTGGGCCCCGAATAAGTCCCTAAGCTCACATGGGACTGATGGGGACTTTTGACACTTTATTCCTTGTGGTAAACCTAAGGTCTCTACGAAGATTTGGCTCTGTCGGAATTTTCTTTATTTCAATTGTCTAAAATGACCGGACTAATACGTGGCGTATGTGTGCATACTATGTAGAACATGATTCTTACAAGCGTAATATCTGGGAAATAGTGGGTCTTAGAGAAAAAATCATAGAGATCATTTTTATAGAGAATTTTAAGATCTACAACTTTGCTCTGAGGTACTTTTTCGATAAAACTTACCGTTTTCGAGAAAAATCCAAAAAACCTAAAATTTTGACCTTGGGCCCCGAATAAGTCCCTAAGCTCACATGGGACTGATGGGGACTTTTGACACTTTATTCCTTGTGGTAAACCTAAGGTCTCTACGAAGATTTGGCTCTGTCGGAATTTTCTTTATTTCAATTGTCTAAAATGACCGGACTAATACGTGGCGTATGTGTGCATACTATGTAGAACATGATTCTTACAAGCGTAATATCTGGGAAATAGTGGGTCTTAGAGAAAAAACATAGATACCATTTTTATAGAGAATTTTAAGATCTACAACTTTGCTCTGAAGTACTTTTTCGATAAAACTTACCGTTTTCGAGAAAAATCCAAAAAACCTAAAATTTTGACCTTGGGCCCCGAATAAGTCCCTAAGCTCACATTGGACTGATGGGGACTTTTGACACTTTATTCCTTGTGGTAAACCTGAGGTCTCTACGAAGATTTGGCTCTGTCGGAATTTTCTTTATTTCAATTGTCTAAAATGACCGGACTAATACGTGGCGTATGTGTGCATACTATGTAGAACATGATTCTTACAAGCGTAATATCTGGGAAATAGTGGGTCTTAGAGAAAAAATCATAAAGATCATTTTTATAGAGAATTTTAAGATCTACAACTTTGCTCTGAGGTACTTTTTCGATAAAACTTACCGTTTTCGAGAAAAATCTAAAAAACCTAAAATTTTGACCTTGGGCCCCGAATAAGTCCCTAAGCTCACATGGGACTGATGGGGACTTTTGACACTTTATTCCTTGTGGTAAACCTAAGGTCTCTACGAAGATTTGGCTCTGTCGGAATTTTCTTTATTTCAATTGTCTAAAATGACCGGACTAATACGTGGCGTATGTGTGCATACTATGTAGAACATGATTCTTACAAGCGTAATATCTGGGAAATAGTGGGTCTTAGAGAAAAAATCATAGAGATCATTTTTATAGAGAATTTTAAGATCTACAACTTTGCTCTGAAGTACTTTTTCGATAAAACTTACCGTTTTCGAGAAAAATCCAAAAAACCTAAAATTTTGACCTTGGGCCCCGAATAAGTCCCTAAGCTCACATGGGACTGATGGGGACTTTTGACACTTTATTCCTTGTGGTAAACCTAAGGTCTCTACGAAGATTTGGCTCTGTCGGAATTTTCTTTATTTCAATTGTCTAAAATGACCGGACTAATACGTGGCGTATGTGTGCATACTATGTAGAACATGATTCTTACAAGCGTAATATCTGGGAAATAGTGGGTCTTAGAGAAAAAATCATAGAGATCATTTTTATAGAGAATTTTAAGATCTACAACTTTGCTCTGAGGTACTTTTTCGATAAAACTTACCGTTTTCGAGAAAAATCCAAAAAACCTAAAATTTTGACCTTGGGCCCCGAATAAGTCCCTAAGCTCACATGGGACTGATGGGGACTTTTGACACTTTATTCCTTGTGGTAAACCTAAGGTCTCTACGAAGATTTGGCTCTGTCGGAATTTTCTTTATTTCAATTGTCTAAAATGACCGGACTAATACGTGGCGTATGTGTGCATACTATGTAGAACATGATTCTTACAAGCGTAATATCTGGGAAATAGTGGGTCTTAGAGAAAAAATCATAGAGATCATTTTTATAGAGAATTTTAAGATCTACAACTTTGCTCTGAGGTACTTTTTCGATAAAACTTACCGTTTTCGAGAAAAATCCAAAAAACCTAAAATTTTGACCTTGGGCCCCGAATAAGTCCCTAAGCTCACATGGGACTGATGGGGACTTTTGACACTTTATTCCTTGTGGTAAACCTAAGGTCTCTACGAAGATTTGGCTCTGTCGGAATTTTCTTTATTTCAATTGTCTAAAATGACCGGACTAATACGTGGCGTATGTGTGCATACTATGTAGAACATGATTCTTACAAGCGTAATATCTGGGAAATAGTGGGTCTTAGAGAAAAAATCATAGAGATCATTTTTATAGAGAATTTTAAGATCTACAACTTTGCTCTGAGGTACTTTTTCGATAAAACTTACCGTTTTCGAGAAAAATCCAAAAAACCTAAAATTTTGACCTTGGGCCCCGAATAAGTCCCTAAGCTCACATGGGACTGATGGGGACTTTTGACACTTTATTCCTTGTGGTAAACCTAAGGTCTCTACGAAGATTTGGCTCTGTCGGAATTTTCTTTATTTCAATTGTCTAAAATGACCGGACTAATACGTGGCGTATGTGTGCATACTATGTAGAACATGATTCTTACAAGCGTAATATCTGGGAAATAGTGGGTCTTAGAGAAAAAACATAGATACCATTTTTATAGAGAATTTTAAGATCTACAACTTTGCTCTGAGGTACTTTTTCGATAAAACTTACCGTTTTCGAGAAAAATCCAAAAAACCTAAAATTTTGACCTTGGGCCCCGAATAAGTCCCTAAGCTCACATTGGACTGATGGGGACTTTTGACACTTTATTCCTTGTGGTAAACCTGAGGTCTCTACGAAGATTTGGCTCTGTCGGAATTTTCTTTATTTCAATTGTCTAAAATGACCGGACTAATACGTGGCGTATGTGTGCATACTATGTAGAACATGATTCTTACAAGCGTAATATCTGGGAAATAGTGGGTCTTAGAGAAAAAATCATAAAGATCATTTTTATAGAGAATTTTAAGATCTACAACTTTGCTCTGAGGTACTTTTTCGATAAAACTTACCGTTTTCGAGAAAAATCTAAAAAACCTAAAATCTTGACCTTGGGCCCCGAATAAGTCCCTAAGCTCACATGGGACTGATGGGGACTTTTGACACTTTATTCCTTGTGGTAAACCTAAGGTCTCTACGAAGATTTGGCTCTGTCGGAATTTTCTTTATTTCAATTGTCTAAAATGACCGGACTAATACGTGGCGTATGTGTGCATACTATGTAGAACATGATTCTTACAAGCGTAATATCTGGGAAATAGTGGGTCTTAGAGAAAAAATCATAGAGATCATTTTTATAGAGAATTTTAAGATCTACAACTTTGCTCTGAAGTACTTTTTCGATAAAACTTACCGTTTTCGAGAAAAATCCAAAAAACCTAAAATTTTGACCTTGGGCCCCGAATAAGTCCCTAAGCTCACATGGGACTGATGGGGACTTTTGACACTTTATTCCTTGTGGTAAACCTAAGGTCTCTACGAAGATTTGGCTCTGTCGGAATTTTCTTTATTTCAATTGTCTAAAATGACCGGACTATTACGTGGCGTATGTGTGCATACTATGTAGAACATGATTCTTACAAGCGTAATATCTGGGAAATAGTGGGTCTTAGAGAAAAAATCATAAAGATCATTTTTATAGAGAATTTTAAGATCTACAACTTTGCTCTGAGGTACTTTTTCGATAAAACTTACCGTTTTCGAGAAAAATCTAAAAAACCTAAAATTTTGACCTTGGGCCCCGAATAAGTCCCTAAGCTCACATGGGACTGATGGGGACTTTTGACACTTTATTCCTTGTGGTAAACCTAAGGTCTCTACGAAGATTTGGCTCTGTCGGAATTTTCTTTATTTCAATTGTCTAAAATGACCGGACTAATACGTGGCGTATGTGTGCATACTATGTAGAACATGATTCTTACAAGCGTAATATCTGGGAAATAGTGGGTCTTAGAGAAAAAATCATAGAGATCATTTTTATAGAGAATTTTAAGATCTACAACTTTGCTCTGAAGTACTTTTTCGATAAAACTTACCGTTTTCGAGAAAAATCCAAAAAACCTAAAATTTTGACCTTGGGCCCCGAATAAGTCCCTAAGCTCACATGGGACTGATGGGGACTTTTGACACTTTATTCCTTGTGGTAAACCTAAGGTCTCTACGAAGATTTGGCTCTGTCGGAATTTTCTTTATTTCAATTGTCTAAAATGACCGGACTATTACGTGGCGTATGTGTGCATACTATGTAGAACATGATTCTTACAAGCGTAATATCTGGGAAATAGTGGGTCTTAGAGAAAAAACATAGATACCATTTTTATAGAGAATTTTAAGATCTACAACTTTGCTCTGAGGTACTTTTTCGATAAAACTTACCGTTTTCGAGAAAAATCCAAAAAACCTAAAATTTTGACCTTGGGCCCCGAATAAGTCCCTAAGCTCACATTGGACTGATGGGGACTTTTGACACTTTATTCCTTGTGGTAAACCTGAGGTCTCTACGAAGATTTGGCTCTGTCGGAATTTTCTTTATTTCAATCGTCTAAAATGACCGGACTAATACGTGGCGTATGTGTGCATACTATGTAGAACATGATTCTTACAAGCGTAATATCTGGGAAATAGTGGGTCTTAGAGAAAAAATCATAGAGATCATTTTTATAGAGAATTTTAAGATCTACAACTTTGCTCTGAGGTACTTTTTCGATAAAACTTACCGTTTTCGAGAAAAATCCAAAAAACCTAAAATTTTGACCTTGGGCCCCGAATAAGTCTCTAAGCTCACATTGGACTGATGGGGACTTTTGACACTTTATTCCTTGTGGTAAACCTGAGGTCTCTACGAAGATTTGGCTCTGTCGGAATTTTCTTTATTTCAATCGTCTAAAATGACCGGACTAATACGTGGCATATGTGTGCATACTATGTAGAACATGATTTTTACAAGCGCAATATCTAGGAAATAGTGGGTCTTAGAGAAAAAACATAGATACCATTTTTATAGAGAATTTTAAGATCTACAACTTTGCTCTGAGGTACTTTTTCGATAAAACTTACCGTTTTCGAGAAAAATCCAAAAAACCTAAAATTTTGACCTTGGGCCCCGAATAAGTCCCTAAGCTCACATGGGACTGATGGGGACTTTTGACACTTTATTCCTTGTGGTAAACCTAAGGTCTCTACGAAGATTTGGCTCTGTCGGAATTTTCTTTATTTCAATTGTCTAAAATGACCGGACTAATACGTGGCGTATGTGTGCATACTATGTAGAACATGATTCTTACAAGCGTAATATCTGGGAAATAGTGGGTCTTAGAGAAAAAATCATAGAGATCATTTTTATAGAGAATTTTAAGATCTACAACTTTGCTCTGAGGTACTTTTTCGATAAAACTTACCGTTTTCGAGAAAAATCCAAAAAACCTAAAATTTTGACCTTGGGCCCCGAATAAGTCCCTAAGCTCACATGGGACTGATGGGGACTTTTGACACTTTATTCCTTATGGTAAACCTAAGGTCTCTACGAAGATTTGGCTCTGTCGGAATTTTCTTTATTTCAATTGTCTAAAATGACCGGACTAATACGTGGCGTATGTGTGCATACTATGTAGAACATGATTCTTACAAGCGTAATATCTGGGAAATAGTGGGTCTTAGAGAAAAAATCATAGAGATCATTTTTATAGAGAATTTTAAGATCTACAACTTTGCTCTGAGGTACTTTTTCGATAAAACTTACCGTTTTCGAGAAAAATCCAAAAAACCTAAAATTTTGACCTTGGGCCCCGAATAAGTCCCTAAGCTCACATGGGACTGATGGGGACTTTTGACACTTTATTCCTTGTGGTAAACCTAAGGTCTCTACGAAGATTTGGCTCTGTCGGAATTTTCTTTATTTCAATTGTCTAAAATGACCGGACTAATACGTGGCGTATGTGTGCATACTATGTAGAACATGATTCTTACAAGCGTAATATCTGGGAAATAGTGGGTCTTAGAGAAAAAACATAGATACCATTTTTATAGAGAATTTTAAGATCTACAACTTTGCTCTGAGGTACTTTTTCGATAAAACTTACCGTTTTCGAGAAAAATCCAAAAAACCTAAAATTTTGACCTTGGGCCCCGAATAAGTCCCTAAGCTCACATTGGACTGATGGGGACTTTTGACACTTTATTCCTTGTGGTAAACCTGAGGTCTCTACGAAGATTTGGCTCTGTCGGAATTTTCTTTATTTCAATTGTCTAAAATGACCGGACTAATACGTGGCGTATGTGTGCATACTATGTAGAACATGATTCTTACAAGCGTAATATCTGGGAAATAGTGGGTCTTAGAGAAAAAATCATAAAGATCATTTTTATAGAGAATTTTAAGATCTACAACTTTGCTCTGAGGTACTTTTTCGATAAAACTTACCGTTTTCGAGAAAAATCTAAAAAACCTAAAATTTTGACCTTGGGCCCCGAATAAGTCCCTAAGCTCACATGGGACTGATGGGGACTTTTGACACTTTATTCCTTGTGGTAAACCTAAGGTCTCTACGAAGATTTGGCTCTGTCGGAATTTTCTTTATTTCAATTGTCTAAAATGACCGGACTAATACGTGGCGTATGTGTGCATACTATGTAGAACATGATTCTTACAAGCGTAATATCTGGGAAATAGTGGGTCTTAGAGAAAAAATCATAGAGATCATTTTTATAGAGAATTTTAAGATCTACAACTTTGCTCTGAAGTACTTTTTCGATAAAACTTACCGTTTTCGAGAAAAATCCAAAAAACCTAAAATTTTGACCTTGGGCCCCGAATAAGTCCCTAAGCTCACATGGGACTGATGGGGACTTTTGACACTTTATTCCTTGTGGTAAACCTAAGGTCTCTACGAAGATTTGGCTCTGTCGGAATTTTCTTTATTTCAATTGTCTAAAATGACCGGACTAATACGTGGCGTATGTGTGCATACTATGTAGAACATGATTCTTACAAGCGTAATATCTGGGAAATAGTGGGTCTTAGAGAAAAAATCATAGAGATCATTTTTATAGAGAATTTTAAGATCTACAACTTTGCTCTGAGGTACTTTTTCGATAAAACTTACCGTTTTCGAGAAAAATCCAAAAAACCTAAAATTTTGACCTTGGGCCCCGAATAAGTCCCTAAGCTCACATGGGACTGATGGGGACTTTTGACACTTTATTCCTTGTGGTAAACCTAAGGTCTCTACGAAGATTTGGCTCTGTCGGAATTTTCTTTATTTCAATTGTCTAAAATGACCGGACTAATACGTGGCGTATGTGTGCATACTATGTAGAACATGATTCTTACAAGCGTAATATCTGGGAAATAGTGGGTCTTAGAGAAAAAATCATAGAGATCATTTTTATAGAGAATTTTAAGATCTACAACTTTGCTCTGAGGTACTTTTTCGATAAAACTTACCGTTTTCGAGAAAAATCCAAAAAACCTAAAATTTTGACCTTGGGCCCCGAATAAGTCCCTAAGCTCACATGGGACTGATGGGGACTTTTGACACTTTATTCCTTGTGGTAAACCTAAGGTCTCTACGAAGATTTGGCTCTGTCGGAATTTTCTTTATTTCAATTGTCTAAAATGACCGGACTAATACGTGGCGTATGTGTGCATACTATGTAGAACATGATTCTTACAAGCGTAATATCTGGGAAATAGTGGGTCTTAGAGAAAAAATCATAGAGATCATTTTTATAGAGAATTTTAAGATCTACAACTTTGCTCTGAGGTACTTTTTCGATAAAACTTACCGTTTTCGAGAAAAATCCAAAAAACCTAAAATTTTGACCTTGGGCCCCGAATAAGTCCCTAAGCTCACATGGGACTGATGGGGACTTTTGACACTTTATTCCTTGTGGTAAACCTAAGGTCTCTACGAAGATTTGGCTCTGTCGGAATTTTCTTTATTTCAATTGTCTAAAATGACCGGACTAATACGTGGCGTATGTGTGCATACTATGTAGAACATGATTCTTACAAGCGTAATATCTGGGAAATAGTGGGTCTTAGAGAAAAAACATAGATACCATTTTTATAGAGAATTTTAAGATCTACAACTTTGCTCTGAGGTACTTTTTCGATAAAACTTACCGTTTTCGAGAAAAATCCAAAAAACCTAAAATTTTGACCTTGGGCCCCGAATAAGTCCCTAAGCTCACATTGGACTGATGGGGACTTTTGACACTTTATTCCTTGTGGTAAACCTGAGGTCTCTACGAAGATTTGGCTCTGTCGGAATTTTCTTTATTTCAATTGTCTAAAATGACCGGACTAATACGTGGCGTATGTGTGCATACTATGTAGAACATGATTCTTACAAGCGTAATATCTGGGAAATAGTGGGTCTTAGAGAAAAAATCATAAAGATCATTTTTATAGAGAATTTTAAGATCTACAACTTTGCTCTGAGGTACTTTTTCGATAAAACTTACCGTTTTCGAGAAAAATCTAAAAAACCTAAAATTTTGACCTTGGGCCCCGAATAAGTCCCTAAGCTCACATGGGACTGATGGGGACTTTTGACACTTTATTCCTTGTGGTAAACCTAAGGTCTCTACGAAGATTTGGCTCTGTCGGAATTTTCTTTATTTCAATTGTCTAAAATGACCGGACTAATACGTGGCGTATGTGTGCATACTATGTAGAACATGATTCTTACAAGCGTAATATCTGGGAAATAGTGGGTCTTAGAGAAAAAATCATAGAGATCATTTTTATAGAGAATTTTAAGATCTACAACTTTGCTCTGAAGTACTTTTTCGATAAAACTTACCGTTTTCGAGAAAAATCCAAAAAACCTAAAATTTTGACCTTGGGCCCCGAATAAGTCCCTAAGCTCACATGGGACTGATGGGGACTTTTGACACTTTATTCCTTGTGGTAAACCTAAGGTCTCTACGAAGATTTGGCTCTGTCGGAATTTTCTTTATTTCAATTGTCTAAAATGACCGGACTATTACGTGGCGTATGTGTGCATACTATGTAGAACATGATTCTTACAAGCGTAATATCTGGGAAATAGTGGGTCTTAGAGAAAAAATCATAAAGACCATTTTTATAGAGAATTTTAAGATCTACAACATTGCTCTGAGGTACTTTTTCGATAAAACATACCGTTTTCGAGAAAAATCTAAAAAACCTAAAATTTTGACCTTGGGCCCCGAATAAGTCCCTAAGCTCACATGGGACTGATGGGGACTTTTGACACTTTATTCCTTGTGGTAAACCTAAGGTCTCTACGAAGATTTGGCTCTGTCGGAATTTTCTTTATTTCAATTGTCTAAAATGACCGGACTAATACGTGGCGTATGTGTGCATACTATGTAGAACATGATTCTTACAAGCGTAATATCTGGGAAATAGTGGGTCTTAGAGAAAAAATCATAGAGATCATTTTTATAGAGAATTTTAAGATCTACAACTTTGCTCTGAAGTACTTTTTCGATAAAACTTACCGTTTTCGAGAAAAATCCAAAAAACCTAAAATTTTGACCTTGGGCCCCGAATAAGTCCCTAAGCTCACATGGGACTGATGGGGACTTTTGACACTTTATTCCTTGTGGTAAACCTAAGGTCTCTACGAAGATTTGGCTCTGTCGGAATTTTCTTTATTTCAATTGTCTAAAATGACCGGACTATTACGTGGCGTATGTGTGCATACTATGTAGAACATGATTCTTACAAGCGTAATATCTGGGAAATAGTGGGTCTTAGAGAAAAAATCATAAAGATCATTTTTATAGAGAATTTTAAGATCTACAACTTTGCTCTGAAGTACTTTTTCGATAAAACTTACCGTTTTCGAGAAAAATCTAAAAAACCTAAAATTTTGACCTTGGGCCCCGAATAAGTCCCTAAGCTCACATGGGACTGATGGGGACTTTTGACACTTTATTCCTTGTGGTAAACCTAAGGTCTCTACGAAGATTTGGCTCTGTCGGAATTTTCTTTATTTCAATTGTCTAAAATGACCGGACTAATACGTGGCGTATGTGTGCATACTATGTAGAACATGATTCTTACAAGCGTAATATCTGGGAAATAGTGGGTCTTAGAGAAAAAATCATAGAGATCATTTTTATAGAGAATTTTAAGATCTACAACTTTGCTCTGAAGTACTTTTTCGATAAAACTTACCGTTTTCGAGAAAAATCCAAAAAACCTAAAATTTTGACCTTGGGCCCCGAATAAGTCCCTAAGCTCACATGGGACTGATGGGGACTTTTGACACTTTATTCCTTGTGGTAAACCTAAGGTCTCTACGAAGATTTGGCTCTGTCGGAATTTTCTTTATTTCAATTGTCTAAAATGACCGGACTATTACGTGGCGTATGTGTGCATACTATGTAGAACATGATTCTTACAAGCGTAATATCTGGGAAATAGTGGGTCTTAGAGAAAAAACATAGATACCATTTTTATAGAGAATTTTAAGATCTACAACTTTGCTCTGAGGTACTTTTTCGATAAAACTTACCGTTTTCGAGAAAAATCCAAAAAACCTAAAATTTTGACCTTGGGCCCCGAATAAGTCCCTAAGCTCACATTGGACTGATGGGGACTTTTGACACTTTATTCCTTGTGGTAAACCTGAGGTCTCTACGAAGATTTGGCTCTGTCGGAATTTTCTTTATTTCAATCGTCTAAAATGACCGGACTAATACGTGGCGTATGTGTGCATACTATGTAGAACATGATTCTTACAAGCGTAATATCTGGGAAATAGTGGGTCTTAGAGAAAAAATCATAGAGATCATTTTTATAGAGAATTTGAGAATTTTAAGATCTACAACTTTGCTCTGAGGTACTTTTTCGATAAAACTTACCGTTTTCGAGAAAAATCCAAAAAACCTAAAATTTTGACCTTGGGCCCCGAATAAGTCTCTAAGCTCACATTGGACTGATGGGGACTTTTGACACTTTATTCCTTGTGGTAAACCTGAGGTCTCTACGAAGATTTGGCTCTGTCGGAATTTTCTTTATTTCAATCGTCTAAAATGACCGGACTAATACGTGGCATATGTGTGCATACTATGTAGAACATGATTTTTACAAGCGCAATATCTAGGAAATAGTGGGTCTTAGAGAAAAAACATAGATACCATTTTTATAGAGAATTTTAAGATCTACAACTTTGCTCTGAGGTACTTTTTCGATAAAACTTACCGTTTTCGAGAAAAATCCAAAAAACCTAAAATTTTGACCTTGGGCCCCGAATAAGTCCCTAAGCTCACATGGGACTGATGGGGACTTTTGACACTTTATTCCTTGTGGTAAACCTAAGGTCTCTACGAAGATTTGGCTCTGTCGGAATTTTCTTTATTTCAATTGTCTAAAATGACCGGACTAATACGTGGCGTATGTGTGCATACTATGTAGAACATGATTCTTACAAGCGTAATATCTGGGAAATAGTGGGTCTTAGAGAAAAAATCATAGAGATCATTTTTATAGAGAATTTTAAGATCTACAACTTTGCTCTGAGGTACTTTTTCGATAAAACTTACCGTTTTCGAGAAAAATCCAAAAAACCTAAAATTTTGACCTTGGGCCCCGAATAAGTCCCTAAGCTCACATGGGACTGATGGGGACTTTTGACACTTTATTCCTTGTGGTAAACCTAAGGTCTCTACGAAGATTTGGCTCTGTCGGAATTTTCTTTATTTCAATTGTCTAAAATGACCGGACTAATACGTGGCGTATGTGTGCATACTATGTAGAACATGATTCTTACAAGCGTAATATCTGGGAAATTGTGGGTCTTAGAGAAAAAATCATAGAGATCATTTTTATAGAGAATTTTAAGATCTACAACTTTGCTCTGAGGTACTTTTTCGATAAAACTTACCGTTTTCGAGAAAAATCCAAAAAACCTAAAATTTTGACCTTGGGCCCCGAATAAGTCCCTAAGCTCACATGGGACTGATGGGGACTTTTGACACTTTATTCCTTGTGGTAAACCTAAGGTCTCTACGAAGATTTGGCTCTGTCGGAATTTTCTTTATTTCAATTGTCTAAAATGACCGGACTAATACGTGGCGTATGTGTGCATACTATGTAGAACATGATTCTTACAAGCGTAATATCTGGGAAATAGTGGGTCTTAGAGAAAAAACATAGATACCATTTTTATAGAGAATTTTAAGATCTACAACTTTGCTCTGAGGTACTTTTTCGATAAAACTTACCGTTTTCGAGAAAAATCCAAAAAACCTAAAATTTTGACCTTGGGCCCCGAATAAGTCCCTAAGCTCACATTGGACTGATGGGGACTTTTGACACTTTATTCCTTGTGGTAAACCTGAGGTCTCTACGAAGATTTGGCTCTGTCGGAATTTTCTTTATTTCAATTGTCTAAAATGACCGGACTAATACGTGGCGTATGTGTGCATACTATGTAGAACATGATTCTTACAAGCGTAATATCTGGGAAATAGTGGGTCTTAGAGAAAAAATCATAAAGATCATTTTTATAGAGAATTTTAAGATCTACAACTTTGCTCTGAGGTACTTTTTCGATAAAACTTACCGTTTTCGAGAAAAATCTAAAAAACCTAAAATTTTGACCTTGGGCCCCGAATAAGTCCCTAAGCTCACATGGGACTGATGGGGACTTTTGACACTTTATTCCTTGTGGTAAACCTAAGGTCTCTACGAAGATTTGGCTCTGTCGGAATTTTCTTTATTTCAATTGTCTAAAATGACCGGACTAATACGTGGCGTATGTGTGCATACTATGTAGAACATGATTCTTACAAGCGTAATATCTGGGAAATAGTGGGTCTTAGAGAAAAAATCATAGAGATCATTTTTATAGAGAATTTTAAGATCTACAACTTTGCTCTGAAGTACTTTTTCGATAAAACTTACCGTTTTCGAGAAAAATCCAAAAAACCTAAAATTTTGACCTTGGGCCCCGAATAAGTCCCTAAGCTCACATGGGACTGATGGGGACTTTTGACACTTTATTCCTTGTGGTAAACCTAAGGTCTCTACGAAGATTTGGCTCTGTCGGAATTTTCTTTATTTCAATTGTCTAAAATGACCGGACTAATACGTGGCGTATGTGTGCATACTATGTAGAACATGATTCTTACAAGCGTAATATCTGGGAAATAGTGGGTCTTAGAGAAAAAATCATAAAGATCATTTTTATAGAGAATTTTAAGATCTACAACTTTGCTCTGAGGTACTTTTTCGATAAAACTTACCGTTTTCGAGAAAAATCTAAAAAACCTAAAATTTTGACCTTGGGCCCCGAATAAGTCCCTAAGCTCACATGGGACTGATGGGGACTTTTGACACTTTATTCCTTGTGGTAAACCTAAGGTCTCTACGAAGATTTGGCTCTGTCGGAATTTTCTTTATTTCAATTGTCTAAAATGACCGGACTAATACGTGGCGTATGTGTGCATACTATGTAGAACATGATTCTTACAAGCGTAATATCTGGGAAATAGTGGGTCTTAGAGAAAAAATCATAGAGATCATTTTTATAGAGAATTTTAAGATCTACAACTTTGCTCTGAAGTACTTTTTCGATAAAACTTACCGTTTTCGAGAAAAATCCAAAAAACCTAAAATTTTGACCTTGGGCCCCGAATAAGTCCCTAAGCTCACATGGGACTGATGGGGACTTTTGACACTTTATTCCTTGTGGTAAACCTAAGGTCTCTACGAAGATTTGGCTCTGTCGGAATTTTCTTTATTTCAATTGTCTAAAATGACCGGACTATTACGTGGCGTATGTGTGCATACTATGTAGAACATGATTCTTACAAGCGTAATATCTGGGAAATAGTGGGTCTTAGAGAAAAAATCATAAAGATCATTTTTATAGAGAATTTTAAGATCTACAACTTTGCTCTGAAGTACTTTTTCGATAAAACTTACCGTTTTCGAGAAAAATCTAAAAAACCTAAAATTTTGACCTTGGGCCCCGAATAAGTCCCTAAGCTCACATGGGACTGATGGGGACTTTTGACACTTTATTCCTTGTGGTAAACCTAAGGTCTCTACGAAGATTTGGCTCTGTCGGAATTTTCTTTATTTCAATTGTCTAAAATGACCGGACTAATACGTGGCGTATGTGTGCATACTATGTAGAACATGATTCTTACAAGCGTAATATCTGGGAAATAGTGGGTCTTAGAGAAAAAATCATAGAGATCATTTTTATAGAGAATTTTAAGATCTACAACTTTGCTCTGAGGTACTTTTTCGATAAAACTTACCGTTTTCGAGAAAAATCCAAAAAACCTAAAATTTTGACCTTGGGCCCCGAATAAGTCCCTAAGCTCACATGGGACTGATGGGGACTTTTGACACTTTATTCCTTGTGGTAAACCTAAGGTCTCTACGAAGATTTGGCTCTGTCGGAATTTTCTTTATTTCAATTGTCTAAAATGACCGGACTAATACGTGGCGTATGTGTGCATACTATGTAGAACATGATTCTTACAAGCGTAATATCTGGGAAATAGTGGGTCTTAGAGAAAAAACATAGATACCATTTTTATAGAGAATTTTAAGATCTACAACTTTGCTCTGAGGTACTTTTTCGATAAAACTTACCGTTTTCGAGAAAAATCCAAAAAACCTAAAATTTTGACCTTGGCCCCCGAATAAGTCCCTAAGCTCACATTGGACTGATGGGGACTTTTGACACTTTATTCCTTGTGGTAAACCTGAGGTCTCTACGAAGATTTGGCTCTGTCGGAATTTTCTTTATTTCAATCGTCTAAAATGACCGGACTAATACGTGGCGTATGTGTGCATACTATGTAGAACATGATTCTTACAAGCGTAATATCTGGGAAATAGTGGGTCTTAGAGAAAAAATCATAGAGATCATTTTTATAGAGAATTTTAAGATCTACAACTTTGCTCTGAGGTACTTTTTCGATAAAACTTACCGTTTTCGAGAAAAATCCAAAAAACCTAAAATTTTGACCTTGGGCCCCGAATAAGTCCCTAAGCTCACATGGGACTGATGGGGACTTTTGACACTTTATTCCTTGTGGTAAACCTAAGGTCTCTACGAAGATTTGGCTCTGTCGGAATTTTCTTTATTTCAATTGTCTAAAATGACCGGACTAATACGTGGCGTATGTGTGCATACTATGTAGAACATGATTCTTACAAGCGTAATATCTGGGAAATAGTGGGTCTTAGAGAAAAAATCATAGAGATCATTTTTATAGAGAATTTTAAGATCTACAACTTTGCTCTGAGGTACTTTTTCGATAAAACTTACCGTTTTCGAGAAAAATCCAAAAAACCTAAAATTTTGACCTTGGGCCCCGAATAAGTCCCTAAGCTCACATGGGACTGATGGGGACTTTTGACACTTTATTCCTTGTGGTAAACCTAAGGTCTCTACGAAGATTTGGCTCTGTCGGAATTTTCTTTATTTCAATTGTCTAAAATGACCGGACTAATACGTGGCGTATGTGTGCATACTATGTAGAACATGATTCTTACAAGCGTAATATCTGGGAAATAGTGGGTCTTAGAGAAAAAACATAGATACCATTTTTATAGAGAATTTTAAGATCTACAACTTTGCTCTCAGGTACTTTTTCGATAAAACTCACCGTTTTCGAGAAAAATCCAAAAAACCTAAAATTTTGACCTTGGGCCCCGAATAAGTCCCTAAGCTCACATTGGACTGATGGGGACTTTTGACACTTTATTCCTTGTGGTAAACCTGAGGTCTCTACGAAGATTTGGCTCTGTCGGAATTTTCTTTATTTCAATCGTCTAAAATGACCGGACTAATACGTGGCGTATGTGTGCATACTATGTAGAACATGATTCTTACAAGCGCAATATCTGGGAAATAGTGGGTCTTAGAGAAAAAATCATAGAGATCATTTTTATAGAGAATTTTAAGATCTACAACTTTGCTCTGAGGTACTTTTTCGATAAAACTTACCGTTTTCGAGAAAAATCCAAAAAACCTAAAATTTTGACCTTGGGCCCCGAATAAGTCCCTAAGCTCACATGGGACTGATGGGGACTTTTGACACTTTATTCCTTGTGGTAAACCTAAGGTCTCTACGAAGATTTGGCTCTGTCGGAATTTTCTTTATTTCAATTGTCTAAAATGACCGGACTAATACGTGGCGTATGTGTGCATACTATGTAGAACATGATTCTTACAAGCGTAATATCTGGGAAATAGTGGGTCTTAGAGAAAAAACATAGATACCATTTTTATAGAGAATTTTAAGATCTACAACTTTGCTCTGAGGTACTTTTTTGATAAAACTTACCGTTTTCGAGAAAAATCCAAAAAACCTAAAATTTTGACCTTGGGCCCCGAATAAGTCCCTAAGCTCACATGGGACTGATGGGGACTTTTGACACTTTATTCCTTGTGGTAAACCTAAGGTCTCTACGAAGATTTGGCTCTGTCGGAATTTTCTTTATTTCAATTGTCTAAAATGACCGGACTAATACGTGGCGTATGTGTGCATACTATGTAGAACATGATTCTTACAAGCGTAATATCTGGGAAATAGTGGGTCTTAGAGAAAAAATCATAGAGATCATTTTTATAGAGAATTTTAAGATCTACAACTTTGCTCTGAGGTACTTTTTCGATAAAACTTACCGTTTTCGAGAAAAATCCAAAAAACCTAAAATTTTGACCTTGGGCCCCGAATAAGTCCCTAAGCTCACATGGGACTGATGGGGACTTTTGACACTTTATTCCTTGTGGTAAACCTAAGGTCTCTACGAAGATTTGGCTCTGTCGGAATTTTCTTTATTTCAATTGTCTAAAATGACCGGACTAATACGTGGCGTATGTGTGCATACTATGTAGAACATGATTCTTACAAGCGTAATATCTGGGAAATAGTGGGTCTTAGAGAAAAAACATAGATACCATTTTTATAGAGAATTTTAAGATCTACAACTTTGCTCTGAGGTACTTTTTTGATAAAACTTACCGTTTTCGAGAAAAATCCAAAAAACCTAAAATTTTGACCTTGGGCCCCGAATAAGTCCCTAAGCTCACATGGGACTGATGGGGACTTTTGACACTTTATTCCTTGTGGTAAACCTAAGGTCTCTACGAAGATTTGGCTCTGTCGGAATTTTCTTTATTTCAATTGTCTAAAATGACCGGACTAATACGTGGCGTATGTGTGCATACTATGTAGAACATGATTCTTACAAGCGTAATATCTGGGAAATAGTGGGTCTTAGAGAAAAAACATAGATACCATTTTTATAGAGAATTTTAAGATCTACAACTTTGCTCAGAGTAACTTTTTCGATAAAACTTACCGTTTTCGAGAAAAATCCAAAAAACCTAAAATTTTGACCTTGGGCCCCGAATAAGTCCCTAAGCTCACATGGGACTGATGGGGACTTTTGACACTTTATTCCTTGTGGTAAACCTAAGGTCTCTACGAAGATTTGGCTCTGTCGGAATTTTCTTTATTTCAATTGTCTAAAATGACCGGACTAATACGTGGCGTATGTGTGCATACTATGTAGAACATGATTCTTACAAGCGTAATATCTGGGAAATAGTGGGTCTTAGAGAAAAAATCATAGAAATCATTTTTATAGAGAATTTTAAGGTCTACAACTTTGCTCTGAGGTACTTTTTCGATAAAACTTACCGTTTTCGAGAAAAATCCAAAAAACCTAAAATTTTGACCTTGGGCCCCGAATAAGTCCCTAAGCTCACATGGGACTGATGGGGACTTTTGACACTTTATTCCTTGTGGTAAACCTAAGGTCTCTACGAAGATTTGGCTCTGTCGGAATTTTCTTTATTTCAATTGTCTAAAATGACCGGACTAATACGTGGCGTATGTGTGCATACTATGTAGAACATGATTCTTACAAGCGTAATATCTGGGAAATAGTGGGTCTTAGAGAAAAAACATAGATACCATTTTTATAGAGAATTTTAAGATCTACAACTTTGCTCTGAGGTACTTTTTCGATAAAACTTACCGTTTTCGAGAAAAATCCAAAAAACCTAAAATTTTGACCTTGGGCCCCGAATAAGTCCCTAAGCTCACATTGGACTGATGGGGACTTTTGACACTTTATTCCTTGTGGTAAACCTGAGGTCTCTACGAAGATTTGGCTCTGTCGGAATTTTCTTTATTTCAATTGTCTAAAATGACCGGACTAATACGTGGCGTATGTGTGCATACTATGTAGAACATGATTCTTACAAGCGTAATATCTGGGAAATAGTGGGTCTTAGAGAAAAAACATAGATACCATTTTTATAGAGAATTTTAAGATCTACAACTTTGCTCAGAGTAACTTTTTCGATAAAACTTACCGTTTTCGAGAAAAATCCAAAAAACCTAAAATTTTGACCTTGGGCCCCGAATAAGTCCCTAAGCTCACATGGGACTGATGGGGACTTTTGACACTTTATTCCTTGTGGTAAACCTAAGGTCTCTACGAAGATTTGGCTCTGTCGGAATTTTCTTTATTTCAATTGTCTAAAATGACCGGACTAATACGTGGCGTATGTGTGCATACTATGTAGAACATGATTCTTACAAGCGTAATATCTGGGAAATAGTGGGTCTTAGAGAAAAAATCATAGAAATCATTTTTATAGAGAATTTTAAGATCTACAACTTTGCTCTGAGGTACTTTTTCGATAAAACTTACCGTTTTCGAGAAAAATCCAAAAAACCTAAAATTTTGACCTTGGGCCCCGAATAAGTCCCTAAGCTCACATGGGACTGATGGGGACTTTTGACACTTTATTCCTTGTGGTAAACCTAAGGTCTCTACGAAGATTTGGCTCTGTCGGAATTTTCTTTATTTCAATTGTCTAAAATGACCGGACTAATACGTGGCGTATGTGTGCATACTATGTAGAACATGATTCTTACAAGCGTAATATCTGGGAAATAGTGGGTCTTAGAGAAAAAACATAGATACCATTTTTATAGAGAATTTTAAGATCTACAACTTTGCTCTGAGGTACTTTTTCGATAAAACTTACCGTTTTCGAGAAAAATCCAAAAAACCTAAAATTTTGACCTTGGGCCCCGAATAAGTCCCTAAGCTCACATTGGACTGATGGGGACTTTTGACACTTTATTCCTTGTGGTAAACCTGAGGTCTCTACGAAGATTTGGCTCTGTCGGAATTTTCTTTATTTCAATCGTCTAAAATGACCGGACTAATACGTGGCGTATGTGTGCATACTATGTAGAACATGATTCTTACAAGCGTAATATCTGGGAAATAGTGGGTCTTAGAGAAAAAATCATAGAGATCATTTTTATAGAGAATTTTAAGATCTACAACTTTGCTCTGAGGTACTTTTTCGATAAAACTTACCGTTTTCGAGAAAAATCCAAAAAACCTAAAATTTTGACCTTGGGCCCCGAATAAGTCCCTAAGCTCACATGGGACTGATGGGGACTTTTGACACTTTATTCCTTGTGGTAAACCTAAGGTCTCTACGAAGATTTGGCTCTGTCGGAATTTTCTTTATTTCAATTGTCTAAAATGACCGGACTAATACGTGGCGTATGTGTGCATACTATGTAGAACATGATTCTTACAAGCGTAATATCTGGGAAATAGTGGGTCTTAGAGAAAAAACATAGATACCATTTTTATAGAGAATTTTAAGATCTACAACTTTGCTCTGAGGTACTTTTTTGATAAAACTTACCGTTTTCGAGAAAAATCCAAAAAACCTAAAATTTTGACCTTGGGCCCCGAATAAGTCCCTAAGCTCACATGGGACTGATGGGGACTTTTGACACTTTATTCCTTGTGGTAAACCTAAGGTCTCTACGAAGATTTGGCTCTGTCGGAATTTTCTTTATTTCAATTGTCTAAAATGACCGGACTAATACGTGGCGTATGTGTGCATACTATGTAGAACATGATTCTTACAAGCGTAATATCTGGGAAATAGTGGGTCTTAGAGAAAAAATCATAGAGATCATTTTTATAGAGAATTTTAAGATCTACAACTTTGCTCTGAGGTACTTTTTCGATAAAACTTACCGTTTTCGAGAAAAATCCAAAAAACCTAAAATTTTGACCTTGGGCCCCGAATAAGTCCCTAAGCTCACATGGGACTGATGGGGACTTTTGACACTTTATTCCTTGTGGTAAACCTAAGGTCTCTACGAAGATTTGGCTCTGTCGGAATTTTCTTTATTTCAATTGTCTAAAATGACCGGACTAATACGTGGCGTATGTGTGCATACTATGTAGAACATGATTCTTACAAGCGTAATATCTGGGAAATAGTGGGTCTTAGAGAAAAAACATACATACCATTTTTATAGAGAATTTTAAGATCTACAACTTTGCTCTGAGGTACTTTTTTGATAAAACTTACCGTTTTCGAGAAAAATCCAAAAAACCTAAAATTTTGACCTTGGGCCCCGAATAAGTCCCTAAGCTCACATGGGACTGATGGGGACTTTTGACACTTTATTCCTTGTGGTAAACCTAAGGTCTCTACGAAGATTTGGCTCTGTCGGAATTTTCTTTATTTCAATTGTCTAAAATGACCGGACTAATACGTGGCGTATGTGTGCATACTATGTAGAACATGATTCTTACAAGCGTAATATCTGGGAAATAGTGGGTCTTAGAGAAAAAATCATAGAGATAATTTTTATAGAGAATTTTAAGATCTACAACTTTGCTCTGAGGTACTTTTTCGATAAAACTTACCGTTTTCGAGAAAAATCCAAAAAACCTAAAATTTTGACCTTGGGCCCCGAATAAGTCCCTAAGCTCACATGGGACTGATGGGGACTTTTGACACTTTATTCCTTGTGGTAAACCTAAGGTCTCTACGAAGATTTGGCTCTGTCGGAATTTTCTTTATTTCAATTGTCTAAAATGACCGGACTAATACGTGGCGTATGTGTGCATACTATGTAGAACATGATTCTTACAAGCGTAATATCTGGGAAATAGTGGGTCTTAGAGAAAAAATCATAGAGATCATTTTTATAGAGAATTTTAAGATCTACAACTTTGCTCTGAGGTACTTTTTCGATAAAACTTACCGTTTTCGAGAAAAATCCAAAAAACCTAAAATTTTGACCTTGGGCCCCGAATAAGTCCCTAAGCTCACATGGGACTGATGGGGACTTTTGACACTTTATTCCTTGTGGTAAACCTAAGGTCTCTACGAAGATTTGGCTCTGTCGGAATTTTCTTTATTTCAATTGTCTAAAATGACCGGACTAATACGTGGCGTATGTGTGCATACTATGTAGAACATGATTCTTACAAGCGTAATATCTGGGAAATAGTGGGTCTTAGAGAAAAAACATAGATACCATTTTTATAGAGAATTTTAAGATCTACAACTTTGCTCTGAGGTACTTTTTTGATAAAACTTACCGTTTTCGAGAAAAATCCAAAAAACCTAAAATTTTGACCTTGGGCCCCGAATAAGTCCCTAAGCTCACATGGGACTGATGGGGACTTTTGACACTTTATTCCTTGTGGTAAACCTAAGGTCTCTACGAAGATTTGGCTCTGTCGGAATTTTCTTTATTTCAATTGTCTAAAATGACCGGACTAATACGTGGCGTATGTGTGCATACTATGTAGAACATGATTCTTACAAGCGTAATATCTGGGAAATAGTGGGTCTTAGAGAAAAAATCATAGAGATAATTTTTATAGAGAATTTTAAGATCTACAACTTTGCTCTGAGGTACTTTTTCGATAAAACTTACCGTTTTCGAGAAAAATCCAAAAAACCTAAAATTTTGACCTTGGGCCCCGAATAAGTCCCTAAGCTCACATGGGACTGATGGGGACTTTTGACACTTTATTCCTTGTGGTAAACCTAAGGTCTCTACGAAGATTTGGCTCTGTCGGAATTTTCTTTATTTCAATTGTCTAAAATGACCGGACTAATACGTGGCGTATGTGTGCATACTATGTAGAACATGATTCTTACAAGCGTAATATCTGGGAAATAGTGGGTCTTAGAGAAAAAACATAGATACCATTTTTATAGAGAATTTTAAGATCTACAACTTTGCTCTGAGGTACTTTTTCGATAAAACTTACCGTTTTCGAGAAAAATCCAAAAAACCTAAAATTTTGACCTTGGGCCCCGAATAAGTCCCTAAGCTCACATTGGACTGATGGGGACTTTTGACACTTTATTCCTTGTGGTAAACCTGAGGTCTCTACGAAGATTTGGCTCTGTCGGAATTTTCTTTATTTCAATCGTCTAAAATGACCGGACTAATACGTGGCGTATGTGTGCATACTATGTAGAACATGATTTTTACAAGCGTAATATCTGGGAAATAGTGGGTCTTAGAGAAAAAATCATAGAGATCATTTTTATAGAGAATTTTAAGATCTACAACTTTGCTCTGAGGTACTTTTTCGATAAAACTTACCGTTTTCGAGAAAAATCCAAAAAACCTAAAATTTTGACCTTGGGCCCCGAATAAGTCCCTAAGCTCACATGGGACTGATGGGGACTTTTGACACTTTATTCCTTGTGGTAAACCTAAGGTCTCTACGAAGATTTGGCTCTGTCGGAATTTTCTTTATTTCAATTGTCTAAAATGACCGGACTAATACGTGGCGTATGTGTGCATACTATGTAGAACATGATTCTTACAAGCGTAATATCTGGGAAATAGTGGGTCTTAGAGAAAAAACATAGATACCATTTTTATAGAGAATTTTAAGATCTACAACTTTGCTCAGAGTAACTTTTTCGATAAAACTTACCGTTTTCGAGAAAAATCCAAAAAACCTAAAATTTTGACCTTGGGCCCCGAATAAGTCCCTAAGCTCACATGGGACTGATGGGGACTTTTGACACTTTATTCCTTGTGGTAAACCTAAGGTCTCTACGAAGATTTGGCTCTGTCGGAATTTTCTTTATTTCAATTGTCTAAAATGACCGGACTAATACGTGGCGTATGTGTGCATACTATGTAGAACATGATTCTTACAAGCGTAATATCTGGGAAATAGTGGGTCTTAGAGAAAAAATCATAGAAATCATTTTTATAGAGAATTTTAAGATCTACAACTTTGCTCTGAGGTACTTTTTCGATAAAACTTACCGTTTTCGAGAAAAATCCAAAAAACCTAAAATTTTGACCTTGGGCCCCGAATAAGTCCCTAAGCTCACATGGGACTGATGGGGACTTTTGACACTTTATTCCTTGTGGTAAACCTAAGGTCTCTACGAAGATTTGGCTCTGTCGGAATTTTCTTTATTTCAATTGTCTAAAATGACCGGACTAATACGTGGCGTATGTGTGCATACTATGTAGAACATGATTCTTACAAGCGTAATATCTGGGAAATAGTGGGTCTTAGAGAAAAAACATAGATACCATTTTTATAGAGAATTTTAAGATCTACAACTTTGCTCTGAGGTACTTTTTCGATAAAACTTACCGTTTTCGAGAAAAATCCAAAAAACCTAAAATTTTGACCTTGGGCCCCGAATAAGTCCCTAAGCTCACATTGGACTGATGGGGACTTTTGACACTTTATTCCTTGTGGTAAACCTGAGGTCTCTACGAAGATTTGGCTCTGTCGGAATTTTCTTTATTTCAATTGTCTAAAATGACCGGACTAATACGTGACGTATGTGTGCATACTATGTAGAACATGATTCTTACAAGCGTAATATCTGGGAAATAGTGGGTCTTAGAGAAAAAACATAGATACCATTTTTATAGAGAATTTTAAGATCTACAACTTTGCTCAGAGTAACTTTTTCGATAAAACTTACCGTTTTCGAGAAAAATCCAAAAAACCTAAAATTTTGACCTTGGGCCCCGAATAAGTCCCTAAGCTCACATGGGACTGATGGGGACTTTTGACACTTTATTCCTTGTGGTAAACCTAAGGTCTCTACGAAGATTTGGCTCTGTCGGAATTTTCTTTATTTCAATTGTCTAAAATGACCGGACTAATACGTGGCGTATGTGTGCATACTATGTAGAACATGATTCTTACAAGCGTAATATCTGGGAAATAGTGGGTCTTAGAGAAAAAATCATAGAAATCATTTTTATAGAGAATTTTAAGATCTACAACTTTGCTCTGAGGTACTTTTTCGATAAAACTTACCGTTTTCGAGAAAAATCCAAAAAACCTAAAATTTTGACCTTGGGCCCCGAATAAGTCCCTAAGCTCACATGGGACTGATGGGGACTTTTGACACTTTATTCCTTGTGGTAAACCTAAGGTCTCTACGAAGATTTGGCTCTGTCGGAATTTTCTTTATTTCAATTGTCTAAAATGACCGGACTAATACGTGGCGTATGTGTGCATACTATGTAGAACATGATTCTTACAAGCGTAATATCTGGGAAATAGTGGGTCTTAGAAAAAAAACATAGATACCATTTTTATAGAGAATTTTAAGATCTACAACTTTGCTCTGAGGTACTTTTTCGATAAAACTTACCGTTTTCGAGAAAAATCCAAAAAACCTAAAATTTTGACCTTGGGCCCCGAATAAGTCCCTAAGCTCACATTGGACTGATGGGGACTTTTGACACTTTATTCCTTGTGGTAAACCTGAGGTCTCTACGAAGATTTGGCTCTGTCGGAATTTTCTTTATTTCAATCGTCTAAAATGACCGGACTAATACGTGGCGTATGTGTGCATACTATGTAGAACATGATTCTTACAAGCGTAATATCTGGGAAATAGTGGGTCTTAGAGAAAAAATCATAGAGATCATTTTTATAGAGAATTTTAAGATCTACAACTTTGCTCTGAGGTACTTTTTCGATAAAACTTACCGTTTTCGAGAAAAATCCAAAAAACCTAAAATTTTGACCTTGGGCCCCGAATAAGTCCCTAAGCTCACATGGGACTGATGGGGACTTTTGACACTTTATTCCTTGTGGTAAACCTAAGGTCTCTACGAAGATTTGGCTCTGTCGGAATTTTCTTTATTTCAATTGTCTAAAATGACCGGACTAATACGTGGCGTATGTGTGCATACTATGTAGAACATGATTCTTACAAGCGTAATATCTGGGAAATAGTGGGTCTTAGAGAAAAAACATAGATACCATTTTTATAGAGAATTTTAAGATCTACAACTTTGCTCAGAGTAACTTTTTCGATAAAACTTACCGTTTTCGAGAAAAATCCAAAAAACCTAAAATTTTGACCTTGGGCCCCGAATAAGTCCCTAAGCTCACATGGGACTGATGGGGACTTTTGACACTTTATTCCTTGTGGTAAACCTAAGGTCTCTACGAAGATTTGGCTCTGTCGGAATTTTCTTTATTTCAATTGTCTAAAATGACCGGACTAATACGTGGCGTATGTGTGCATACTATGTAGAACATGATTCTTACAAGCGTAATATCTGGGAAATAGTGGGTCTTAGAGAAAAAATCATAGAAATCATTTTTATAGAGAATTTTAAGATCTACAACTTTGCTCTGAGGTACTTTTTCGATAAAACTTACCGTTTTCGAGAAAAATCCAAAAAACCTAAAATTTTGACCTTGGGCCCCGAATAAGTCCCTAAGCTCACATGGGACTGATGGGGACTTTTGACACTTTATTCCTTGTGGTAAACCTAAGGTCTCTACGAAGATTTGGCTCTGTCGGAATTTTCTTTATTTCAATTGTCTAAAATGACCGGACTAATACGTGGCGTATGTGTGCATACTATGTAGAACATGATTCTTACAAGCGTAATATCTGGGAAATAGTGGGTCTTAGAGAAAAAACATAGATACCATTTTTATAGAGAATTTTAAGATCTACAACTTTGCTCTGAGGTACTTTTTCGATAAAACTTACCGTTTTCGAGAAAAATCCAAAAAACCTAAAATTTTGACCTTGGGCCCCGAATAAGTCCCTAAGCTCACATTGGACTGATGGGGACTTTTGACACTTTATTCCTTGTGGTAAACCTGAGGTCTCTACGAAGATTTGGCTCTGTCGGAATTTTCTTTATTTCAATTGTCTAAAATGACCGGACTAATACGTGACGTATGTGTGCATACTATGTAGAACATGATTCTTACAAGCGTAATATCTGGGAAATAGTGGGTCTTAGAGAAAAAACATAGATACCATTTTTATAGAGAATTTTAAGATCTACAACTTTGCTCAGAGTAACTTTTTCGATAAAACTTACCGTTTTCGAGAAAAATCCAAAAAACCTAAAATTTTGACCTTGGGCCCCGAATAAGTCCCTAAGCTCACATGGGACTGATGGGGACTTTTGACACTTTATTCCTTGTGGTAAACCTAAGGTCTCTACGAAGATTTGGCTCTGTCGGAATTTTCTTTATTTCAATTGTCTAAAATGACCGGACTAATACGTGGCGTATGTGTGCATACTATGTAGAACATGATTCTTACAAGCGTAATATCTGGGAAATAGTGGGTCTTAGAGAAAAAATCATAGAAATCATTTTTATAGAGAATTTTAAGATCTACAACTTTGCTCTGAGGTACTTTTTCGATAAAACTTACCGTTTTCGAGAAAAATCCAAAAAACCTAAAATTTTGACCTTGGGCCCCGAATAAGTCCCTAAGCTCACATGGGACTGATGGGGACTTTTGACACTTTATTCCTTGTGGTAAACCTAAGGTCTCTACGAAGATTTGGCTCTGTCGGAATTTTCTTTATTTCAATTGTCTAAAATGACCGGACTAATACGTGGCGTATGTGTGCATACTATGTAGAACATGATTCTTACAAGCGTAATATCTGGGAAATAGTGGGTCTTAGAAAAAAAACATAGATACCATTTTTATAGAGAATTTTAAGATCTACAACTTTGCTCTGAGGTACTTTTTCGATAAAACTTACCGTTTTCGAGAAAAATCCAAAAAACCTAAAATTTTGACCTTGGGCCCCGAATAAGTCCCTAAGCTCACATTGGACTGATGGGGACTTTTGACACTTTATTCCTTGTGGTAAACCTGAGGTCTCTACGAAGATTTGGCTCTGTCGGAATTTTCTTTATTTCAATCGTCTAAAATGACCGGACTAATACGTGGCGTATGTGTGCATACTATGTAGAACATGATTCTTACAAGCGTAATATCTGGGAAATAGTGGGTCTTAGAGAAAAAATCATAGAGATCATTTTTATAGAGAATTTTAAGATCTACAACTTTGCTCTGAGGTACTTTTTCGATAAAACTTACCGTTTTCGAGAAAAATCCAAAAAACCTAAAATTTTGACCTTGGGCCCCGAATAAGTCCCTAAGCTCACATGGGACTGATGGGGACTTTTGACACTTTATTCCTTGTGGTAAACCTAAGGTCTCTACGAAGATTTGGCTCTGTCGGAATTTTCTTTATTTCAATTGTCTAAAATGACCGGACTAATACGTGGCGTATGTGTGCATACTATGTAGAACATGATTCTTACAAGCGTAATATCTGGGAAATAGTGGGTCTTAGAGAAAAAACATAGATACCATTTTTATAGAGAATTTTAAGATCTACAACTTTGCTCTGAGGTACTTTTTCGATAAAACTTACCGTTTTCGAGAAAAATCCAAAAAACCTAAAATTTTGACCTTGGGCCCCGAATAAGTCCCTAAGCTCACATTGGACTGATGGGGACTTTTGACACTTTATTCCTTGTGGTAAACCTGAGGTCTCTACGAAGAACTGGCTCTGTCGGAATTTTCTTTATTTCAATTGTCTAAAATGACCGGACTAATACGTGGCGTATGTGTGCATACTATGTAGAACATGATTCTTACAAGCGTAATATCTGGGAAATAGTGGGTCTTAGAGAAAAAATCGTAGAGATCATTTTTATAGAGAATTTTAAGATCTACAACTTTGCTCTGAGGTACTTTTTCGATAAAACTTACCGTTTTCGAGAAAAATCTAAAAAACCTAAAATTTTGACCTTGGGCCCCGAATAAGTCCCTAAGCTCACATGGGACTGATGGGGACTTTTGACACTTTATTCCTTGTGGTAAACCTAAGGTCTCTACGAAGATTTGGCTCTGTCGGAATTTTCTTTATTTCAATTGTCTAAAATGACCGGACTAATACGTGGCGTATGTGTGCATACTATGTAGAACATGATTCTTACAAGCGTAATATCTGGGAAATAGTGGGTCTTAGAGAAAAAATCATAGAGATCATTTTTATAGAGAATTTTAAGATCTACAACTTTGCTCTGAAGTACTTTTTCGATAAAACTTAACGTTTTCGAGAAAAATCCAAAAAACCTAAAATTTTGACCTTGGGCCCCGAATAAGTCCCTAAGCTCACATGGGACTGATGGGGACTTTTGACACTTTATTCCTTGTGGTAAACCTAAGGTCTCTACGAAGATTTGGCTCTGTCGGAATTTTCTTTATTTCAATTGTCTAAAATGACCGGACTATTACGTGGCGTATGTGTGCATACTATGTAGAACATGATTCTTACAAGCGTAATATCTGGGAAATAGTGGGTCTTAGAGAAAAAACATAGATACCATTTTTATAGAGAATTTTAAGATCTACAACTTTGCTCTGAGGTACTTTTTCGATAAAACTTACCGTTTTCGAGAAAAATCCAAAAAACCTAAAATTTTGACCTTGGGCCCCGAATAAGTCCCTAAGCTCACATTGGACTGATGGGGACTTTTGACACTTTATTCCTTGTGGTAAACCTGAGGTCTCTACGAAGATTTGGCTCTGTCGGAATTTTCTTTATTTCAATCGTCTAAAATGACCGGACTAATACGTGGCGTATGTGTGCATACTATGTAGAACATGATTCTTACAAGCGTAATATCTGGGAAATAGTGGGTCTTGGAGAAAAAATCATAGAGATCATTTTTATAGAGAATTTTAAGATCTACAACTTTGCTCTGAGGTACTTTTTCGATAAAACTTACCGTTTTCGAGAAAAATCCAAAAAACCTAAAATTTTGACCTTGGGCCCCGAATAAGTCTCTAAGCTCACATTGGACTGATGGGGACTTTTGACACTTTATTCCTTGTGGTAAACCTGAGGTCTCTACGAAGATTTGGCTCTGTCGGAATTTTCTTTATTTCAATCGTCTAAAATGACCGGACTAATACGTGGCGTATGTGTGCATACTATGTAGAACATGATTCTTACAAGCGTAATATCTGGGAAATAGTGGGTCTTAGAGAAAAAATCATAGAGATCATTTTTATAGAGAATTTTAAGATCTACAACTTTGCTCTGAGGTACTTTTTCGATAAAACTTACCGTTTTCGAGAAAAATCCAAAAAACCTAAAATTTTGACCTTGGGCCCCGAATAAGTCCCTAAGCTCACATGGGACTGATGGGGACTTTTGACACTTTATTCCTTGTGGTAAACCTAAGGTCTCTACGAAGATTTGGCTCTGTCGGAATTTTCTTTATTTCAATTGTCTAAAATGACCGGACTAATACGTGGCGTATGTGTGCATACTATGTAGAACATGATTCTTACAAGCGTAATATCTGGGAAATAGTGGGTCTTAGAGAAAAAATCATAGAGATCATTTTTATAGAGAATTTTAAGATCTACAACTTTGCTCTGAGGTACTTTTTCGATAAAACTTACCGTTTTCGAGAAAAATCCAAAAAACCTAAAATTTTGACCTTGGGCCCCGAATAAGTCCCTAAGCTCACATTGGACTGATGGGGACTTTTGACACTTTATTCCTTGTGGTAAACCTGAGGTCTCTACGAAGATTTGGCTCTGTCGGAATTTTCTTTATTTCAATTGTCTAAAATGACCGGACTAATACGTGGCGTATGTGTGCATACTATGTAGAACATGATTCTTACAAGCGTAATATCTGGGAAATAGTGGGTCTTAGAGAAAAAATCATAGAAATCATTTTTATAGAGAATTTTAAGATCTACAACTTTGCTCTGAGGTACTTTTTCGATAAAACTTACCGTTTTCGAGAAAAATCCAAAAAACCTAAAATTTTGACCTTGGGCCCCGAATAAGTCCCTAAGCTCACATGGGACTGATGGGGACTTTTGACACTTTATTCCTTGTGGTAAACCTAAGGTCTCTACGAAGATTTGGCTCTGTCGGAATTTTCTTTATTTCAATTGTCTAAAATGACCGGACTAATACGTGGCGTATGTGTGCATACTATGTAGAACATGATTCTTACAAGCGTAATATCTGGGAAATAGTGGGTCTTAGAAAAAAAACATAGATACCATTTTTATAGAGAATTTTAAGATCTACAACTTTGCTCTGAGGTACTTTTTCGATAAAACTTACCGTTTTCGAGAAAAATCCAAAAAACCTAAAATTTTGACCTTGGGCCCCGAATAAGTCCCTAAGCTCACATTGGACTGATGGGGACTTTTGACACTTTATTCCTTGTGGTAAACCTGAGGTCTCTACGAAGATTTGGCTCTGTCGGAATTTTCTTTATTTCAATCGTCTAAAATGACCGGACTAATACGTGGCGTATGTGTGCATACTATGTAGAACATGATTCTTACAAGCGTAATATCTGGGAAATAGTGGGTCTTAGAGAAAAAATCATAGAGATCATTTTTATAGAGAATTTTAAGATCTACAACTTTGCTCTGAGGTACTTTTTCGATAAAACTTACCGTTTTCGAGAAAAATCCAAAAAACCTAAAATTTTGACCTTGGGCCCCGAATAAGTCCCTAAGCTCACATGGGACTGATGGGGACTTTTGACACTTTATTCCTTGTGGTAAACCTAAGGTCTCTACGAAGATTTGGCTCTGTCGGAATTTTCTTTATTTCAATTGTCTAAAATGACCGGACTAATACGTGGCGTATGTGTGCATACTATGTAGAACATGATTCTTACAAGCGTAATATCTGGGAAATAGTGGGTCTTAGAGAAAAAACATAGATACCATTTTTATAGAGAATTTTAAGATCTACAACTTTGCTCTGAGGTACTTTTTCGATAAAACTTACCGTTTTCGAGAAAAATCCAAAAAACCTAAAATTTTGACCTTGGGCCCCGAATAAGTCCCTAAGCTCACATTGGACTGATGGGGACTTTTGACACTTTATTCCTTGTGGTAAACCTGAGGTCTCTACGAAGAACTGGCTCTGTCGGAATTTTCTTTATTTCAATTGTCTAAAATGACCGGACTAATACGTGGCGTATGTGTGCATACTATGTAGAACATGATTCTTACAAGCGTAATATCTGGGAAATAGTGGGTCTTAGAGAAAAAATCGTAGAGATCATTTTTATAGAGAATTTTAAGATCTACAACTTTGCTCTGAGGTACTTTTTCGATAAAACTTACCGTTTTCGAGAAAAATCCAAAAAACCTAAAATTTTGACCTTGGGCCCCGAATAAGTCCCTAAGCTCACATGGGACTGATGGGGACTTTTGACACTTTATTCCTTGTGGTAAACCTAAGGTCTCTACGAAGATTTGGCTCTGTCGGAATTTTCTTTATTTCAATTGTCTAAAATGACCGGACTAATACGTGGCGTATGTGTGCATACTATGTAGAACATGATTCTTACAAGCGTAATATCTGGGAAATAGTGGGTCTTAGAGAAAAAATCATAGAGATCATTTTTATAGAGAATTTTAAGATCTACAACTTTGCTCTGAGGTACTTTTTCGATAAAACTTACCGTTTTCGAGAAAAATCCAAAAAACCTAAAATTTTGACCTTGGGCCCCGAATAAGTCCCTAAGCTCACATTGGACTGATGGGGACTTTTGACACTTTATTCCTTGTGGTAAACCTGAGGTCTCTACGAAGATTTGGCTCTGTCGGAATTTTCTTTATTTCAATCGTCTAAAATGACCGGACTAATACGTGGCGTATGTGTGCATACTATGTAGAACATGATTCTTACAAGCGTAATATCTGGGAAATAGTGGGTCTTAGAGAAAAAATCATAGAAATCATTTTTATAGAGAATTTTAAGATCTACAACTTTGCTCTGAGGTACTTTTTCGATAAAACTTACCGTTTTCGAGAAAAATCCAAAAAACCTAAAATTTTGACCTTGGGCCCCGAATAAGTCCCTAAGCTCACATGGGACTGATGGGGACTTTTGACACTTTATTCCTTGTGGTAAACCTAAGGTCTCTACGAAGATTTGGCTCTGTCGGAATTTTCTTTATTTCAATTGTCTAAAATGACCGGACTAATACGTGGCGTATGTGTGCATACTATGTAGAACATGATTCTTACAAGCGTAATATCTGGGAAATAGTGGGTCTTAGAAAAAAAACATAGATACCATTTTTATAGAGAATTTTAAGATCTACAACTTTGCTCTGAGGTACTTTTTCGATAAAACTTACCGTTTTCGAGAAAAATCCAAAAAACCTAAAATTTTGACCTTGGGCCCCGAATAAGTCCCTAAGCTCACATTGGACTGATGGGGACTTTTGACACTTTATTCCTTGTGGTAAACCTGAGGTCTCTACGAAGATTTGGCTCTGTCGGAATTTTCTTTATTTCAATCGTCTAAAATGACCGGACTAATACGTGGCGTATGTGTGCATACTATGTAGAACATGATTCTTACAAGCGTAATATCTGGGAAATAGTGGGTCTTAGAGAAAAAATCATAGAGATCATTTTTATAGAGAATTTTAAGATCTACAACTTTGCTCTGAGGTACTTTTTCGATAAAACTTACCGTTTTCGAGAAAAATCCAAAAAACCTAAAATTTTGACCTTGGGCCCCGAATAAGTCCCTAAGCTCACATGGGACTGATGGGGACTTTTGACACTTTATTCCTTGTGGTAAACCTAAGGTCTCTACGAAGATTTGGCTCTGTCGGAATTTTCTTTATTTCAATTGTCTAAAATGACCGGACTAATACGTGGCGTATGTGTGCATACTATGTAGAACATGATTCTTACAAGCGTAATATCTGGGAAATAGTGGGTCTTAGAGAAAAAACATAGATACCATTTTTATAGAGAATTTTAAGATCTACAACTTTGCTCTGAGGTACTTTTTCGATAAAACTTACCGTTTTCGAGAAAAATCCAAAAAACCTAAAATTTTGACCTTGGGCCCCGAATAAGTCCCTAAGCTCACATTGGACTGATGGGGACTTTTGACACTTTATTCCTTGTGGTAAACCTAAGGTCTCTACGAAGATCTGGCTCTGTCGGAATTTTCTTTATTTCAATTGTCTAAAATGACCGGACTAATACGTGGCGTATGTGTGCATACTATGTAGAACATGATTCTTACAAGCGTAATATCTGGGAAATAGTGGGTCTTAGAGAAAAAATCGTAGAGATCATTTTTATAGAGAATTTTAAGATCTACAACTTTGCTCTGAGGTACTTTTTCGATAAAACTTACCGTTTTCGAGAAAAATCTAAAAAACCTAAAATTTTGACCTTGGGCCCCGAATAAGTCCCTAAGCTCACATGGGACTGATGGGGACTTTTGACACTTTATTCCTTGTGGTAAACCTAAGGTCTCTACGAAGATTTGGCTCTGTCGGAATTTTCTTTATTTCAATTGTCTAAAATGACCGGACTAATACGTGGCGTATGTGTGCATACTATGTAGAACATGATTCTTACAAGCGTAATATCTGGGAAATAGTGGGTCTTAGAGAAAAAATCATAGAGATCATTTTTATAGAGAATTTTAAGATCTACAACTTTGCTCTGAAGTACTTTTTCGATAAAACTTACCGTTTTCGAGAAAAATCCAAAAAACCTAAAATTTTGACCTTGGGCCCCGAATAAGTCCCTAAGCTCACATGGGACTGATGGGGACTTTTGACACTTTATTCCTTGTGGTAAACCTAAGGTCTCTACGAAGATTTGGCTCTGTCGGAATTTTCTTTATTTCAATTGTCTAAAATGACCGGACTATTACGTGGCGTATGTGTGCATACTATGTAGAACATGATTCTTACAAGCGTAATATCTGGGAAATAGTGGGTCTTAGAGAAAAAACATAGATACCATTTTTATAGAGAATTTTAAGATCTACAACTTTGCTCTGAGGTACTTTTTCGATAAAACTTACCGTTTTCGAGAAAAATCCAAAAAACCTAAAATTTTGACCTTGGGCCCCGAATAAGTCCCTAAGCTCACATTGGACTGATGGGGACTTTTGACACTTTATTCCTTGTGGTAAACCTGAGGTCTCTACGAAGATTTGGCTCTGTCGGAATTTTCTTTATTTCAATCGTCTAAAATGACCGGACTAATACGTGGCGTATGTGTGCATACTATGTAGAACATGATTCTTACAAGCGTAATATCTGGGAAATAGTGGGTCTTGGAGAAAAAATCATAGAGATCATTTTTATAGAGAATTTTAAGATCTACAACTTTGCTCTGAGGTACTTTTTCGATAAAACTTACCGTTTTCGAGAAAAATCCAAAAAACCTAAAATTTTGACCTTGGGCCCCGAATAAGTCTCTAAGCTCACATTGGACTGATGGGGACTTTTGACACTTTATTCCTTGTGGTAAACCTGAGGTCTCTACGAAGATTTGGCTCTGTCGGAATTTTCTTTATTTCAATCGTCTAAAATGACCGGACTAATACGTGGCGTATGTGTGCATACTATGTAGAACATGATTCTTACAAGCGTAATATCTGGGAAATAGTGGGTCTTAGAGAAAAAATCATAGAGATCATTTTTATAGAGAATTTTAAGATCTACAACTTTGCTCTGAGGTACTTTTTCGATAAAACTTACCGTTTTCGAGAAAAATCCAAAAAACCTAAAATTTTGACCTTGGGCCCCGAATAAGTCCCTAAGCTCACATGGGACTGATGGGGACTTTTGACACTTTATTCCTTGTGGTAAACCTAAGGTCTCTACGAAGATTTGGCTCTGTCGGAATTTTCTTTATTTCAATTGTCTAAAATGACCGGACTAATACGTGGCGTATGTGTGCATACTATGTAGAACATGATTCTTACAAGCGTAATATCTGGGAAATAGTGGGTCTTAGAGAAAAAATCATAGAGATCATTTTTATAGAGAATTTTAAGATCTACAACTTTGCTCTGAGGTACTTTTTCGATAAAACTTACCGTTTTCGAGAAAAATCCAAAAAACCTAAAATTTTGACCTTGGGCCCCGAATAAGTCCCTAAGCTCACATTGGACTGATGGGGACTTTTGACACTTTATTCCTTGTGGTAAACCTGAGGTCTCTACGAAGATTTGGCTCTGTCGGAATTTTCTTTATTTCAATTGTCTAAAATGACCGGACTAATACGTGGCGTATGTGTGCATACTATGTAGAACATGATTCTTACAAGCGTAATATCTGGGAAATAGTGGGTCTTAGAGAAAAAACATAGATACCATTTTTATAGAGAATTTTAAGATCTACAACTTTGCTCTGAGGTACTTTTTCGATAAAACTTACCGTTTTCGAGAAAAATCCAAAAAACCTAAAATTTTGACCTTGGGCCCCGAATAAGTCCCTAAGCTCACATTGGACTGATGGGGACTTTTGACACTTTATTCCTTGTGGTAAACCTGAGGTCTCTACGAAGATTTGGCTCTGTCGGA
Organism: Phosphuga atrata; assembly: GCA_944588485.1. Lineage (NCBI taxonomy): Eukaryota > Metazoa > Arthropoda > Insecta > Coleoptera > Silphidae > Phosphuga > Phosphuga atrata. The sequence continues at coordinate 26,329,651 of OX155902.1, read as the reverse complement.
ATTTTCTTTATTTCAATCGTCTAAAATGACCGGACTAATACGTGGCGTATGTGTGCATACTATGTAGAACATGATTCTTACAAGCGTAATATCTGGGAAATAGTGGGTCTTAGAGAAAAAATCATAGAGATCATTTTTATAGAGAATTTTAAGATCTACAACTTTGCTTTGAGGTACTTTTTCGATAAAACTTACCGTTTTCGAGAAAAATCCAAAAAACCTAAAATTTTGACCTTGGGCCCCGAATAAGTCCCTAAGCTCACATGGGACTGATGGGGACTTTTGACACTTTATTCCTTGTGGTAAACCTAAGGTCTCTACGAAGATTTGGCTCTGTCGGAATTTTCTTTATTTCAATTGTCTAAAATGACCGGACTAATACGTGGCGTATGTGTGCATACTATGTAGAACATGATTCTTACAAGCGTAATATCTGGGAAATAGTGGGTCTTAGAGAAAAAATCATAGAGATCATTTTTATAGAGAATTTTAAGATCTACAACTTTGCTCTGAGGTACTTTTTCGATAAAACTTACCGTTTTCGAGAAAAATCCAAAAAACCTAAAATTTTGACCTTGGGCCCCGAATAAGTCCCTAAGCTCACATGGGACTGATGGGGACTTTTGACACTTTATTCCTTGTGGTAAACCTAAGGTCTCTACGAAGATTTGGCTCTGTCGGAATTTTCTTTATTTCAATTGTCTAAAATGACCGGACTAATACGTGGCGTATGTGTGCATACTATGTAGAACATGATTCTTACAAGCGTAATATCTGGGAAATAGTGGGTCTTAGAGAAAAAATCATAGAGATCATTTTTATAGAGAATTTTAAGATCTACAACTTTGCTCTGAGGTACTTTTTCGATAAAACTTACCGTTTTCGAGAAAAATCCAAAAAACCTAAAATTTTGACCTTGGGCCCCGAATAAGTCCCTAAGCTCACATGGGACTGATGGGGACTTTTGACACTTTATTCCTTGTGGTAAACCTAAGGTCTCTACGAAGATTTGGCTCTGTCGGAATTTTCTTTATTTCAATTGTCTAAAATGACCGGACTAATACGTGGCGTATGTGTGCATACTATGTAGAACATGATTCTTACAAGCGTAATATCTGGGAAATAGTGGGTCTTAGAGAAAAAACATAGATACCATTTTTATAGAGAATTTTAAGATCTACAACTTTGCTCTGAGGTACTTTTTCGATAAAACTTACCGTTTTCGAGAAAAATCCAAAAAACCTAAAATTTTGACCTTGGGCCCCGAATAAGTCCCTAAGCTCACATTGGACTGATGGGGACTTTTGACACTTTATTCCTTGTGGTAAACCTGAGGTCTCTACGAAGATTTGGCTCTGTCGGAATTTTCTTTATTTCAATTGTCTAAAATGACCGGACTAATACGTGGCGTATGTGTGCATACTATGTAGAACATGATTCTTACAAGCGTAATATCTGGGAAATAGTGGGTCTTAGAGAAAAAATCGTAGAGATCATTTTTATAGAGAATTTTAAGATCTACAACTTTGCTCTGAGGTACTTTTTCGATAAAACTTACCGTTTTCGAGAAAAATCTAAAAAACCTAAAATTTTGACCTTGGGCCCCGAATAAGTCCCTAAGCTCACATGGGACTGATGGGGACTTTTGACACTTTATTCCTTGTGGTAAACCTAAGGTCTCTACGAAGATTTGGCTCTGTCGGAATTTTCTTTATTTCAATTGTCTAAAATGACCGGACTAATACGTGGCGTATGTGTGCATACTATGTAGAACATGATTCTTACAAGCGTAATATCTGGGAAATAGTGGGTCTTAGAGAAAAAATCATAGAGATCATTTTTATAGAGAATTTTAAGATCTACAACTTTGCTCTGAAGTACTTTTTCGATAAAACTTACCGTTTTCGAGAAAAATCCAAAAAACCTAAAATTTTGACCTTGGGCCCCGAATAAGTCCCTAAGCTCACATGGGACTGATGGGGACTTTTGACACTTTATTCCTTGTGGTAAACCTAAGGTCTCTACGAAGATTTGGCTCTGTCGGAATTTTCTTTATTTCAATTGTCTAAAATGACCGGACTATTACGTGGCGTATGTGTGCATACTATGTAGAACATGATTCTTACAAGCGTAATATCTGGGAAATAGTGGGTCTTAGAGAAAAAACATAGATACCATTTTTATAGAGAATTTTAAGATCTACAACTTTGCTCTGAGGTACTTTTTCGATAAAACTTACCGTTTTCGAGAAAAATCCAAAAAACCTAAAATTTTGACCTTGGGCCCCGAATAAGTCCCTAAGCTCACATTGGACTGATGGGGACTTTTGACACTTTATTCCTTGTGGTAAACCTGAGGTCTCTACGAAGATTTGGCTCTGTCGGAATTTTCTTTATTTCAATCGTCTAAAATGACCGGACTAATACGTGGCGTATGTGTGCATACTATGTAGAACATGATTCTTACAAGCGTAATATCTGGGAAATAGTGGGTCTTAGAGAAAAAATCATAGAGATCATTTTTATAGAGAATTTTAAGATCTACAACTTTGCTCTGAGGTACTTTTTCGATAAAACTTACCGTTTTCGAGAAAAATCCAAAAAACCTAAAATTTTGACCTTGGGCCCCGAATAAGTCTCTAAGCTCACATTGGACTGATGGGGACTTTTGACACTTTATTCCTTGTGGTAAACCTGAGGTCTCTACGAAGATTTGGCTCTGTCGGAATTTTCTTTATTTCAATCGTCTAAAATGACCGGACTAATACGTGGCGTATGTGTGCATACTATGTAGAACATGATTCTTACAAGCGTAATATCTGGGAAATAGTGGGTCTTAGAGAAAAAATCATAGAGATCATTTTTATAGAGAATTTTAAGATCTACAACTTTGCTCTGAGGTACTTTTTCGATAAAACTTACCGTTTTCGAGAAAAATCCAAAAAACCTAAAATTTTGACCTTGGGCCCCGAATAAGTCCCTAAGCTCACATGGGACTGATGGGGACTTTTGACACTTTATTCCTTGTGGTAAACCTAAGGTCTCTACGAAGATTTGGCTCTGTCGGAATTTTCTTTATTTCAATTGTCTAAAATGACCGGACTAATACGTGGCGTATGTGTGCATACTATGTAGAACATGATTCTTACAAGCGTAATATCTGGGAAATAGTGGGTCTTAGAGAAAAAATCATAGAGATCATTTTTATAGAGAATTTTAAGATCTACAACTTTGCTCTGAGGTACTTTTTCGATAAAACTTACCGTTTTCGAGAAAAATCCAAAAAACCTAAAATTTTGACCTTGGGCCCCGAATAAGTCCCTAAGCTCACATTGGACTGATGGGGACTTTTGACACTTTATTCCTTGTGGTAAACCTAAGGTCTCTACGAAGATTTGGCTCTGTCGGAATTTTCTTTATTTGAATTGTCTAAAATGACCGGACTAATACGTGGCGTATGTGTGCATACTATGTAGAACATGATTCTTACAAGCGTAATATCTGGGAAATAGTGGGTCTTAGAGAAAAAACATAGATACCATTTTTATAGAGAATTTTAAGATCTACAACTTTGCTCTGAGGTACTTTTTCGATAAAACTTACCGTTTTCGAGAAAAATCCAAAAAACCTAAAATTTTGACCTTGGGCCCCGAATAAGTCCCTAAGCTCACATTGGACTGATGGGGACTTTTGACACTTTATTCCTTGTGGTAAACCTGAGGTCTCTACGAAGATTTGGCTCTGTCGGAATTTTCTTTATTTCAATTGTCTAAAATGACCGGACTAATACGTGGCGTATGTGTGCATACTATGTAGAACATGATTCTTACAAGCGTAATATCTGGGAAATAGTGGGTCTTAGAGAAAAAATCGTAGAGATCATTTTTATAGAGAATTTTAAGATCTACAACTTTGCTCTGAGGTACTTTTTCGATAAAACTTACCGTTTTCGAGAAAAATCTAAAAAACCTAAAATTTTGACCTTGGGCCCCGAATAAGTCCCTAAGCTCACATGGGACTGATGGGGACTTTTGACACTTTATTCCTTGTGGTAAACCTAAGGTCTCTACGAAGATTTGGCTCTGTCGGAATTTTCTTTATTTCAATTGTCTAAAATGACCGGACTAATACGTGGCGTATGTGTGCATACTATGTAGAACATGATTCTTACAAGCGTAATATCTGGGAAATAGTGGGTCTTAGAGAAAAAATCATAGAGATCATTTTTATAGAGAATTTTAAGATCTACAACTTTGCTCTGAAGTACTTTTTCGATAAAACTTACCGTTTTCGAGAAAAATCCAAAAAACCTAAAATTTTGACCTTGGGCCCCGAATAAGTCCCTAAGCTCACATGGGACTGATGGGGACTTTTGACACTTTATTCCTTGTGGTAAACCTAAGGTCTCTACGAAGATTTGGCTCTGTCGGAATTTTCTTTATTTCAATTGTCTAAAATGACCGGACTATTACGTGGCGTATGTGTGCATACTATGTAGAACATGATTCTTACAAGCGTAATATCTGGGAAATAGTGGGTCTTAGAGAAAAAACATAGATACCATTTTTATAGAGAATTTTAAGATCTACAACTTTGCTCTGAGGTACTTTTTCGATAAAACTTACCGTTTTCGAGAAAAATCCAAAAAACCTAAAATTTTGACCTTGGGCCCCGAATAAGTCCCTAAGCTCACATTGGACTGATGGGGACTTTTGACACTTTATTCCTTGTGGTAAACCTGAGGTCTCTACGAAGATTTGGCTCTGTCGGAATTTTCTTTATTTCAATCGTCTAAAATGACCGGACTAATACGTGGCGTATGTGTGCATACTATGTAGAACATGATTCTTACAAGCGTAATATCTGGGAAATAGTGGGTCTTAGAGAAAAAATCATAGAGATCATTTTTATAGAGAATTTTAAGATCTACAACTTTGCTCTGAGGTACTTTTTCGATAAAACTTACCGTTTTCGAGAAAAATCCAAAAAACCTAAAATTTTGACCTTGGGCCCCGAATAAGTCTCTAAGCTCACATTGGACTGATGGGGACTTTTGACACTTTATTCCTTGTGGTAAACCTGAGGTCTCTACGAAGATTTGGCTCTGTCGGAATTTTCTTTATTTCAATCGTCTAAAATGACCGGACTAATACGTGGCGTATGTGTGCATACTATGTAGAACATGATTCTTACAAGCGTAATATCTGGGAAATAGTGGGTCTTAGAGAAAAAATCATAGAGATCATTTTTATAGAGAATTTTAAGATCTACAACTTTGCTCTGAGGTACTTTTTCGATAAAACTTACCGTTTTCGAGAAAAATCCAAAAAACCTAAAATTTTGACCTTGGGCCCCGAATAAGTCCCTAAGCTCACATGGGACTGATGGGGACTTTTGACACTTTATTCCTTGTGGTAAACCTAAGGTCTCTACGAAGATTTGGCTCTGTCGGAATTTTCTTTATTTCAATTGTCTAAAATGACCGGACTAATACGTGGCGTATGTGTGCATACTATGTAGAACATGATTCTTACAAGCGTAATATCTGGGAAATAGTGGGTCTTAGAGAAAAAATCATAGAGATCATTTTTATAGAGAATTTTAAGATCTACAACTTTGCTCTGAGGTACTTTTTCGATAAAACTTACCGTTTTCGAGAAAAATCCAAAAAACCTAAAATTTTGACCTTGGGCCCCGAATAAGTCCCTAAGCTCACATTGGACTGATGGGGACTTTTGACACTTTATTCCTTGTGGTAAACCTGAGGTCTCTACGAAGATTTGGCTCTGTCGGAATTTTCTTTATTTCAATTGTCTAAAATGACCGGACTAATACGTGGCGTATGTGTGCATACTATGTAGAACATGATTCTTACAAGCGTAATATCTGGGAAATAGTGGGTCTTAGAGAAAAAACATAGATACCATTTTTATAGAGAATTTTAAGATCTACAACTTTGCTCTGAAGTACTTTTTCGATAAAACTTACCGTTTTCGAGAAAAATCCAAAAAACCTAAAATTTTGACCTTGGGCCCCGAATAAGTCCCTAAGCTCACATTGGACTGATGGGGACTTTTGACACTTTATTCCTTGTGGTAAACCTGAGGTCTCTACGAAGATTTGGCTCTGTCGGAATTTTCTTTATTTCAATCGTCTAAAATGACCGGACTAATACGTGGCGTATGTGTGCATACTATGTAGAACATGATTCTTACAAGCGTAATATCTGGGAAATAGTGGGTCTTAGAGAAAAAATCATAGAGATCATTTTTATAGAGAATTTTAAGATCTACAACTTTGCTTTGAGGTACTTTTTCGATAAAACTTACCGTTTTCGAGAAAAATCCAAAAAACCTAAAATTTTGACCTTGGGCCCCGAATAAGTCCCTAAGCTCACATGGGACTGATGGGGACTTTTGACACTTTATTCCTTGTGGTAAACCTAAGGTCTCTACGAAGATTTGGCTCTGTCGGAATTTTCTTTATTTCAATTGTCTAAAATGACCGGACTAATACGTGGCGTATGTGTGCATACTATGTAGAACATGATTCTTACAAGCGTAATATCTGGGAAATAGTGGGTCTTAGAGAAAAAATCATAGAGATCATTTTTATAGAGAATTTTAAGATCTACAACTTTGCTCTGAGGTACTTTTTCGATAAAACTTACCGTTTTCGAGAAAAATCCAAAAAACCTAAAATTTTGACCTTGGGCCCCGAATAAGTCCCTAAGCTCACATGGGACTGATGGGGACTTTTGACACTTTATTCCTTGTGGTAAACCTAAGGTCTCTACGAAGATTTGGCTCTGTCGGAATTTTCTTTATTTCAATTGTCTAAAATGACCGGACTAATACGTGGCGTATGTGTGCATACTATGTAGAACATGATTCTTACAAGCGTAATATCTGGGAAATAGTGGGTCTTAGAGAAAAAACATAGATACCATTTTTATAGAGAATTTTAAGATCTACAACTTTGCTCTGAGGTACTTTTTCGATAAAACTTACCGTTTTCGAGAAAAATCCAAAAAACCTAAAATTTTGACCTTGGGCCCCGAATAAGTCCCTAAGCTCACATTGGACTGATGGGGACTTTTGACACTTTATTCCTTGTGGTAAACCTGAGGTCTCTACGAAGATTTGGCTCTGTCGGAATTTTCTTTATTTCAATTGTCTAAAATGACCGGACTAATACGTGGCGTATGTGTGCATACTATGTAGAACATGATTCTTACAAGCGTAATATCTGGGAAATAGTGGGTCTTAGAGAAAAAATCATAGAGATCATTTTTATAGAGAATTTTAAGATCTACAACTTTGCTCTGAAGTACTTTTTCGATAAAACTTACCGTTTTCGAGAAAAATCCAAAAAACCTAAAATTTTGACCTTGGGCCCCGAATAAGTCCCTAAGCTCACATGGGACTGATGGGGACTTTTGACACTTTATTCCTTGTGGTAAACCTAAGGTCTCTACGAAGATTTGGCTCTGTCGGAATTTTCTTTATTTCAATTGTCTAAAATGACCGGACTAATACGTGGCGTATGTGTGCATACTATGTAGAACATGATTCTTACAAGCGTAATATCTGGGAAATAGTGGGTCTTAGAGAAAAAATCATAGAAATCATTTTTATAGAAAATTTTAAGATCTACAACTTTGCTCTGAAGTACTTTTTCGATAAAACTTACCGTTTTCGAGAAAAATCCAAAAAACCTAAAATTTTGACCTTGGGCCCCGAATAAGTCCCTAAGCTCACATGGGACTGATGGGGACTTTTGACACTTTATTCCTTGTGGTAAACCTAAGGTCTCTACGAAGATTTGGCTCTGTCGGAATTTTCTTTATTTCAATTGTCTAAAATGACCGGACTAATACGTGGCGTATGTGTGCATACTATGTAGAACATGATTCTTACAAGCGTAATATCTGGGAAATAGTGGGTCTTAGAGAAAAAACATAGATACCATTTTTATAGAGAATTTTAAGATCTACAACTTTGCTCTGAGGTACTTTTTCGATAAAACTTACCGTTTTCGAGAAAAATCCAAAAAACCTAAAATTTTGACCTTGGGCCCCGAATAAGTCCCTAAGCTCACATTGGACTGATGGGGACTTTTGACACTTTATTCCTTGTGGTAAACCTGAGGTCTCTACGAAGATTTGGCTCTGTCGGAATTTTCTTTATTTCAATTGTCTAAAATGACCGGACTAATACGTGGCGTATGTGTGCATACTATGTAGAACATGATTCTTACAAGCGTAATATCTGGGAAATAGTGGGTCTTAGAGAAAAAATCGTAGAGATCATTTTTATAGAGAATTTTAAGATCTACAACTTTGCTCTGAGGTACTTTTTCGATAAAACTTACCGTTTTCGAGAAAAATCTAAAAAACCTAAAATTTTGACCTTGGGCCCCGAATAAGTCCCTAAGCTCACATGGGACTGATGGGGACTTTTGACACTTTATTCCTTGTGGTAAACCTAAGGTCTCTACGAAGATTTGGCTCTGTCGGAATTTTCTTTATTTCAATTGTCTAAAATGACCGGACTAATACGTGGCGTATGTGTGCATACTATGTAGAACATGATTCTTACAAGCGTAATATCTGGGAAATAGTGGGTCTTAGAGAAAAAATCATAGAGATCATTTTTATAGAGAATTTTAAGATCTACAACTTTGCTCTGAAGTACTTTTTCGATAAAACTTACCGTTTTCGAGAAAAATCCAAAAAACCTAAAATTTTGACCTTGGGCCCCGAATAAGTCCCTAAGCTCACATGGGACTGATGGGGACTTTTGACACTTTATTCCTTGTGGTAAACCTAAGGTCTCTACGAAGATTTGGCTCTGTCGGAATTTTCTTTATTTCAATTGTCTAAAATGACCGGACTATTACGTGGCGTATGTGTGCATACTATGTAGAACATGATTCTTACAAGCGTAATATCTGGGAAATAGTGGGTCTTAGAGAAAAAACATAGATACCATTTTTATAGAGAATTTTAAGATCTACAACTTTGCTCTGAGGTACTTTTTCGATAAAACTTACCGTTTTCGAGAAAAATCCAAAAAACCTAAAATTTTGACCTTGGGCCCCGAATAAGTCCCTAAGCTCACATTGGACTGATGGGGACTTTTGACACTTTATTCCTTGTGGTAAACCTGAGGTCTCTACGAAGATTTGGCTCTGTCGGAATTTTCTTTATTTCAATCGTCTAAAATGACCGGACTAATACGTGGCGTATGTGTGCATACTATGTAGAACATGATTCTTACAAGCGTAATATCTGGGAAATAGTGGGTCTTAGAGAAAAAATCATAGAGATCATTTTTATAGAGAATTTTAAGATCTACAACTTTGCTCTGAGGTACTTTTTCGATAAAACTTACCGTTTTCGAGAAAAATCCAAAAAACCTAAAATTTTGACCTTGGGCCCCGAATAAGTCTCTAAGCTCACATTGGACTGATGGGGACTTTTGACACTTTATTCCTTGTGGTAAACCTGAGGTCTCTACGAAGATTTGGCTCTGTCGGAATTTTCTTTATTTCAATCGTCTAAAATGACCGGACTAATACGTGGCGTATGTGTGCATACTATGTAGAACATGATTCTTACAAGCGTAATATCTGGGAAATAGTGGGTCTTAGAGAAAAAATCATAGAGATCATTTTTATAGAGAATTTTAAGATCTACAACTTTGCTCTGAGGTACTTTTTCGATAAAACTTACCGTTTTCGAGAAAAATCCAAAAAACCTAAAATTTTGACCTTGGGCCCCGAATAAGTCCCTAAGCTCACATGGGACTGATGGGGACTTTTGACACTTTATTCCTTGTGGTAAACCTAAGGTCTCTACGAAGATTTGGCTCTGTCGGAATTTTCTTTATTTCAATTGTCTAAAATGACCGGACTAATACGTGGCGTATGTGTGCATACTATGTAGAACATGATTCTTACAAGCGTAATATCTGGGAAATAGTGGGTCTTAGAGAAAAAATCATAGAGATCATTTTTATAGAGAATTTTAAGATCTACAACTTTGCTCTGAGGTACTTTTTCGATAAAACTTACCGTTTTCGAGAAAAATCCAAAAAACCTAAAATTTTGACCTTGGGCCCCGAATAAGTCCCTAAGCTCACATTGGACTGATGGGGACTTTTGACACTTTATTCCTTGTGGTAAACCTGAGGTCTCTACGAAGATTTGGCTCTGTCGGAATTTTCTTTATTTCAATTGTCTAAAATGACCGGACTAATACGTGGCGTATGTGTGCATACTATGTAGAACATGATTCTTACAAGCGTAATATCTGGGAAATAGTGGGTCTTAGAGAAAAAACATAGATACCATTTTTATAGAGAATTTTAAGATCTACAACTTTGCTCTGAGGTACTTTTTCGATAAAACTTACCGTTTTCGAGAAAAATCCAAAAAACCTAAAATTTTGACCTTGGGCCCCGAATAAGTCCCTAAGCTCACATTGGACTGATGGGGACTTTTGACACTTTATTCCTTGTGGTAAACCTGAGGTCTCTACGAAGATTTGGCTCTGTCGGAATTTTCTTTATTTCAATCGTCTAAAATGACCGGACTAATACGTGGCGTATGTGTGCATACTATGTAGAACATGATTCTTACAAGCGTAATATCTGGGAAATAGTGGGTCTTAGAGAAAAAATCATAGAGATCATTTTTATAGAGAATTTTAAGATCTACAACTTTGCTTTGAGGTACTTTTTCGATAAAACATACCGTTTTCGAGAAAAATCCAAAAAACCTAAAATTTTGACCTTGGGCCCCGAATAAGTCCCTAAGCTCACATGGGACTGATGGGGACTTTTGACACTTTATTCCTTGTGGTAAACCTAAGGTCTCTACGAAGATTTGGCTCTGTCGGAATTTTCTTTATTTCAATTGTCTAAAATGACCGGACTAATACGTGGCGTATGTGTGCATACTATGTAGAACATGATTCTTACAAGCGTAATATCTGGGAAATAGTGGGTCTTAGAGAAAAAATCATAGAGATCATTTTTATAGAGAATTTTAAGATCTACAACTTTGCTCTGAGGTACTTTTTCGATAAAACTTACCGTTTTCGAGAAAAATCCAAAAAACCTAAAATTTTGACCTTGGGCCCCGAATAAGTCCCTAAGCTCACATGGGACTGATGGGGACTTTTGACACTTTATTCCTTGTGGTAAACCTAAGGTCTCTACGAAGATTTGGCTCTGTCGGAATTTTCTTTATTTCAATTGTCTAAAATGACCGGACTAATACGTGGCGTATGTGTGCATACTATGTAGAACATGATTCTTACAAGCGTAATATCTGGGAAATAGTGGGTCTTAGAGAAAAAACATAGATACCATTTTTATAGAGAATTTTAAGATCTACAACTTTGCTCTGAGGTACTTTTTCGATAAAACTTACCGTTTTCGAGAAAAATCCAAAAAACCTAAAATTTTGACCTTGGGCCCCGAATAAGTCCCTAAGCTCACATTGGACTGATGGGGACTTTTGACACTTTATTCCTTGTGGTAAACCTGAGGTCTCTACGAAGATTTGGCTCTGTCGGAATTTTCTTTATTTCAATTGTCTAAAATGACCGGACTAATACGTGGCGTATGTGTGCATACTATGTAGAACATGATTCTTACAAGCGTAATATCTGGGAAATAGTGGGTCTTAGAGAAAAAATCATAGAGATCATTTTTATAGAGAATTTTAAGATCTACAACTTTGCTCTGAAGTACTTTTTCGATAAAACTTACCGTTTTCGAGAAAAATCCAAAAAACCTAAAATTTTGACCTTGGGCCCCGAATAAGTCCCTAAGCTCACATGGGACTGATGGGGACTTTTGACACTTTATTCCTTGTGGTAAACCTAAGGTCTCTACGAAGATTTGGCTCTGTCGGAATTTTCTTTATTTCAATTGTCTAAAATGACCGGACTAATACGTGGCGTATGTGTGCATACTATGTAGAACATGATTCTTACAAGCGTAATATCTGGGAAATAGTGGGTCTTAGAGAAAAAATCATAGAAATCATTTTTATAGAAAATTTTAAGATCTACAACTTTGCTCTGAAGTACTTTTTCGATAAAACTTACCGTTTTCGAGAAAAATCCAAAAAACCTAAAATTTTGACCTTGGGCCCCGAATAAGTCCCTAAGCTCACATGGGACTGATGGGGACTTTTGACACTTTATTCCTTGTGGTAAACCTAAGGTCTCTACGAAGATTTGGCTCTGTCGGAATTTTCTTTATTTCAATTGTCTAAAATGACCGGACTAATACGTGGCGTATGTGTGCATACTATGTAGAACATGATTCTTACAAGCGTAATATCTGGGAAATAGTGGGTCTTAGAGAAAAAATCATAGAGATCATTTTTATAGAGAATTTTAAGATCTACAACTTTGCTCTGAGGTACTTTTTCGATAAAACTTACCGTTTTCGAGAAAAATCCAAAAAACCTAAAATTTTGACCTTGGGCCCCGAATAAGTCCCTAAGCTCACATGGGACTGATGGGGACTTTTGACACTTTATTCCTTGTGGTAAACCTAAGGTCTCTACGAAGATTTGGCTCTGTCGGAATTTTCTTTATTTCAATTGTCTAAAATGACCGGACTAATACGTGGCGTATGTGTGCATACTATGTAGAACATGATTCTTACAAGCGTAATATCTGGGAAATAGTGGGTCTTAGAGAAAAAACATAGATACCATTTTTATAGAGAATTTTAAGATCTACAACTTTGCTCTGAGGTACTTTTTCGATAAAACTTACCGTTTTCGAGAAAAATCCAAAAAACCTAAAATTTTGACCTTGGGCCCCGAATAAGTCCCTAAGCTCACATTGGACTGATGGGGACTTTTGACACTTTATTCCTTGTGGTAAACCTGAGGTCTCTACGAAGATTTGGCTCTGTCGGAATTTTCTTTATTTCAATTGTCTAAAATGACCGGACTAATACGTGGCGTATGTGTGCATACTATGTAGAACATGATTCTTACAAGCGTAATATCTGGGAAATAGTGGGTCTTAGAGAAAAAATCATAGAGATCATTTTTATAGAGAATTTTAAGATCTACAACTTTGCTCTGAAGTACTTTTTCGATAAAACTTACCGTTTTCGAGAAAAATCCAAAAAACCTAAAATTTTGACCTTGGGCCCCGAATAAGTCCCTAAGCTCACATGGGACTGATGGGGACTTTTGACACTTTATTCCTTGTGGTAAACCTAAGGTCTCTACGAAGATTTGGCTCTGTCGGAATTTTCTTTATTTCAATTGTCTAAAATGACCGGACTAATACGTGGCGTATGTGTGCATACTATGTAGAACATGATTCTTACAAGCGTAATATCTGGGAAATAGTGGGTCTTAGAGAAAAAATCATAGAAATCATTTTTATAGAAAATTTTAAGATCTACAACTTTGCTCTGAAGTACTTTTTCGATAAAACTTACCGTTTTCGAGAAAAATCCAAAAAACCTAAAATTTTGACCTTGGGCCCCGAATAAGTCCCTAAGCTCACATGGGACTGATGGGGACTTTTGACACTTTATTCCTTGTGGTAAACCTAAGGTCTCTACGAAGATTTGGCTCTGTCGGAATTTTCTTTATTTCAATTGTCTAAAATGACCGGACTAATACGTGGCGTATGTGTGCATACTATGTAGAACATGATTCTTACAAGCGTAATATCTGGGAAATAGTGGGTCTTAGAGAAAAAATCATAGAGATCATTTTTATAGAGAATTTTAAGATCTACAACTTTGCTCTGAGGTACTTTTTCGATAAAACTTACCGTTTTCGAGAAAAATCCAAAAAACCTAAAATTTTGACCTTGGGCCCCGAATAAGTCCCTAAGCTCACATGGGACTGATGGGGACTTTTGACACTTTATTCCTTGTGGTAAACCTAAGGTCTCTACGAAGATTTGGCTCTGTCGGAATTTTCTTTATTTCAATTGTCTAAAATGACCGGACTAATACGTGGCGTATGTGTGCATACTATGTAGAACATGATTCTTACAAGCGTAATATCTGGGAAATAGTGGGTCTTAGAGAAAAAATCATAAAAATCATTTTTATAGAAAATTTTAAGATCTACAACTTTGCTCTGAAGTACTTTTTCGATAAAACTTACCGTTTTCGAGAAAAATCCAAAAAACCTAAAATTTTGACCTTGGGCCCCGAATAAGTCCCTAAGCTCACATGGGACTGATGGGGACTTTTGACACTTTATTCCTTGTGGTAAACCTAAGGTCTCTACGAAGATTTGGCTCTGTCGGAATTTTCTTTATTTCAATTGTCTAAAATGACCGGACTAATACGAGGCGTATGTGTGCATACTATGTAGAACATGATTCTTACAAGCGTAATATCTGGGAAATAGTGGGTCTTAGAGAAAAAACATAGATACCATTTTTATAGAGAATTTTAAGATCTACAACTTTGCTCTGAGGTACTTTTTCGATAAAACTTACCGTTTTCGAGAAAAATCCAAAAAACCTAAAATTTTGACCTTGGGCCCCGAATAAGTCCCTAAGCTCACATTGGACTGATGGGGACTTTTGACACTTTATTCCTTGTGGTAAACCTGAGGTCTCTACGAAGATTTGGCTCTGTCGGAATTTTCTTTATTTCAATTGTCTAAAATGACCGGACTAATACGTGGCGTATGTGTGCATACTATGTAGAACATGATTCTTACAAGCGTAATATCTGGGAAATAGTGGGTCTTAGAGAAAAAATCGTAGAGATCATTTTTATAGAGAATTTTAAGATCTACAACTTTGCTCTGAGGTACTTTTTCGATAAAACTTACCGTTTTCGAGAAAAATCTAAAAAACCTAAAATTTTGACCTTGGGCCCCGAATAAGTCCCTAAGCTCACATGGGACTGATGGGGACTTTTGACACTTTATTCCTTGTGGTAAACCTAAGGTCTCTACGAAGATTTGGCTCTGTCGGAATTTTCTTTATTTCAATTGTCTAAAATGACCGGACTAATACGTGGCGTATGTGTGCATACTATGTAGAACATGATTCTTACAAGCGTAATATCTGGGAAATAGTGGGTCTTAGAGAAAAAATCATAGAGATCATTTTTATAGAGAATTTTAAGATCTACAACTTTGCTCTGAAGTACTTTTTCGATAAAACTTACCGTTTTCGAGAAAAATCCAAAAAACCTAAAATTTTGACCTTGGGCCCCGAATAAGTCCCTAAGCTCACATGGGACTGATGGGGACTTTTGACACTTTATTCCTTGTGGTAAACCTAAGGTCTCTACGAAGATTTGGCTCTGTCGGAATTTTCTTTATTTCAATTGTCTAAAATGACCGGACTATTACGTGGCGTATGTGTGCATACTATGTAGAACATGATTCTTACAAGCGTAATATCTGGGAAATAGTGGGTCTTAGAGAAAAAACATAGATACCATTTTTATAGAGAATTTTAAGATCTACAACTTTGCTCTGAGGTACTTTTTCGATAAAACTTACCGTTTTCGAGAAAAATCCAAAAAACCTAAAATTTTGACCTTGGGCCCCGAATAAGTCCCTAAGCTCACATTGGACTGATGGGGACTTTTGACACTTTATTCCTTGTGGTAAACCTGAGGTCTCTACGAAGATTTGGCTCTGTCGGAATTTTCTTTATTTCAATCGTCTAAAATGACCGGACTAATACGTGGCGTATGTGTGCATACTATGTAGAACATGATTCTTACAAGCGTAATATCTGGGAAATAGTGGGTCTTAGAGAAAAAATCATAGAGATCATTTTTATAGAGAATTTTAAGATCTACAACTTTGCTTTGAGGTACTTTTTCGATAAAACTTACCGTTTTCGAGAAAAATCCAAAAAACCTAAAATTTTGACCTTGGGCCCCGAATAAGTCCCTAAGCTCACATGGGACTGATGGGGACTTTTGACACTTTATTCCTTGTGGTAAACCTAAGGTCTCTACGAAGATTTGGCTCTGTCGGAATTTTCTTTATTTCAATTGTCTAAAATGACCGGACTAATACGTGGCGTATGTGTGCATACTATGTAGAACATGATTCTTACAAGCGTAATATCTGGGAAATAGTGGGTCTTAGAGAAAAAATCATAGAGATCATTTTTATAGAGAATTTTAAGATCTACAACTTTGCTCTGAGGTACTTTTTCGATAAAACTTACCGTTTTCGAGAAAAATCCAAAAAACCTAAAATTTTGACCTTGGGCCCCGAATAAGTCCCTAAGCTCACATGGGACTGATGGGGACTTTTGACACTTTATTCCTTGTGGTAAACCTAAGGTCTCTACGAAGATTTGGCTCTGTCGGAATTTTCTTTATTTCAATTGTCTAAAATGACCGGACTAATACGTGGCGTATGTGTGCATACTATGTAGAACATGATTCTTACAAGCGTAATATCTGGGAAATAGTGGGTCTTAGAGAAAAAACATAGATACCATTTTTATAGAGAATTTTAAGATCTACAACTTTGCTCTGAGGTACTTTTTCGATAAAACTTACCGTTTTCGAGAAAAATCCAAAAAACCTAAAATTTTGACCTTGGGCCCCGAATAAGTCCCTAAGCTCACATTGGACTGATGGGGACTTTTGACACTTTATTCCTTGTGGTAAACCTGAGGTCTCTACGAAGATTTGGCTCTGTCGGAATTTTCTTTATTTCAATTGTCTAAAATGACCGGACTAATACGTGGCGTATGTGTGCATACTATGTAGAACATGATTCTTACAAGCGTAATATCTGGGAAATAGTGGGTCTTAGAGAAAAAATCATAGAGATCATTTTTATAGAGAATTTTAAGATCTACAACTTTGCTCTGAAGTACTTTTTCGATAAAACTTACCGTTTTCGAGAAAAATCCAAAAAACCTAAAATTTTGACCTTGGGCCCCGAATAAGTCCCTAAGCTCACATGGGACTGATGGGGACTTTTGACACTTTATTCCTTGTGGTAAACCTAAGGTCTCTACGAAGATTTGGCTCTGTCGGAATTTTCTTTATTTCAATTGTCTAAAATGACCGGACTAATACGTGGCGTATGTGTGCATACTATGTAGAACATGATTCTTACAAGCGTAATATCTGGGAAATAGTGGGTCTTAGAGAAAAAATCATAGAAATCATTTTTATAGAAAATTTTAAGATCTACAACTTTGCTCTGAAGTACTTTTTCGATAAAACTTACCGTTTTCGAGAAAAATCCAAAAAACCTAAAATTTTGACCTTGGGCCCCGAATAAGTCCCTAAGCTCACATGGGACTGATGGGGACTTTTGACACTTTATTCCTTGTGGTAAACCTAAGGTCTCTACGAAGATTTGGCTCTGTCGGAATTTTCTTTATTTCAATTGTCTAAAATGACCGGACTAATACGTGGCGTATGTGTGCATACTATGTAGAACATGATTCTTACAAGCGTAATATCTGGGAAATAGTGGGTCTTAGAGAAAAAATCATAGAGATCATTTTTATAGAGAATTTTAAGATCTACAACTTTGCTCTGAGGTACTTTTTCGATAAAACTTACCGTTTTCGAGAAAAATCCAAAAAACCTAAAATTTTGACCTTGGGCCCCGAATAAGTCCCTAAGCTCACATGGGACTGATGGGGACTTTTGACACTTTATTCCTTGTGGTAAACCTAAGGTCTCTACGAAGATTTGGCTCTGTCGGAATTTTCTTTATTTCAATTGTCTAAAATGACCGGACTAATACGTGGCGTATGTGTGCATACTATGTAGAACATGATTCTTACAAGCGTAATATCTGGGAAATAGTGGGTCTTAGAGAAAAAACATAGATACCATTTTTATAGAGAATTTTAAGATCTACAACTTTGCTCTGAGGTACTTTTTCGATAAAACTTACCGTTTTCGAGAAAAATCCAAAAAACCTAAAATTTTGACCTTGGGCCCCGAATAAGTCCCTAAGCTCACATTGGACTGATGGGGACTTTTGACACTTTATTCCTTGTGGTAAACCTGAGGTCTCTACGAAGATTTGGCTCTGTCGGAATTTTCTTTATTTCAATTGTCTAAAATGACCGGACTAATACGTGGCGTATGTGTGCATACTATGTAGAACATGATTCTTACAAGCGTAATATCTGGGAAATAGTGGGTCTTAGAGAAAAAATCATAGAGATCATTTTTATAGAGAATTTTAAGATCTACAACTTTGCTCTGAAGTACTTTTTCGATAAAACTTACCGTTTTCGAGAAAAATCCAAAAAACCTAAAATTTTGACCTTGGGCCCCGAATAAGTCCCTAAGCTCACATGGGACTGATGGGGACTTTTGACACTTTATTCCTTGTGGTAAACCTAAGGTCTCTACGAAGATTTGGCTCTGTCGGAATTTTCTTTATTTCAATTGTCTAAAATGACCGGACTAATACGTGGCGTATGTGTGCATACTATGTAGAACATGATTCTTACAAGCGTAATATCTGGGAAATAGTGGGTCTTAGAGAAAAAATCATAGAAATCATTTTTATAGAAAATTTTAAGATCTACAACTTTGCTCTGAAGTACTTTTTCGATAAAACTTACCGTTTTCGAGAAAAATCCAAAAAACCTAAAATTTTGACCTTGGGCCCCGAATAAGTCCCTAAGCTCACATGGGACTGATGGGGACTTTTGACACTTTATTCCTTGTGGTAAACCTAAGGTCTCTACGAAGATTTGGCTCTGTCGGAATTTTCTTTATTTCAATTGTCTAAAATGACCGGACTAATACGTGGCGTATGTGTGCATACTATGTAGAACATGATTCTTACAAGCGTAATATCTGGGAAATAGTGGGTCTTAGAGAAAAAATCATAGAGATCATTTTTATAGAGAATTTTAAGATCTACAACTTTGCTCTGAGGTACTTTTTCGATAAAACTTACCGTTTTCGAGAAAAATCCAAAAAACCTAAAATTTTGACCTTGGGCCCCGAATAAGTCCCTAAGCTCACATGGGACTGATGGGGACTTTTGACACTTTATTCCTTGTGGTAAACCTAAGGTCTCTACGAAGATTTGGCTCTGTCGGAATTTTCTTTATTTCAATTGTCTAAAATGACCGGACTAATACGTGGCGTATGTGTGCATACTATGTAGAACATGATTCTTACAAGCGTAATATCTGGGAAATAGTGGGTCTTAGAGAAAAAATCATAAAAATCATTTTTATAGAAAATTTTAAGATCTACAACTTTGCTCTGAAGTACTTTTTCGATAAAACTTACCGTTTTCGAGAAAAATCCAAAAAACCTAAAATTTTGACCTTGGGCCCCGAATAAGTCCCTAAGCTCACATGGGACTGATGGGGACTTTTGACACTTTATTCCTTGTGGTAAACCTAAGGTCTCTACGAAGATTTGGCTCTGTCGGAATTTTCTTTATTTCAATTGTCTAAAATGACCGGACTAATACGAGGCGTATGTGTGCATACTATGTAGAACATGATTCTTACAAGCGTAATATCTGGGAAATAGTGGGTCTTAGAGAAAAAACATAGATACCATTTTTATAGAGAATTTTAAGATCTACAACTTTGCTCTGAGGTACTTTTTCGATAAAACTTACCGTTTTCGAGAAAAATCCAAAAAACCTAAAATTTTGACCTTGGGCCCCGAATAAGTCCCTAAGCTCACATTGGACTGATGGGGACTTTTGACACTTTATTCCTTGTGGTAAACCTGAGGTCTCTACGAAGATTTGGCTCTGTCGGAATTTTCTTTATTTCAATTGTCTAAAATGACCGGACTAATACGTGGCGTATGTGTGCATACTATGTAGAACATGATTCTTACAAGCGTAATATCTGGGAAATAGTGGGTCTTAGAGAAAAAATCGTAGAGATCATTTTTATAGAGAATTTTAAGATCTACAACTTTGCTCTGAGGTACTTTTTCGATAAAACTTACCGTTTTCGAGAAAAATCTAAAAAACCTAAAATTTTGACCTTGGGCCCCGAATAAGTCCCTAAGCTCACATGGGACTGATGGGGACTTTTGACACTTTATTCCTTGTGGTAAACCTAAGGTCTCTACGAAGATTTGGCTCTGTCGGAATTTTCTTTATTTCAATTGTCTAAAATGACCGGACTAATACGTGGCGTATGTGTGCATACTATGTAGAACATGATTCTTACAAGCGTAATATCTGGGAAATAGTGGGTCTTAGAGAAAAAATCATAGAGATCATTTTTATAGAGAATTTTAAGATCTACAACTTTGCTCTGAAGTACTTTTTCGATAAAACTTACCGTTTTCGAGAAAAATCCAAAAAACCTAAAATTTTGACCTTGGGCCCCGAATAAGTCCCTAAGCTCACATGGGACTGATGGGGACTTTTGACACTTTATTCCTTGTGGTAAACCTAAGGTCTCTACGAAGATTTGGCTCTGTCGGAATTTTCTTTATTTCAATTGTCTAAAATGACCGGACTATTACGTGGCGTATGTGTGCATACTATGTAGAACATGATTCTTACAAGCGTAATATCTGGGAAATAGTGGGTCTTAGAGAAAAAACATAGATACCATTTTTATAGAGAATTTTAAGATCTACAACTTTGCTCTGAGGTACTTTTTCGATAAAACTTACCGTTTTCGAGAAAAATCCAAAAAACCTAAAATTTTGACCTTGGGCCCCGAATAAGTCCCTAAGCTCACATTGGACTGATGGGGACTTTTGACACTTTATTCCTTGTGGTAAACCTGAGGTCTCTACGAAGATTTGGCTCTGTCGGAATTTTCTTTATTTCAATCGTCTAAAATGACCGGACTAATACGTGGCGTATGTGTGCATACTATGTAGAACATGATTCTTACAAGCGTAATATCTGGGAAATAGTGGGTCTTAGAGAAAAAATCATAGAGATCATTTTTATAGAGAATTTTAAGATCTACAACTTTGCTCTGAAGTACTTTTTCGATAAAACTTACCGTTTTCGAGAAAAATCCAAAAAACCTAAAATTTTGACCTTGGGCCCCGAATAAGTCCCTAAGCTCACATGGGACTGATGGGGACTTTTGACACTTTATTCCTTGTGGTAAACCTAAGGTCTCTACGAAGATTTGGCTCTGTCGGAATTTTCTTTATTTCAATTGTCTAAAATGACCGGACTATTACGTGGCGTATGTGTGCATACTATGTAGAACATGATTCTTACAAGCGTAATATCTGGGAAATAGTGGGTCTTAGAGAAAAAACATAGATACCATTTTTATAGAGAATTTTAAGATCTACAACTTTGCTCTGAGGTACTTTTTCGATAAAACTTACCGTTTTCGAGAAAAATCCAAAAAACCTAAAATTTTGACCTTGGGCCCCGAATAAGTCCCTAAGCTCACATTGGACTGATGGGGACTTTTGACACTTTATTCCTTGTGGTAAACCTGAGGTCTCTACGAAGATTTGGCTCTGTCGGAATTTTCTTTATTTCAATTGTCTAAAATGACCGGACTAATACGTGGCGTATGTGTGCATACTATGTAGAACATGATTCTTACAAGCGTAATATCTGGGAAATAGTGGGTCTTAGAGAAAAAATCATAGAAATCATTTTTATAGAAAATTTTAAGATCTACAACTTTGCTCTGAAGTACTTTTTCGATAAAACTTACCGTTTTCGAGAAAAATCCAAAAAACCTAAAATTTTGACCTTGGGCCCCGAATAAGTCCCTAAGCTCACATGGGACTGATGGGGACTTTTGACACTTTATTCCTTGTGGTAAACCTAAGGTCTCTACGAAGATTTGGCTCTGTCGGAATTTTCTTTATTTCAATTGTCTAAAATGACCGGACTAATACGTGGCGTATGTGTGCATACTATGTAGAACATGATTCTTACAAGCGTAATATCTGGGAAATAGTGGGTCTTAGAGAAAAAATCATAGAGATCATTTTTATAGAGAATTTTAAGATCTACAACTTTGCTCTGAGGTACTTTTTCGATAAAACTTACCGTTTTCGAGAAAAATCCAAAAAACCTAAAATTTTGACCTTGGGCCCCGAATAAGTCCCTAAGCTCACATGGGACTGATGGGGACTTTTGACACTTTATTCCTTGTGGTAAACCTAAGGTCTCTACGAAGATTTGGCTCTGTCGGAATTTTCTTTATTTCAATTGTCTAAAATGACCGGACTAATACGTGGCGTATGTGTGCATACTATGTAGAACATGATTCTTACAAGCGTAATATCTGGGAAATAGTGGGTCTTAGAGAAAAAATCATAGAAATCATTTTTATAGAGAATTTTAAGATCTACAACTTTGCTCTGAAGTACTTTTTCGATAAAACTTACCGTTTTCGAGAAAAATCCAAAAAACCTAAAATTTTGACCTTGGGCCCCGAATAAGTCCCTAAGCTCACATGGGACTGATGGGGACTTTTGACACTTTATTCCTTGTGGTAAACCTAAGGTCTCTACGAAGATTTGGCTCTGTCGGAATTTTCTTTATTTCAATTGTCTAAAATGACCGGACTATTACGTGGCGTATGTGTGCATACTATGTAGAACATGATTCTTACAAGCGTAATATCTGGGAAATAGTGGGTCTTAGAGAAAAAACATAGATACCATTTTTATAGAGAATTTTAAGATCTACAACTTTGCTCTGAGGTACTTTTTCGATAAAACTTACCGTTTTCGAGAAAAATCCAAAAAACCTAAAATTTTGACCTTGGGCCCCGAATAAGTCCCTAAGCTCACATTGGACTGATGGGGACTTTTGACACTTTATTCCTTGTGGTAAACCTGAGGTCTCTACGAAGATTTGGCTCTGTCGGAATTTTCTTTATTTCAATTGTCTAAAATGACCGGACTAATACGTGGCGTATGTGTGCATACTATGTAGAACATGATTCTTACAAGCGTAATATCTGGGAAATAGTGGGTCTTAGAGAAAAAATCATAGAAATCATTTTTATAGAAAATTTTAAGATCTACAACTTTGCTCTGAAGTACTTTTTCGATAAAACTTACCGTTTTCGAGAAAAATCCAAAAAACCTAAAATTTTGACCTTGGGCCCCGAATAAGTCCCTAAGCTCACATGGGACTGATGGGGACTTTTGACACTTTATTCCTTGTGGTAAACCTAAGGTCTCTACGAAGATTTGGCTCTGTCGGAATTTTCTTTATTTCAATTGTCTAAAATGACCGGACTAATACGTGGCGTATGTGTGCATACTATGTAGAACATGATTCTTACAAGCGTAATATCTGGGAAATAGTGGGTCTTAGAGAAAAAATCATAGAGATCATTTTTATAGAGAATTTTAAGATCTACAACTTTGCTCTGAGGTACTTTTTCGATAAAACTTACCGTTTTCGAGAAAAATCCAAAAAACCTAAAATTTTGACCTTGGGCCCCGAATAAGTCCCTAAGCTCACATGGGACTGATGGGGACTTTTGACACTTTATTCCTTGTGGTAAACCTAAGGTCTCTACGAAGATTTGGCTCTGTCGGAATTTTCTTTATTTCAATTGTCTAAAATGACCGGACTAATACGTGGCGTATGTGTGCATACTATGTAGAACATGATTCTTACAAGCGTAATATCTGGGAAATAGTGGGTCTTAGAGAAAAAATCATAGAGATCATTTTTATAGAGAATTTTAAGATCTACAACTTTGCTCTGAAGTACTTTTTCGATAAAACTTACCGTTTTCGAGAAAAATCCAAAAAACCTAAAATTTTGACCTTGGGCCCCGAATAAGTCCCTAAGCTCACATGGGACTGATGGGGACTTTTGACACTTTATTCCTTGTGGTAAACCTAAGGTCTCTACGAAGATTTGGCTCTGTCGGAATTTTCTTTATTTCAATTGTCTAAAATGACCGGACTATTACGTGGCGTATGTGTGCATACTATGTAGAACATGATTCTTACAAGCGTAATATCTGGGAAATAGTGGGTCTTAGAGAAAAAACATAGATACCATTTTTATAGAGAATTTTAAGATCTACAACTTTGCTCTGAGGTACTTTTTCGATAAAACTTACCGTTTTCGAGAAAAATCCAAAAAACCTAAAATTTTGACCTTGGGCCCCGAATAAGTCCCTAAGCTCACATTGGACTGATGGGGACTTTTGACACTTTATTCCTTGTGGTAAACCTGAGGTCTCTACGAAGATTTGGCTCTGTCGGAATTTTCTTTATTTCAATTGTCTAAAATGACCGGACTAATACGTGGCGTATGTGTGCATACTATGTAGAACATGATTCTTACAAGCGTAATATCTGGGAAATAGTGGGTCTTAGAGAAAAAATCATAGAAATCATTTTTATAGAAAATTTTAAGATCTACAACTTTGCTCTGAAGTACTTTTTCGATAAAACTTACCGTTTTCGAGAAAAATCCAAAAAACCTAAAATTTTGACCTTGGGCCCCGAATAAGTCCCTAAGCTCACATGGGACTGATGGGGACTTTTGACACTTTATTCCTTGTGGTAAACCTAAGGTCTCTACGAAGATTTGGCTCTGTCGGAATTTTCTTTATTTCAATTGTCTAAAATGACCGGACTAATACGTGGCGTATGTGTGCATACTATGTAGAACATGATTCTTACAAGCGTAATATCTGGGAAATAGTGGGTCTTAGAGAAAAAATCATAGAGATCATTTTTATAGAGAATTTTAAGATCTACAACTTTGCTCTGAGGTACTTTTTCGATAAAACTTACCGTTTTCGAGAAAAATCCAAAAAACCTAAAATTTTGACCTTGGGCCCCGAATAAGTCCCTAAGCTCACATGGGACTGATGGGGGACTTTTGACACTTTATTCCTTGTGGTAAACCTAAGGTCTCTACGAAGATTTGGCTCTGTCGGAATTTTCTTTATTTCAATTGTCTAAAATGACCGGACTAATACGTGGCGTATGTGTGCATACTATGTAGAACATGATTCTTACAAGCGTAATATCTGGGAAATAGTGGGTCTTAGAGAAAAAATCATAGAAATCATTTTTATAGAGAATTTTAAGATCTACAACTTTGCTCTGAAGTACTTTTTCGATAAAACTTACCGTTTTCGAGAAAAATCCAAAAAACCTAAAATTTTGACCTTGGGCCCCGAATAAGTCCCTAAGCTCACATGGGACTGATGGGGACTTTTGACACTTTATTCCTTGTGGTAAACCTAAGGTCTCTACGAAGATTTGGCTCTGTCGGAATTTTCTTTATTTCAATTGTCTAAAATGACCGGACTATTACGTGGCGTATGTGTGCATACTATGTAGAACATGATTCTTACAAGCGTAATATCTGGGAAATAGTGGGTCTTAGAGAAAAAACATAGATACCATTTTTATAGAGAATTTTAAGATCTACAACTTTGCTCTGAGGTACTTTTTCGATAAAACTTACCGTTTTCGAGAAAAATCCAAAAAACCTAAAATTTTGACCTTGGGCCCCGAATAAGTCCCTAAGCTCACATTGGACTGATGGGGACTTTTGACACTTTATTCCTTGTGGTAAACCTGAGGTCTCTACGAAGATTTGGCTCTGTCGGAATTTTCTTTATTTCAATTGTCTAAAATGACCGGACTAATACGTGGCGTATGTGTGCATACTATGTAGAACATGATTCTTACAAGCGTAATATCTGGGAAATAGTGGGTCTTAGAGAAAAAATCATAGAAATCATTTTTATAGAAAATTTTAAGATCTACAACTTTGCTCTGAAGTACTTTTTCGATAAAACTTACCGTTTTCGAGAAAAATCCAAAAAACCTAAAATTTTGACCTTGGGCCCCGAATAAGTCCCTAAGCTCACATGGGACTGATGGGGACTTTTGACACTTTATTCCTTGTGGTAAACCTAAGGTCTCTACGAAGATTTGGCTCTGTCGGAATTTTCTTTATTTCAATTGTCTAAAATGACCGGACTAATACGTGGCGTATGTGTGCATACTATGTAGAACATGATTCTTACAAGCGTAATATCTGGGAAATAGTGGGTCTTAGAGAAAAAATCATAGAGATCATTTTTATAGAGAATTTTAAGATCTACAACTTTGCTCTGAGGTACTTTTTCGATAAAACTTACCGTTTTCGAGAAAAATCCAAAAAACCTAAAATTTTGACCTTGGGCCCCGAATAAGTCCCTAAGCTCACATGGGACTGATGGGGACTTTTGACACTTTATTCCTTGTGGTAAACCTAAGGTCTCTACGAAGATTTGGCTCTGTCGGAATTTTCTTTATTTCAATTGTCTAAAATGACCGGACTAATACGTGGCGTATGTGTGCATACTATGTAGAACATGATTCTTACAAGCGTAATATCTGGGAAATAGTGGGTCTTAGAGAAAAAATCATAGAAATCATTTTTATAGAAAATTTTAAGATCTACAACTTTGCTCTGAAGTACTTTTTCGATAAAACTTACCGTTTTCGAGAAAAATCCAAAAAACCTAAAATTTTGACCTTGGGCCCCGAATAAGTCCCTAAGCTCACATGGGACTGATGGGGACTTTTGACACTTTATTCCTTGTGGTAAACCTAAGGTCTCTACGAAGATTTGGCTCTGTCGGAATTTTCTTTATTTCAATTGTCTAAAATGACCGGACTAATACGTGGCGTATGTGTGCATACTATGTAGAACATGATTCTTACAAGCGTAATATCTGGGAAATAGTGGGTCTTAGAGAAAAAACATAGATACCATTTTTATAGAGAATTTTAAGATCTACAACTTTGCTCTGAGGTACTTTTTCGATAAAACTTACCGTTTTCGAGAAAAATCCAAAAAACCTAAAATTTTGACCTTGGGCCCCGAATAAGTCCCTAAGCTCACATTGGACTGATGGGGACTTTTGACACTTTATTCCTTGTGGTAAACCTGAGGTCTCTACGAAGATTTGGCTCTGTCGGAATTTTCTTTATTTCAATTGTCTAAAATGACCGGACTAATACGTGGCGTATGTGTGCATACTATGTAGAACATGATTCTTACAAGCGTAATATCTGGGAAATAGTGGGTCTTAGAGAAAAAATCGTAGAGATCATTTTTATAGAGAATTTTAAGATCTACAACTTTGCTCTGAGGTACTTTTTCGATAAAACTTACCGTTTTCGAGAAAAATCTAAAAAACCTAAAATTTTGACCTTGGGCCCCGAATAAGTCCCTAAGCTCACATGGGACTGATGGGGACTTTTGACACTTTATTCCTTGTGGTAAACCTAAGGTCTCTACGAAGATTTGGCTCTGTCGGAATTTTCTTTATTTCAATTGTCTAAAATGACCGGACTAATACGTGGCGTATGTGTGCATACTATGTAGAACATGATTCTTACAAGCGTAATATCTGGGAAATAGTGGGTCTTAGAGAAAAAAATCATAGAGATCATTTTTTATAGAGAATTTTAAGATCTACAACTTTGCTCTGAAGTACTTTTTCGATAAAACTTACCGTTTTCGAGAAAAATCCAAAAAACCTAAAATTTTGACCTTGGGCCCCGAATAAGTCCCTAAGCTCACATGGGACTGATGGGGACTTTTGACACTTTATTCCTTGTGGTAAACCTAAGGTCTCTACGAAGATTTGGCTCTGTCGGAATTTTCTTTATTTCAATTGTCTAAAATGACCGGACTAATACGTGGCGTATGTGTGCATACTATGTAGAACATGATTCTTACAAGCGTAATATCTGGGAAATAGTGGGTCTTAGAGAAAAAATCATAGAGATCATTTTTATAGAGAATTTTAAGATCTACAACTTTGCTCTGAGGTACTTTTTCGATAAAACTTACCGTTTTCGAGAAAAATCCAAAAAACCTAAAATTTTGACCTTGGGCCCCGAATAAGTCCCTAAGCTCACATGGGACTGATGGGGACTTTTGACACTTTATTCCTTGTGGTAAACCTAAGGTCTCTACGAAGATTTGGCTCTGTCGGAATTTTCTTTATTTCAATTGTCTAAAATGACCGGACTAATACGTGGCGTATGTGTGCATACTATGTAGAACATGATTCTTACAAGCGTAATATCTGGGAAATAGTGGGTCTTAGAGAAAAAATCATAGAAATCATTTTTATAGAAAATTTTAAGATCTACAACTTTGCTCTGAAGTACTTTTTCGATAAAACTTACCGTTTTCGAGAAAAATCCAAAAAACCTAAAATTTTGACCTTGGGCCCCGAATAAGTCCCTAAGCTCACATGGGACTGATGGGGACTTTTGACACTTTATTCCTTGTGGTAAACCTAAGGTCTCTACGAAGATTTGGCTCTGTCGGAATTTTCTTTATTTCAATTGTCTAAAATGACCGGACTAATACGTGGCGTATGTGTGCATACTATGTAGAACATGATTCTTACAAGCGTAATATCTGGGAAATAGTGGGTCTTAGAGAAAAAACATAGATACCATTTTTATAGAGAATTTTAAGATCTACAACTTTGCTCTGAGGTACTTTTTCGATAAAACTTACCGTTTTCGAGAAAAATCCAAAAAACCTAAAATTTTGACCTTGGGCCCCGAATAAGTCCCTAAGCTCACATTGGACTGATGGGGACTTTTGACACTTTATTCCTTGTGGTAAACCTGAGGTCTCTACGAAGATTTGGCTCTGTCGGAATTTTCTTTATTTCAATCGTCTAAAATGACCGGACTAATACGTGGCGTATGTGTGCATACTATGTAGAACATGATTCTTACAAGCGTAATATCTGGGAAATAGTGGGTCTTAGAGAAAAAATCATAGAGATCATTTTTATAGAGAATTTTAAGATCTACAACTTTGCTCTGAGGTACTTTTTCGATAAAACTTACCGTTTTCGAGAAAAATCCAAAAAACCTAAAATTTTGACCTTGGGCCCCGAATAAGTCCCTAAGCTCACATTGGACTGATGGGGACTTTTGACACTTTATTCCTTGTGGTAAACCTGAGGTCTCTACGAAGATTTGGCTCTGTCGGAATTTTCTTTATTTCAATTGTCTAAAATGACCGGACTAATACGTGGCGTATGTGTGCATACTATGTAGAACATGATTCTTACAAGCGTAATATCTGGGAAATAGTGGGTCTTAGAGAAAAAATCATAGAGATCATTTTTATAGAGAATTTTAAGATCTACAACTTTGCTCTGAGGTACTTTTTCGATAAAACTTACCGTTTTCGAGAAAAATCTAAAAAACCTAAAATTTTGACCTTGGGCCCCGAATAAGTCCCTAAGCTCACATGGGACTGATGGGGACTTTTGACACTTTATTCCTTGTGGTAAACCTAAGGTCTCTACGAAGATTTGGCTCTGTCGGAATTTTCTTTATTTCAATTGTCTAAAATGACCGGACTAATACGTGGCGTATGTGTGCATACTATGTAGAACATGATTCTTACAAGCGTAATATCTGGGAAATAGTGGGTCTTAGAGAAAAAATCATAGAGATCATTTTTATAGAGAATTTTAAGATCTACAACTTTGCTCTGAAGTACTTTTTCGATAAAACTTACCGTTTTCGAGAAAAATCCAAAAAACCTAAAATTTTGACCTTGGGCCCCGAATAAGTCCCTAAGCTCACATGGGACTGATGGGGACTTTTGACACTTTATTCCTTGTGGTAAACCTAAGGTCTCTACGAAGATTTGGCTCTGTCGGAATTTTCTTTATTTCAATTGTCTAAAATGACCGGACTATTACGTGGCGTATGTGTGCATACTATGTAGAACATGATTCTTACAAGCGTAATATCTGGGAAATAGTGGGTCTTAGAGAAAAAACATAGATACCATTTTTATAGAGAATTTTAAGATCTACAACTTTGCTCTGAGGTACTTTTTCGATAAAACTTACCGTTTTCGAGAAAAATCCAAAAAACCTAAAATTTTGACCTTGGGCCCCGAATAAGTCCCTAAGCTCACATTGGACTGATGGGTACTTTTGACACTTTATTCCTTGTGGTAAACCTGAGGTCTCTACGAAGATTTGGCTCTGTCGGAATTTTCTTTATTTCAATCGTCTAAAATGACCGGACTAATACGTGGCGTATGTGTGCATACTATGTAGAACATGATTCTTACAAGCGTAATATCTGGGAAATAGTGGGTCTTAGAGAAAAAATCATAGAGATCATTTTTATAGAGAATTTTAAGATCTACAACTTTGCTCTGAGGTACTTTTTCGATAAAACTTACCGTTTTCGAGAAAAATCCAAAAAACCTAAAATTTTGACCTTGGGCCCCGAATAAGTCCCTAAGCTCACATTGGACTGATGGGGACTTTTGACACTTTATTCCTTGTGGTAAACCTGAGGTCTCTACGAAGATTTGGCTCTGTCGGAATTTTCTTTATTTCAATCGTCTAAAATGACCGGACTAATACGTGGCGTATGTGTGCATACTATGTAGAACATGATTCTTACAAGCGTAATATCTGGGAAATAGTGGGTCTTAGAGAAAAAATCATAGAGATCATTTTTATAGAGAATTTTAAGATCTACAACTTTGCTCTGAGGTACTTTTTCGATAAAACTTACCGTTTTCGAGAAAAATCCAAAAAACCTAAAATTTTGACCTTGGGCCCCGAATAAGTCCCTAAGCTCACATGGGACTGATGGGGACTTTTGACACTTTATTCCTTGT
The DNA here is from genome assembly GCA_944588485.1 of Phosphuga atrata. Classification (NCBI taxonomy): domain Eukaryota; kingdom Metazoa; phylum Arthropoda; class Insecta; order Coleoptera; family Silphidae; genus Phosphuga; species Phosphuga atrata. Next base: position 26,299,022 of record OX155902.1, on the reverse strand, counting down.
GGTAAACCTAAGGTCTCTACGAAGATTTGGCTCTGTCGGAATTTTCTTTATTTCAATTGTCTAAAATGACCGGACTAATACGTGGCGTATGTGTGCATACTATGTAGAACATGATTCTTACAAGCGTAATATCTGGGAAATAGTGGGTCTTAGAGAAAAAATCATAGAGATCATTTTTATAGAGAATTTTAAGATCTACAACTTTGCTCTGAGGTACTTTTTCGATAAAACTTACCGTTTTCGAGAAAAATCCAAAAAACCTAAAATTTTGACCTTGGGCCCCGAATAAGTCCCTAAGCTCACATTGGACTGATGGGGACTTTTGACACTTTATTCCTTGTGGTAAACCTGAGGTCTCTACGAAGATTTGGCTCTGTCGGAATTTTCTTTATTTCAATTGTCTAAAATGACCGGACTAATACGTGGCGTATGTGTGCATACTATGTAGAACATGATTCTTACAAGCGTAATATCTGGGAAATAGTGGGTCTTAGAGAAAAAACATAGATACCATTTTTATAGAGAATTTTAAGATCTACAACTTTGCTCTGAGGTACTTTTTCGATAAAACTTACCGTTTTCGAGAAAAATCCAAAAAACCTAAAATTTTGACCTTGGGCCCCGAATAAGTCCCTAAGCTCACATTGGACTGATGGGGACTTTTGACACTTTATTCCTTGTGGTAAACCTGAGGTCTCTACGAAGATTTGGCTCTGTCGGAATTTTCTTTATTTCAATCGTCTAAAATGACCGGACTAATACGTGGCGTATGTGTGCATACTATGTAGAACATGATTCTTACAAGCGTAATATCTGGGAAATAGTGGGTCTTAGAGAAAAAATCATAGAGATCATTTTTATAGAGAATTTTAAGATCTACAACTTTGCTTTGAGGTACTTTTTCGATAAAACTTACCGTTTTCGAGAAAAATCCAAAAAACCTAAAATTTTGACCTTGGGCCCCGAATAAGTCCCTAAGCTCACATGGGACTGATGGGGACTTTTGACACTTTATTCCTTGTGGTAAACCTAAGGTCTCTACGAAGATTTGGCTCTGTCGGAATTTTCTTTATTTCAATTGTCTAAAATGACCGGACTAATACGTGGCGTATGTGTGCATACTATGTAGAACATGATTCTTACAAGCGTAATATCTGGGAAATAGTGGGTCTTAGAGAAAAAATCATAGAGATCATTTTTATAGAGAATTTTAAGATCTACAACTTTGCTCTGAGGTACTTTTTTGATAAAACTTACCGTTTTCGAGAAAAATCCAAAAAACCTAAAATTTTGATCTTGGGCCCCGAATAAGTCCCTAAGCTCACATGGGACTGATGGGGACTTTTGACACTTTATTCCTTGTGGTAAACCTAAGGTCTCTACGAAGATTTGGCTCTGTCGGAATTTTCTTTATTTCAATTGTCTAAAATGACCGGACTAATACGTGGCGTATGTGTGCATACTATGTAGAACATGATTCTTACAAGCGTAATATCTGGGAAATAGTGGGTCTTAGAGAAAAAATCATAGAGATCATTTTTATAGAGAATTTTAAGATCTACAACTTTGCTTTGAGGTACTTTTTCGATAAAACTTACCGTTTTCGAGAAAAATCTAAAAAACCTAAAATTTTGACCTTGGGCCCCGAATAAGTCCCTAAGCTCACATGGGACTGATGGGGACTTTTGACACTTTATTCCTTGTGGTAAACCTAAGGTCTCTACGAAGATTTGGCTCTGTCGGAATTTTCTTTATTTCAATTGTCTAAAATGACCGGACTAATACGTGGCGTATGTGTGCATACTATGTAGAACATGATTCTTACAAGCGTAATATCTGGGAAATAGTGGGTCTTAGAGAAAAAATCATAGAGATCATTTTTATAGAGAATTTTAAGATCTACAACTTTGCTCTGAGGTACTTTTTCGATAAAACTTACCGTTTTCGAGAAAAATCCAAAAAACCTAAAATTTTGACCTTGGGCCCCGAATAAGTCCCTAAGCTCACATGGGACTGATGGGGACTTTTGACACTTTATTCCTTGTGGTAAACCTAAGGTCTCTACGAAGATTTGGCTCTGTCGGAATTTTCTTTATTTCAATTGTCTAAAATGACCGGACTAATACGTGGCGTATGTGTGCATACTATGTAGAACATGATTCTTACAAGCGTAATATCTGGGAAATAGTGGGTCTTAGAGAAAAAATCATAGAGATCATTTTTATAGAGAATTTTAAGATCTACAACTTTGCTCTGAGGTACTTTTTCGATAAAACTTACCGTTTTCGAGAAAAATCCAAAAAACCTAAAATTTTGACCTTGGGCCCCGAATAAGTCCCTAAGCTCACATTGGACTGATGGGGACTTTTGACACTTTATTCCTTGTGGTAAACCTGAGTTCTCTACGAAGATTTGGCTCTGTCGGAATTTTCTTTATTTCAATTGTCTAAAATGACCGGACTAATACGTGGCGTATGTGTGCATACTATGTAGAACATGATTCTTACAAGCGTAATATCTGGGAAATAGTGGGTCTTAGAGAAAAAACATAGATACCATTTTTATAGAGAATTTTAAGATCTACAACTTTGCTCTGAGGTACTTTTTCGATAAAACTTACCGTTTTCGAGAAAAATCCAAAAAACCTAAAATTTTGACCTTGGGCCCCGAATAAGTCCCTAAGCTCACATTGGACTGATGGGGACTTTTGACACTTTATTCCTTGTGGTAAACCTGAGGTCTCTACGAAGATTTGGCTCTGTCGGAATTTTCTTTATTTCAATCGTCTAAAATGACCGGACTAATACGTGGCGTATGTGTGCATACTATGTAGAACATGATTCTTACAAGCGTAATATCTGGGAAATAGTGGGTCTTAGAGAAAAAATCATAGAGATCATTTTTATAGAGAATTTTAAGATCTACAACTTTGCTTTGAGGTACTTTTTCGATAAAACTTACCGTTTTCGAGAAAAATCCAAAAAACCTAAAATTTTGACCTTGGGCCCCGAATAAGTCCCTAAGCTCACATGGGACTGATGGGGACTTTTGACACTTTATTCCTTGTGGTAAACCTAAGGTCTCTACGAAGATTTGGCTCTGTCGGAATTTTCTTTATTTCAATTGTCTAAAATGACCGGACTAATACGTGGCGTATGTGTGCATACTATGTAGAACATGATTCTTACAAGCGTAATATCTGGGAAATAGTGGGTCTTAGAGAAAAAATCATAGAGATCATTTTTATAGAGAATTTTAAGATCTACAACTTTGCTCTGAGGTACTTTTTCGATAAAACTTACCGTTTTCGAGAAAAATCCAAAAAACCTAAAATTTTGACCTTGGGCCCCGAATAAGTCCCTAAGCTCACATGGGACTGATGGGGACTTTTGACACTTTATTCCTTGTGGTAAACCTAAGGTCTCTACGAAGATTTGGCTCTGTCGGAATTTTCTTTATTTCAATTGTCTAAAATGACCGGACTAATACGTGGCGTATGTGTGCATACTATGTAGAACATGATTCTTACAAGCGTAATATCTGGGAAATAGTGGGTCTTAGAGAAAAAATCATAGAGATCATTTTTATAGAGAATTTTAAGATCTACAACTTTGCTCTGAGGTACTTTTTCGATAAAACTTACCGTTTTCGAGAAAAATCCAAAAAACCTAAAATTTTGACCTTGGGCCCCGAATAAGTCCCTAAGCTCACATGGGACTGATGGGGACTTTTGACACTTTATTCCTTGTGGTAAACCTAAGGTCTCTACGAAGATTTGGCTCTGTCGGAATTTTCTTTATTTCAATTGTCTAAAATGACCGGACTAATACGTGGCGTATGTGTGCATACTATGTAGAACATGATTCTTACAAGCGTAATATCTGGGAAATAGTGGGTCTTAGAGAAAAAATCATAGAGATCATTTTTATAGAGAATTTTAAGATCTACAACTTTGCTCTGAGGTACTTTTTCGATAAAACTTACCGTTTTCGAGAAAAATCCAAAAAACCTAAAATTTTGACCTTGGGCCCCGAATAAGTCCCTAAGCTCACATTGGACTGATGGGGACTTTTGACACTTTATTCCTTGTGGTAAACCTGAGTTCTCTACGAAGATTTGGCTCTGTCGGAATTTTCTTTATTTCAATTGTCTAAAATGACCGGACTAATACGTGGCGTATGTGTGCATACTATGTAGAACATGATTCTTACAAGCGTAATATCTGGGAAATAGTGGGTCTTAGAGAAAAAACATAGATACCATTTTTATAGAGAATTTTAAGATCTACAACTTTGCTCTGAGGTACTTTTTCGATAAAACTTACCGTTTTCGAGAAAAATCCAAAAAACCTAAAATTTTGACCTTGGGCCCCGAATAAGTCCCTAAGCTCACATTGGACTGATGGGGACTTTTGACACTTTATTCCTTGTGGTAAACCTGAGGTCTCTACGAAGATTTGGCTCTGTCGGAATTTTCTTTATTTCAATCGTCTAAAATGACCGGACTAATACGTGGCGTATGTGTGCATACTATGTAGAACATGATTCTTACAAGCGTAATATCTGGGAAATAGTGGGTCTTAGAGAAAAAATCATAGAGATCATTTTTATAGAGAATTTTAAGATCTACAACTTTGCTTTGAGGTACTTTTTCGATAAAACTTACCGTTTTCGAGAAAAATCCAAAAAACCTAAAATTTTGACCTTGGGCCCCGAATAAGTCCCTAAGCTCACATGGGACTGATGGGGACTTTTGACACTTTATTCCTTGTGGTAAACCTAAGGTCTCTACGAAGATTTGGCTCTGTCGGAATTTTCTTTATTTCAATTGTCTAAAATGACCGGACTAATACGTGGCGTATGTGTGCATACTATGTAGAACATGATTCTTACAAGCGTAATATCTGGGAAATAGTGGGTCTTAGAGAAAAAATCATAGAGATCATTTTTATAGAGAATTTTAAGATCTACAACTTTGCTCTGAGGTACTTTTTCGATAAAACTTACCGTTTTCGAGAAAAATCCAAAAAACCTAAAATTTTGACCTTGGGCCCCGAATAAGTCCCTAAGCTCACATGGGACTGATGGGGACTTTTGACACTTTATTCCTTGTGGTAAACCTAAGGTCTCTACGAAGATTTGGCTCTGTCGGAATTTTCTTTATTTCAATTGTCTAAAATGACCGGACTAATACGTGGCGTATGTGTGCATACTATGTAGAACATGATTCTTACAAGCGTAATATCTGGGAAATAGTGGGTCTTAGAGAAAAAACATAGATACCATTTTTATAGAGAATTTTAAGATCTACAACTTTGCTCTGAGGTACTTTTTCGATAAAACTTACCGTTTTCGAGAAAAATCCAAAAAACCTAAAATTTTGACCTTGGGCCCCGAATAAGTCCCTAAGCTCACATTGGACTGATGGGGACTTTTGACACTTTATTCCTTGTGGTAAACCTGAGGTCTCTACGAAGATTTGGCTCTGTCGGAATTTTCTTTATTTCAATTGTCTAAAATGACCGGACTAATACGTGGCGTATGTGTGCATACTATGTAGAACATGATTCTTACAAGCGTAATATCTGGGAAATAGTGGGTCTTAGAGAAAAAATCATAGAGATCATTTTTATAGAGAATTTTAAGATCTACAACTTTGCTCTGAGGTACTTTTTCGATAAAACTTACCGTTTTCGAGAAAAATCTAAAAAACCTAAAATTTTGACCTTGGGCCCCGAATAAGTCCCTAAGCTCACATGGGACTGATGGGGACTTTTGACACTTTATTCCTTGTGGTAAACCTAAGGTCTCTACGAAGATTTGGCTCTGTCGGAATTTTCTTAATTTCAATTGTCTAAAATGACCGGACTAATACGTGGCGTATGTGTGCATACTATGTAGAACATGATTCTTACAAGCGTAATATCTGGGAAATAGTGGGTCTTAGAGAAAAAATCATAGAGATCATTTTTATAGAGAATTTTAAGATCTACAACTTTGCTCTGAAGTACTTTTTCGATAAAACTTACCGTTTTCGAGAAAAATCCAAAAAACCTAAAATTTTGACCTTGGGCCCCGAATAAGTCCCTAAGCTCACATGGGACTGATGGGGACTTTTGACACTTTATTCCTTGTGGTAAACCTAAGGTCTCTACGAAGATTTGGCTCTGTCGGAATTTTCTTTATTTCAATTGTCTAAAATGACCGGACTAATACGTGGCGTATGTGTGCATACTATGTAGAACATGATTCTTACAAGCGTAATATCTGGGAAATAGTGGGTCTTAGAGAAAAAATCATAGAAATCATTTTTATAGAAAATTTTAAGATCTACAACTTTCCTCTGAAGTACTTTTTCGATAAAACTTACCGTTTTCGAGAAAAATCCAAAAAACCTAAAATTTTGACCTTGGGCCCCGAATAAGTCCCTAAGCTCACATGGGACTGATGGGGACTTTTGACACTTTATTCCTTGTGGTAAACCTAAGGTCTCTACGAAGATTTGGCTCTGTCGCAATTTTCTTTATTTCAATTGTCTAAAATGACCGGACTAATACGTGGCGTATGTGTGCATACTATGTAGAACATGATTCTTACAAGCGTAATATCTGGGAAATAGTGGGTCTTAGAGAAAAAACATAGATACCATTTTTATAGAGAATTTTAAGATCTACAACTTTGCTCTGAGGTACTTTTTCGATAAAACTTACCGTTTTCGAGAAAAATCCAAAAAACCTAAAATTTTGACCTTGGGCCCCGAATAAGTCCCTAAGCTCACATTGGACTGATGGGGACTTTTGACACTTTATTCCTTGTGGTAAACCTGAGGTCTCTACGAAGATTTGGCTCTGTCGGAATTTTCTTTATTTCAATCGTCTAAAATGACCGGACTAATACGTGGCGTATGTGTGCATACTATGTAGAACATGATTCTTACAAGCGTAATATCTGGGAAATAGTGGGTCTTAGAGAAAAAATCATAGAGATCATTTTTATAGAGAATTTTAAGATCTACAACTTTGCTCTGAGGTACTTTTTCGATAAAACTTACCGTTTTCGAGAAAAATCCAAAAAACCTAAAATTTTGACCTTGGGCCCCGAATAAGTCCCTAAGCTCACATTGGACTGATGGGGACTTTTGACACTTTATTCCTTGTGGTAAACCTGAGGTCTCTACGAAGATTTGGCTCTGTCGGAATTTTCTTTATTTCAATTGTCTAAAATGACCGGACTAATACGTGGCGTATGTGTGCATACTATGTAGAACATGATTCTTACAAGCGTAATATCTGGGAAATAGTGGGTCTTAGAGAAAAAATCATAGAGATCATTTTTATAGAGAATTTTAAGATCTACAACTTTGCTCTGAGGTACTTTTTCGATAAAACTTACCGTTTTCGAGAAAAATCTAAAAAACCTAAAATTTTGACCTTGGGCCCCGAATAAGTCCCTAAGCTCACATGGGACTGATGGGGACTTTTGACACTTTATTCCTTGTGGTAAACCTAAGGTCTCTACGAAGATTTGGCTCTGTCGGAATTTTCTTTATTTCAATTGTCTAAAATGACCGGACTAATACGTGGCGTATGTGTGCATACTATGTAGAACATGATTCTTACAAGCGTAATATCTGGGAAATAGTGGGTCTTAGAGAAAAAATCATAGAGATCATTTTTATAGAGAATTTTAAGATCTACAACTTTGCTCTGAAGTACTTTTTCGATAAAACTTACCGTTTTCGAGAAAAATCCAAAAAACCTAAAATTTTGACCTTGGGCCCCGAATAAGTCCCTAAGCTCACATGGGACTGATGGGGACTTTTGACACTTTATTCCTTGTGGTAAACCTAAGGTCTCTACGAAGATTTGGCTCTGTCGGAATTTTCTTTATTTCAATTGTCTAAAATGACCGGACTATTACGTGGCGTATGTGTGCATACTATGTAGAACATGATTCTTACAAGCGTAATATCTGGGAAATAGTGGGTCTTAGAGAAAAAACATAGATACCATTTTTATAGAGAATTTTAAGATCTACAACTTTGCTCTGAGGTACTTTTTCGATAAAACTTACCGTTTTCGAGAAAAATCCAAAAAACCTAAAATTTTGACCTTGGGCCCCGAATAAGTCCCTAAGCTCACATTGGACTGATGGGTACTTTTGACACTTTATTCCTTGTGGTAAACCTGAGGTCTCTACGAAGATTTGGCTCTGTCGGAATTTTCTTTATTTCAATCGTCTAAAATGACCGGACTAATACGTGGCGTATGTGTGCATACTATGTAGAACATGATTCTTACAAGCGTAATATCTGGGAAATAGTGGGTCTTAGAGAAAAAATCATAGAGATCATTTTTATAGAGAATTTTAAGATCTACAACTTTGCTCTGAGGTACTTTTTCGATAAAACTTACCGTTTTCGAGAAAAATCCAAAAAACCTAAAATTTTGACCTTGGGCCCCGAATAAGTCCCTAAGCTCACATTGGACTGATGGGGACTTTTGACACTTTATTCCTTGTGGTAAACCTGAGGTCTCTACGAAGATTTGGCTCTGTCGGAATTTTCTTTATTTCAATCGTCTAAAATGACCGGACTAATACGTGGCGTATGTGTGCATACTATGTAGAACATGATTCTTACAAGCGTAATATCTGGGAAATAGTGGGTCTTAGAGAAAAAATCATAGAGATCATTTTTATAGAGAATTTTAAGATCTACAACTTTGCTCTGAGGTACTTTTTCGATAAAACTTACCGTTTTCGAGAAAAATCCAAAAAACCTAAAATTTTGACCTTGGGCCCCGAATAAGTCCCTAAGCTCACATGGGACTGATGGGGACTTTTGACACTTTATTCCTTGTGGTAAACCTAAGGTCTCTACGAAGATTTGGCTCTGTCGGAATTTTCTTTATTTCAATTGTCTAAAATGACCGGACTAATACGTGGCGTATGTGTGCATACTATGTAGAACATGATTCTTACAAGCGTAATATCTGGGAAATAGTGGGTCTTAGAGAAAAAATCATAGAGATCATTTTTATAGAGAATTTTAAGATCTACAACTTTGCTCTGAGGTACTTTTTCGATAAAACTTACCGTTTTCGAGAAAAATCCAAAAAACCTAAAATTTTGACCTTGGGCCCCGAATAAGTCCCTAAGCTCACATTGGACTGATGGGGACTTTTGACACTTTATTCCTTGTGGTAAACCTGAGGTCTCTACGAAGATTTGGCTCTGTCGGAATTTTCTTTATTTCAATTGTCTAAAATGACCGGACTAATACGTGGCGTATGTGTGCATACTATGTAGAACATGATTCTTACAAGCGTAATATCTGGGAAATAGTGGGTCTTAGAGAAAAAACATAGATACCATTTTTATAGAGAATTTTAAGATCTACAACTTTGCTCTGAGGTACTTTTTCGATAAAACTTACCGTTTTCGAGAAAAATCCAAAAAACCTAAAATTTTGACCTTGGGCCCCGAATAAGTCCCTAAGCTCACATTGGACTGATGGGGACTTTTGACACTTTATTCCTTGTGGTAAACCTGAGGTCTCTACGAAGATTTGGCTCTGTCGGAATTTTCTTTATTTCAATCGTCTAAAATGACCGGACTAATACGTGGCGTATGTGTGCATACTATGTAGAACATGATTCTTACAAGCGTAATATCTGGGAAATAGTGGGTCTTAGAGAAAAAATCATAGAGATCATTTTTATAGAGAATTTTAAGATCTACAACTTTGCTTTGAGGTACTTTTTCGATAAAACTTACCGTTTTCGAGAAAAATCCAAAAAACCTAAAATTTTGACCTTGGGCCCCGAATAAGTCCCTAAGCTCACATGGGACTGATGGGGACTTTTGACACTTTATTCCTTGTGGTAAACCTAAGGTCTCTACGAAGATTTGGCTCTGTCGGAATTTTCTTTATTTCAATTGTCTAAAATGACCGGACTAATACGTGGCGTATGTGTGCATACTATGTAGAACATGATTCTTACAAGCGTAATATCTGGGAAATAGTGGGTCTTAGAGAAAAAATCATAGAGATCATTTTTATAGAGAATTTTAAGATCTACAACTTTGCTCTGAGGTACTTTTTTGATAAAACTTACCGTTTTCGAGAAAAATCCAAAAAACCTAAAATTTTGATCTTGGGCCCCGAATAAGTCCCTAAGCTCACATGGGACTGATGGGGACTTTTGACACTTTATTCCTTGTGGTAAACCTAAGGTCTCTACGAAGATTTGGCTCTGTCGGAATTTTCTTTATTTCAATTGTCTAAAATGACCGGACTAATACGTGGCGTATGTGTGCATACTATGTAGAACATGATTCTTACAAGCGTAATATCTGGGAAATAGTGGGTCTTAGAGAAAAAATCATAGAGATCATTTTTATAGAGAATTTTAAGATCTACAACTTTGCTTTGAGGTACTTTTTCGATAAAACTTACCGTTTTCGAGAAAAATCTAAAAAACCTAAAATTTTGACCTTGGGCCCCGAATAAGTCCCTAAGCTCACATGGGACTGATGGGGACTTTTGACACTTTATTCCTTGTGGTAAACCTAAGGTCTCTACGAAGATTTGGCTCTGTCGGAATTTTCTTTATTTCAATTGTCTAAAATGACCGGACTAATACGTGGCGTATGTGTGCATACTATGTAGAACATGATTCTTACAAGCGTAATATCTGGGAAATAGTGGGTCTTAGAGAAAAAATCATAGAGATCATTTTTATAGAGAATTTTAAGATCTACAACTTTGCTCTGAGGTACTTTTTCGATAAAACTTACCGTTTTCGAGAAAAATCCAAAAAACCTAAAATTTTGACCTTGGGCCCCGAATAAGTCCCTAAGCTCACATGGGACTGATGGGGACTTTTGACACTTTATTCCTTGTGGTAAACCTAAGGTCTCTACGAAGATTTGGCTCTGTCGGAATTTTCTTTATTTCAATTGTCTAAAATGACCGGACTAATACGTGGCGTATGTGTGCATACTATGTAGAACATGATTCTTACAAGCGTAATATCTGGGAAATAGTGGGTCTTAGAGAAAAAATCATAGAGATCATTTTTATAGAGAATTTTAAGATCTACAACTTTGCTCTGAGGTACTTTTTCGATAAAACTTACCGTTTTCGAGAAAAATCCAAAAAACCTAAAATTTTGACCTTGGGCCCCGAATAAGTCCCTAAGCTCACATTGGACTGATGGGGACTTTTGACACTTTATTCCTTGTGGTAAACCTGAGGTCTCTACGAAGATTTGGCTCTGTCGGAATTTTCTTTATTTCAATTGTCTAAAATGACCGGACTAATACGTGGCGTATGTGTGCATACTATGTAGAACATGATTCTTACAAGCGTAATATCTGGGAAATAGTGGGTCTTAGAGAAAAAACATAGATACCATTTTTATAGAGAATTTTAAGATCTACAACTTTGCTCTGAGGTACTTTTTCGATAAAACTTACCGTTTTCGAGAAAAATCCAAAAAACCTAAAATTTTGACCTTGGGCCCCGAATAAGTCCCTAAGCTCACATTGGACTGATGGGGACTTTTGACACTTTATTCCTTGTGGTAAACCTGAGGTCTCTACGAAGATTTGGCTCTGTCGGAATTTTCTTTATTTCAATCGTCTAAAATGACCGGACTAATACGTGGCGTATGTGTGCATACTATGTAGAACATGATTCTTACAAGCGTAATATCTGGGAAATAGTGGGTCTTAGAGAAAAAATCATAGAGATCATTTTTATAGAGAATTTTAAGATCTACAACTTTGCTTTGAGGTACTTTTTCGATAAAACTTACCGTTTTCGAGAAAAATCCAAAAAACCTAAAATTTTGACCTTGGGCCCCGAATAAGTCCCTAAGCTCACATTGGACTGATGGGGACTTTTGACACTTTATTCCTTGTGGTAAACCTGAGGTCTCTACGAAGATTTGGCTCTGTCGGAATTTTCTTTATTTCAATCGTCTAAAATGACCGGACTAATACGTGGCGTATGTGTGCATACTATGTAGAACATGATTCTTACAAGCGTAATATCTGGGAAATAGTGGGTCTTAGAGAAAAAATCATAGAGATCATTTTTATAGAGAATTTTAAGATCTACAACTTTGCTCTGAGGTACTTTTTCGATAAAACTTACCGTTTTCGAGAAAAATCCAAAAAACCTAAAATTTTGACCTTGGGCCCCGAATAAGTCCCTAAGCTCACATTGGACTGATGGGGACTTTTGACACTTTATTCCTTGTGGTAAACCTGAGGTCTCTACGAAGATTTGGCTCTGTCGGAATTTTCTTTATTTCAATTGTCTAAAATGACCGGACTAATACGTGGCGTATGTGTGCATACTATGTAGAACATGATTCTTACAAGCGTAATATCTGGGAAATAGTGGGTCTTAGAGAAAAAATCATAGAGATCATTTTTATAGAGAATTTTAAGATCTACAACTTTGCTCTGAGGTACTTTTTCGATAAAACTTACCGTTTTCGAGAAAAATCTAAAAAACCTAAAATTTTGACCTTGGGCCCCGAATAAGTCCCTAAGCTCACATGGGACTGATGGGGACTTTTGACACTTTATTCCTTGTGGTAAACCTAAGGTCTCTACGAAGATTTGGCTCTGTCGGAATTTTCTTTATTTCAATTGTCTAAAATGACCGGACTAATACGTGGCGTATGTGTGCATACTATGTAGAACATGATTCTTACAAGCGTAATATCTGGGAAATAGTGGGTCTTAGAGAAAAAATCATAGAGATCATTTTTATAGAGAATTTTAAGATCTACAACTTTGCTCTGAAGTACTTTTTCGATAAAACTTACCGTTTTCGAGAAAAATCCAAAAAACCTAAAATTTTGACCTTGGGCCCCGAATAAGTCCCTAAGCTCACATGGGACTGATGGGGACTTTTGACACTTTATTCCTTGTGGTAAACCTAAGGTCTCTACGAAGATTTGGCTCTGTCGGAATTTTCTTTATTTCAATTGTCTAAAATGACCGGACTATTACGTGGCGTATGTGTGCATACTATGTAGAACATGATTCTTACAAGCGTAATATCTGGGAAATAGTGGGTCTTAGAGAAAAAACATAGATACCATTTTTATAGAGAATTTTAAGATCTACAACTTTGCTCTGAGGTACTTTTTCGATAAAACTTACCGTTTTCGAGAAAAATCCAAAAAACCTAAAATTTTGACCTTGGGCCCCGAATAAGTCCCTAAGCTCACATTGGACTGATGGGTACTTTTGACACTTTATTCCTTGTGGTAAACCTGAGGTCTCTACGAAGATTTGGCTCTGTCGGAATTTTCTTTATTTCAATCGTCTAAAATGACCGGACTAATACGTGGCGTATGTGTGCATACTATGTAGAACATGATTCTTACAAGCGTAATATCTGGGAAAAAGTGGGTCTTAGAGAAAAAATCATAGAGATCATTTTTATAGAGAATTTTAAGATCTACAACTTTGCTCTGAGGTACTTTTTCGATAAAACTTACCGTTTTCGAGAAAAATCCAAAAAACCTAAAATTTTGACCTTGGGCCCCGAATAAGTCCCTAAGCTCACATTGGACTGATGGGGACTTTTGACACTTTATTCCTTGTGGTAAACCTGAGGTCTCTACGAAGATTTGGCTCTGTCGGAATTTTCTTTATTTCAATCGTCTAAAATGACCGGACTAATACGTGGCGTATGTGTGCATACTATGTAGAACATGATTCTTACAAGCGTAATATCTGGGAAATAGTGGGTCTTAGAGAAAAAATCATAGAGATCATTTTTATAGAGAATTTTAAGATCTACAACTTTGCTCTGAGGTACTTTTTCGATAAAACTTACCGTTTTCGAGAAAAATCCAAAAAACCTAAAATTTTGACCTTGGGCCCCGAATAAGTCCCTAAGCTCACATGGGACTGATGGGGACTTTTGACACTTTATTCCTTGTGGTAAACCTAAGGTCTCTACGAAGATTTGGCTCTGTCGGAATTTTCTTTATTTCAATTGTCTAAAATGACCGGACTAATACGTGGCGTATGTGTGCATACTATGTAGAACATGATTCTTACAAGCGTAATATCTGGGAAATAGTGGGTCTTAGAGAAAAAATCATAGAGATCATTTTTATAGAGAATTTTAAGATCTACAACTTTGCTCTGAGGTACTTTTTCGATAAAACTTACCGTTTTCGAGAAAAATCCAAAAAACCTAAAATTTTGACCTTGGGCCCCGAATAAGTCCCTAAGCTCACATTGGACTGATGGGGACTTTTGACACTTTATTCCTTGTGGTAAACCTGAGGTCTCTACGAAGATTTGGCTCTGTCGGAATTTTCTTTATTTCAATTGTCTAAAATGACCGGACTAATACGTGGCGTATGTGTGCATACTATGTAGAACATGATTCTTACAAGCGTAATATCTGGGAAATAGTGGGTCTTAGAGAAAAAACATAGATACCATTTTTATAGAGAATTTTAAGATCTACAACTTTGCTCTGAGGTACTTTTTCGATAAAACTTACCGTTTTCGAGAAAAATCCAAAAAACCTAAAATTTTGACCTTGGGCCCCGAATAAGTCCCTAAGCTCACATTGGACTGATGGGGACTTTTGACACTTTATTCCTTGTGGTAAACCTGAGGTCTCTACGAAGATTTGGCTCTGTCGGAATTTTCTTTATTTCAATCGTCTAAAATGACCGGACTAATACGTGGCGTATGTGTGCATACTATGTAGAACATGATTCTTACAAGCGTAATATCTGGGAAATAGTGGGTCTTAGAGAAAAAATCATAGAGATCATTTTTATAGAGAATTTTAAGATCTACAACTTTGCTCTGAGGTACTTTTTTGATAAAACTTACCGTTTTCGAGAAAAATCCAAAAAACCTAAAATTTTGATCTTGGGCCCCGAATAAGTCCCTAAGCTCACATGGGACTGATGGGGACTTTTGACACTTTATTCCTTGTGGTAAACCTAAGGTCTCTACGAAGATTTGGCTCTGTCGGAATTTTCTTTATTTCAATTGTCTAAAATGACCGGACTAATACGTGGCGTATGTGTGCATACTATGTAGAACATGATTCTTACAAGCGTAATATCTGGGAAATAGTGGGTCTTAGAGAAAAAATCATAGAGATCATTTTTATAGAGAATTTTAAGATCTACAACTTTGCTTTGAGGTACTTTTTCGATAAAACTTACCGTTTTCGAGAAAAATCTAAAAAACCTAAAATTTTGACCTTGGGCCCCGAATAAGTCCCTAAGCTCACATGGGACTGATGGGGACTTTTGACACTTTATTCCTTGTGGTAAACCTAAGGTCTCTACGAAGATTTGGCTCTGTCGGAATTTTCTTTATTTCAATTGTCTAAAATGACCGGACTAATACGTGGCGTATGTGTGCATACTATGTAGAACATGATTCTTACAAGCGTAATATCTGGGAAATAGTGGGTCTTAGAGAAAAAATCATAGAGATCATTTTTATAGAGAATTTTAAGATCTACAACTTTGCTCTGAGGTACTTTTTCGATAAAACTTACCGTTTTCGAGAAAAATCCAAAAAACCTAAAATTTTGACCTTGGGCCCCGAATAAGTCCCTAAGCTCACATGGGACTGATGGGGACTTTTGACACTTTATTCCTTGTGGTAAACCTAAGGTCTCTACGAAGATTTGGCTCTGTCGGAATTTTCTTTATTTCAATTGTCTAAAATGACCGGACTAATACGTGGCGTATGTGTGCATACTATGTAGAACATGATTCTTACAAGCGTAATATCTGGGAAATAGTGGGTCTTAGAGAAAAAATCATAGAGATCATTTTTATAGAGAATTTTAAGATCTACAACTTTGCTCTGAGGTACTTTTTCGATAAAACTTACCGTTTTCGAGAAAAATCCAAAAAACCTAAAATTTTGACCTTGGGCCCCGAATAAGTCCCTAAGCTCACATTGGACTGATGGGGACTTTTGACACTTTATTCCTTGTGGTAAACCTGAGGTCTCTACGAAGATTTGGCTCTGTCGGAATTTTCTTTATTTCAATTGTCTAAAATGACCGGACTAATACGTGGCGTATGTGTGCATACTATGTAGAACATGATTCTTACAAGCGTAATATCTGGGAAATAGTGGGTCTTAGAGAAAAAACATAGATACCATTTTTATAGAGAATTTTAAGATCTACAACTTTGCTCTGAGGTACTTTTTCGATAAAACTTACCGTTTTCGAGAAAAATCCAAAAAACCTAAAATTTTGACCTTGGGCCCCGAATAAGTCCCTAAGCTCACATTGGACTGATGGGGACTTTTGACACTTTATTCCTTGTGGTAAACCTGAGGTCTCTACGAAGATTTGGCTCTGTCGGAATTTTCTTTATTTCAATCGTCTAAAATGACCGGACTAATACGTGGCGTATGTGTGCATACTATGTAGAACATGATTCTTACAAGCGTAATATCTGGGAAATAGTGGGTCTTAGAGAAAAAATCATAGAGATCATTTTTATAGAGAATTTTAAGATCTACAACTTTGCTTTGAGGTACTTTTTCGATAAAACTTACCGTTTTCGAGAAAAATCCAAAAAACCTAAAATTTTGACCTTGGGCCCCGAATAAGTCCCTAAGCTCACATTGGACTGATGGGGACTTTTGACACTTTATTCCTTGTGGTAAACCTGAGGTCTCTACGAAGATTTGGCTCTGTCGGAATTTTCTTTATTTCAATCGTCTAAAATGACCGGACTAATACGTGGCGTATGTGTGCATACTATGTAGAACATGATTCTTACAAGCGTAATATCTGGGAAATAGTGGGTCTTAGAGAAAAAATCATAGAGATCATTTTTATAGAGAATTTTAAGATCTACAACTTTGCTCTGAGGTACTTTTTCGATAAAACTTACCGTTTTCGAGAAAAATCCAAAAAACCTAAAATTTTGACCTTGGGCCCCGAATAAGTCCCTAAGCTCACATTGGACTGATGGGGACTTTTGACACTTTATTCCTTGTGGTAAACCTGAGGTCTCTACGAAGATTTGGCTCTGTCGGAATTTTCTTTATTTCAATTGTCTAAAATGACCGGACTAATACGTGGCGTATGTGTGCATACTATGTAGAACATGATTCTTACAAGCGTAATATCTGGGAAATAGTGGGTCTTAGAGAAAAAATCATAGAGATCATTTTTATAGAGAATTTTAAGATCTACAACTTTGCTCTGAGGTACTTTTTCGATAAAACTTACCGTTTTCGAGAAAAATCTAAAAAACCTAAAATTTTGACCTTGGGCCCCGAATAAGTCCCTAAGCTCACATGGGACTGATGGGGACTTTTGACACTTTATTCCTTGTGGTAAACCTAAGGTCTCTACGAAGATTTGGCTCTGTCGGAATTTTCTTTATTTCAATTGTCTAAAATGACCGGACTAATACGTGGCGTATGTGTGCATACTATGTAGAACATGATTCTTACAAGCGTAATATCTGGGAAATAGTGGGTCTTAGAGAAAAAATCATAGAGATCATTTTTATAGAGAATTTTAAGATCTACAACTTTGCTCTGAAGTACTTTTTCGATAAAACTTACCGTTTTCGAGAAAAATCCAAAAAACCTAAAATTTTGACCTTGGGCCCCGAATAAGTCCCTAAGCTCACATGGGACTGATGGGGACTTTTGACACTTTATTCCTTGTGGTAAACCTAAGGTCTCTACGAAGATTTGGCTCTGTCGGAATTTTCTTTATTTCAATTGTCTAAAATGACCGGACTATTACGTGGCGTATGTGTGCATACTATGTAGAACATGATTCTTACAAGCGTAATATCTGGGAAATAGTGGGTCTTAGAGAAAAAACATAGATACCATTTTTATAGAGAATTTTAAGATCTACAACTTTGCTCTGAGGTACTTTTTCGATAAAACTTACCGTTTTCGAGAAAAATCCAAAAAACCTAAAATTTTGACCTTGGGCCCCGAATAAGTCCCTAAGCTCACATTGGACTGATGGGTACTTTTGACACTTTATTCCTTGTGGTAAACCTGAGGTCTCTACGAAGATTTGGCTCTGTCGGAATTTTCTTTATTTCAATCGTCTAAAATGACCGGACTAATACGTGGCGTATGTGTGCATACTATGTAGAACATGATTCTTACAAGCGTAATATCTGGGAAATAGTGGGTCTTAGAGAAAAAATCATAGAGATCATTTTTATAGAGAATTTTAAGATCTACAACTTTGCATTGAGGTACTTTTTCGATAAAACTTACCGTTTTCGAGAAAAATCCAAAAAACCTAAAATTTTGACCTTGGGCCCCGAATAAGTCCCTAAGCTCACATTGGACTGATGGGGACTTTTGACACTTTATTCCTTGTGGTAAACCTGAGGTCTCTACGAAGATTTGGCTCTGTCGGAATTTTCTTTATTTCAATCGTCTAAAATGACCGGACTAATACGTGGCGTATGTGTGCATACTATGTAGAACATGATTCTTACAAGCGTAATATCTGGGAAATAGTGGGTCTTAGAGAAAAAATCATAGAGATCATTTTTATAGAGAATTTTAAGATCTACAACTTTGCTCTGAGGTACTTTTTTGATAAAACTTACCGTTTTCGAGAAAAATCTAAAAAACCTAAAATTTTGATCTTGGGCCCCGAATAAGTCCCTAAGCTCACATGGGACTGATGGGGACTTTTGACACTTTATTCCTTGTGGTAAACCTAAGGTCTCTACGAAGATTTGGCTCTGTCGGAATTTTCTTTATTTCAATTGTCTAAAATGACCGGACTAATACGTGGCGTATGTGTGCATACTATGTAGAACATGATTCTTACAAGCGTAATATCTGGGAAATAGTGGGTCTTAGAGAAAAAATCATAGAGATCATTTTTATAGAGAATTTTAAGATCTACAACTTTGCTTTGAGGTACTTTTTCGATAAAACTTACCGTTTTCGAGAAAAATCTAAAAAACCTAAAATTTTGACCTTGGGCCCCGAATAAGTCCCTAAGCTCACATGGGACTGATGGGGACTTTTGACACTTTATTCCTTGTGGTAAACCTAAGGTCTCTACGAAGATTTGGCTCTGTCGGAATTTTCTTTATTTCAATTGTCTAAAATGACCGGACTAATACGTGGCGTATGTGTGCATACTATGTAGAACATGATTCTTACAAGCGTAATATCTGGGAAATAGTGGGTCTTAGAGAAAAAATCATAGAGATCATTTTTATAGAGCATTTTAAGATCTACAACTTTGCTCT
Source organism: Phosphuga atrata (assembly GCA_944588485.1). NCBI lineage: Eukaryota > Metazoa > Arthropoda > Insecta > Coleoptera > Silphidae > Phosphuga > Phosphuga atrata. The sequence continues at coordinate 26,279,728 of OX155902.1, read as the reverse complement.
GAAGTACTTTTTCGATAAAACTTACCGTTTTCGAGAAAAATCCAAAAAACCTGAAATTTTGACCTTGGGCCCCGAATAAGTCCCTAAGCTCACATGGGACTGATGGGGACTTTTGACACTTTATTCCTTGTGGTAAACCTAAGGTCTCTACGAAGATTTGGCTCTGTCGGAATTTTCTTTATTTCAATTGTCTAAAATGACCGGACTATTACGTGGCGTATGTGTGCATACTATGTAGAACATGATTCTTACAAGCGTAATATCTGGGAAATAGTGGGTCTTAGAGAAAAAATCATAGAGATCATTTTTATAGAGAATTTTAAGATCTACAACTTTGCTCTGAGGTACTTTTTCGATAAAACTTACCGTTTTCGAGAAAAATCTAAAAAACCTAAAATTTTGACCTTGGGCCCCGAATAAGTCCCTAAGCTCACATGGGACTGATGGGGACTTTTGACACTTTATTCCTTGTGGTAAACCTAAGGTCTCTACGAAGATTTGGCTCTGTCGAAATTTTCTTAATTTCAATTGTCTAAAATGACCGGACTAATACGTGGCGTATGTGTGCATACTATGTAGAACATGATTCTTACAAGCGTAATATCTGGGAAATAGTGGGTCTTAGAGAAAAAATCATAGAGATCATTTTTATAGAGAATTTTAAGATCTACAACTTTGCTCTGAAGTACTTTTTCGATAAAACTTACCGTTTTCGAGAAAAATCCAAAAAACCTAAAATTTTGACCTTGGGCCCCGAATAAGTCCCTAAGCTCACATGGGACTGATGGGGACTTTTGACACTTTATTCCTTGTGGTAAACCTAAGGTCTCTACGAAGATTTGGCTCTGTCGGAATTTTCTTTATTTCAATTGTCTAAAATGACCGGACTAATACGTGGCGTATGTGTGCATACTATGTAGAACATGATTCTTACAAGCGTAATATCTGGGAAATAGTGGGTCTTAGAGAAAAAATCATAGAGATCATTTTTATAGAGAATTTTAAGATCTACAACTTTGCTCTGAGGTACTTTTTCGATAAAACTTACCGTTTTCGAGAAAAATCCAAAAAACCTAAAATTTTGACCTTGGGCCCCGAATAAGTCCCTAAGCTCACATTGGACTGATGGGGACTTTTGACACTTTATTCCTTGTGGTAAACCTGAGGTCTCTACGAAGATTTGGCTCTGTCGGAATTTTCTTTATTTCAATTGTCTAAAATGACCGGACTAATACGTGGCGTATGTGTGCATACTATGTAGAACATGATTCTTACAAGCGTAATATCTGGGAAATAGTGGGTCTTAGAGAAAAAACATAGATACCATTTTTATAGAGAATTTTAAGATCTACAACTTTGCTCTGAGGTACTTTTTCGATAAAACTTACCGTTTTCGAGATAAATCCAAAAAACCTAAAATTTTGACCTTGGGCCCCGAATAAGTCCCTAAGCTCACATGGGACTGATGGGGACTTTTGACACTTTATTCCTTGTGGTAAACCTGAGGTCTCTACGAAGATTTGGCTCTGTCGGAATTTTCTTTATTTCAATCGTCTAAAATGACCGGACTAATACGTGGCGTATGTGTGCATACTATGTAGAACATGATTCTTACAAGCGTAATATCTGGGAAATAGTGGGTCTTAGAGAAAAAATCATAGAGATCATTTTTATAGAGAATTTTAAGATCTACAACTTTGCTTTGAGGTACTTTTTCGATAAAACTTACCGTTTTCGAGAAAAATCCAAAAAACCTAAAATTTTGACCTTGGGCCCCGAATAAGTCCCTAAGCTCACATGGGACTGATGGGGACTTTTGACACTTTATTCCTTGTGGTAAACCTAAGGTCTCTACGAAGATTTGGCTCTGTCGGAATTTTCTTTATTTCAATTGTCTAAAATGACCGGACTAATACGTGGCGTATGTGTGCATACTATGTAGAACATGATTCTTACAAGCGTAATATCTGGGAAATAGTGGGTCTTAGAGAAAAAATCATAGAGATCATTTTTATAGAGAATTTTAAGATCTACAACTTTGCTCTGAGGTACTTTTTCGATAAAACTTACCGTTTTCGAGAAAAATCCAAAAAACCTAAAATTTTGACCTTGGGCCCCGAATAAGTCCCTAAGCTCACATGGGACTGATGGGGACTTTTGACACTTTATTCCTTGTGGTAAACCTAAGGTCTCTACGAAGATTTGGCTCTGTCGGAATTTTCTTTATTTCAATTGTCTAAAATGACCGGACTAATACGTGGCGTATGTGTGCATACTATGTAGAACATGATTCTTACAAGCGTAATATCTGGGAAATAGTGGGTCTTAGAGAAAAAACATAGATACCATTTTTATAGAGAATTTTAAGATCTACAACTTTGCTCTGAGGTACTTTTTCGATAAAACTTACCGTTTTCGAGAAAAATCCAAAAAACCTAAAATTTTGACCTTGGGCCCCGAATAAGTCCCTAAGCTCACATTGGACTGATGGGGACTTTTGACACTTTATTCCTTGTGGTAAACCTGAGGTCTCTACGAAGATTTGGCTCTGTCGGAATTTTCTTTATTTCAATTGTCTAAAATGACCGGACTAATACGTGGCGTATGTGTGCATACTATGTAGAACATGATTCTTACAAGCGTAATATCTGGGAAATAGTGGGTCTTAGAGAAAAAATCATAGAGATCATTTTTATAGAGAATTTTAAGATCTACAACTTTGCTCTGAGGTACTTTTTCGATAAAACTTACCGTTTTCGAGAAAAATCCAAAAAACCTAAAATTTTGACCTTGGGCCCCGAATAAGTCCCTAAGCTCACATTGGACTGATGGGGACTTTTGACACTTTATTCCTTGTGGTAAACCTGAGGTCTCTACGAAGATTTGGCTCTGTCGGAATTTTCTTTATTTCAATTGTCTAAAATGACCGGACTAATACGTGGCGTATGTGTGCATACTATGTAGAACATGATTCTTACAAGCGTAATATCTGGGAAATAGTGGGTCTTAGAGAAAAAACATAGATACCATTTTTATAGAGAATTTTAAGATCTACAACTTTGCTCTGAGGTACTTTTTCGATAAAACTTACCGTTTTCGAGATAAATCCAAAAAACCTAAAATTTTGACCTTGGGCCCCGAATAAGTCCCTAAGCTCACATTGGACTGATGGGGACTTTTGACACTTTATTCCTTGTGGTAAACCTGAGGTCTCTACGAAGATTTGGCTCTGTCGGAATTTTCTTTATTTCAATCGTCTAAAATGACCGGACTAATACGTGGCGTATGTGTGCATACTATGTAGAACATGATTCTTACAAGCGTAATATCTGGGAAATAGTGGGTCTTAGAGAAAAAATCATAGAGATCATTTTTATAGAGAATTTTAAGATCTACAACTTTGCTTTGAGGTACTTTTTCGATAAAACTTACCTTTTTCGAGAAAAATCCAAAAAACCTAAAATTTTGACCTTGGGCCCCGAATAAGTCCCTAAGCTCACATGGGACTGATGGGGACTTTTGACACTTTATTCCTTGTGGTAAACCTAAGGTCTCTACGAAGATTTGGCTCTGTCGGAATTTTCTTTATTTCAATTGTCTAAAATGACCGGACTAATACGTGGCGTATGTGTGCATACTATGTAGAACATGATTCTTACAAGCGTAATATCTGGGAAATAGTGGGTCTTAGAGAAAAAATCATAGAGATCATTTTTATAGAGAATTTTAAGATCTACAACTTTGCTCTGAGGTACTTTTTCGATAAAACTTACCGTTTTCGAGAAAAATCCAAAAAACCTAAAATTTTGACCTTGGGCCCCGAATAAGTCCCTAAGCTCACATGGGACTGATGGGGACTTTTGACACTTTATTCCTTGTGGTAAACCTAAGGTCTCTACGAAGATTTGGCTCTGTCGGAATTTTCTTTATTTCAATTGTCTAAAATGACCGGACTAATACGTGGCGTATGTGTGCATACTATGTAGAACATGATTCTTACAAGCGTAATATCTGGGAAATAGTGGGTCTTAGAGAAAAAATCATAGAGATCATTTTTATAGAGCATTTTAAGATCTACAACTTTGCTCTGAAGTACTTTTTCGATAAAACTTACCGTTTTCGAGAAAAATCCAAAAAACCTAAAATTTTGACCTTGGGCCCCGAATAAGTCCCTAAGCTCACATGGGACTGATGGGGACTTTTGACACTTTATTCCTTGTGGTAAACCTAAGGTCTCTACGAAGATTTGGCTCTGTCGGAATTTTCTTTATTTCAATTGTCTAAAATGACCGGACTATTACGTGGCGTATGTGTGCATACTATGTAGAACATGATTCTTACAAGCGTAATATCTGGGAAATAGTGGGTCTTAGAGAAAAAATCATAGAGATCATTTTTATAGAGAATTTTAAGATCTACAACTTTGCTCTGAGGTACTTTTTCGATAAAACTTACCGTTTTCGAGAAAAATCTAAAAAACCTAAAATTTTGACCTTGGGCCCCGAATAAGTCCCTAAGCTCACATGGGACTGATGGGGACTTTTGACACTTTATTCCTTGTGGTAAACCTAAGGTCTCTACGAAGATTTGGCTCTGTCGGAATTTTCTTAATTTCAATTGTCTAAAATGACCGGACTAATACGTGGCGTATGTGTGCATACTATGTAGAACATGATTCTTACAAGCGTAATATCTGGGAAATAGTGGGTCTTAGAGAAAAAATCATAGAGATCATTTTTATAGAGAATTTTAAGATCTACAACTTTGCTCTGAAGTACTTTTTCGATTAAACTTACCGTTTTCGAGAAAAATCCAAAAAACCTAAAATTTTGACCTTGGGCCCCGAATAAGTCCCTAAGCTCACATGGGACTGATGGGGACTTTTGACACTTTATTCCTTGTGGTAAACCTAAGGTCTCTACGAAGATTTGGCTCTGTCGGAATTTTCTTTATTTCAATTGTCTAAAATGACCGGACTAATACGTGGCGTATGTGTGCATACTATGTAGAACATGATTCTTACAAGCGTAATATCTGGGAAATAGTGGGTCTTAGAGAAAAAATCATAGAGATCATTTTTATAGAGAATTTTAAGATCTACAACTTTGCTCTGAGGTACTTTTTCGATAAAACTTACCGTTTTCGAGAAAAATCCAAAAAACCTAAAATTTTGACCCTGGGCCCCGAATAAGTCCCTAAGCTCACATTGGACTGATGGGGACTTTTGACACTTTATTCCTTGTGGTAAACCTGAGGTCTCTACGAAGATTTGGCTCTGTCGGAATTTTCTTTATTTCAATTGTCTAAAATGACCGGACTAATACGTGGCGTATGTGTGCATACTATGTAGAACATGATTCTTACAAGCGTAATATCTGGGAAATAGTGGGTCTTAGAGAAAAAACATAGATACCATTTTTATAGAGAATTTTAAGATCTACAACTTTGCTCTGAGGTACTTTTTCGATAAAACTTACCGTTTTCGAGATAAATCCAAAAAACCTAAAATTTTGACCTTGGGCCCCGAATAAGTCCCTAAGCTCACATTGGACTGATGGGGACTTTTGACACTTTATTCCTTGTGGTAAACCTGAGGTCTCTACGAAGATTTGGCTCTGTCGGAATTTTCTTTATTTCAATCGTCTAAAATGACCGGACTAATACGTGGCGTATGTGTGCATACTATGTAGAACATGATTCTTACAAGCGTAATATCTGGGAAATAGTGGGTCTTAGAGAAAAAATCATAGAGATCATTTTTATAGAGAATTTTAAGATCTACAACTTTGCTTTGAGGTACTTTTTCGATAAAACTTACCGTTTTCGAGAAAAATCCAAAAAACCTAAAATTTTGACCTTGGGCCCCGAATAAGTCCCTAAGCTCACATGGGACTGATGGGGACTTTTGACACTTTATTCCTTGTGGTAAACCTAAGGTCTCTACGAAGATTTGGCTCTGTCGGAATTTTCTTTATTTCAATTGTCTAAAATGACCGGACTAATACGTGGCGTATGTGTGCATACTATGTAGAACATGATTCTTACAAGCGTAATATCTGGGAAATAGTGGGTCTTAGAGAAAAAATCATAGAGATCATTTTTATAGAGAATTTTAAGATCTACAACTTTGCTCTGAGGTACTTTTTCGATAAAACTTACCGTTTTCGAGAAAAATCCAAAAAACCTAAAATTTTGACCTTGGGCCCCGAATAAGTCCCTAAGCTCACATGGGACTGATGGGGACTTTTGACACTTTATTCCTTGTGGTAAACCTAAGGTCTCTACGAAGATTTGGCTCTGTCGGAATTTTCTTTATTTCAATTGTCTAAAATGACCGGACTAATACGTGGCGTATGTGTGCATACTATGTAGAACATGATTCTTACAAGCGTAATATCTGGGAAATAGTGGGTCTTAGAGAAAAAACATAGATACCATTTTTATAGAGAATTTTAAGATCTACAACTTTGCTCTGAGGTACTTTTTCGATAAAACTTACCGTTTTCGAGAAAAATCCAAAAAACCTAAAATTTTGACCTTGGGCCCCGAATAAGTCCCTAAGCTCACATTGGACTGATGGGGACTTTTGACACTTTATTCCTTGTGGTAAACCTGAGGTCTCTACGAAGATTTGGCTCTGTCGGAATTTTCTTTATTTCAATTGTCTAAAATGACCGGACTAATACGTGGCGTATGTGTGCATACTATGTAGAACATGATTCTTACAAGCGTAATATCTGGGAAATAGTGGGTCTTAGAGAAAAAATCATAGAGATCATTTTTATAGAGAATTTTAAGATCTACAACTTTGCTCTGAGGTACTTTTTCGATAAAACTTACCGTTTTCGAGAAAAATCTAAAAAACCTAAAATTTTGACCTTGGGCCCCGAATAAGTCCCTAAGCTCACATGGGACTGATGGGGACTTTTGACACTTTATTCCTTGTGGTAAACCTAAGATCTCTACGAAGATTTGGCTCTGTCGGAATTTTCTTAATTTCAATTGTCTAAAATGACCGGACTAATACGTGGCGTATGTGTGCATACTATGTAGAACATGATTCTTACAAGCGTAATATCTGGGAAATAGTGGGTCTTAGAGAAAAAATCATAGAGATCATTTTTATAGAGAATTTTAAGATCTACAACTTTGCTCTGAAGTACTTTTTCGATAAAACTTACCGTTTTCGAGAAAAATCCAAAAAACCTAAAATTTTGACCTTGGGCCCCGAATAAGTCCCTAAGCTCACATGGGACTGATGGGGACTTTTGACACTTTATTCCTTGTGGTAAACCTGAGGTCTCTACGAAGATTTGGCTCTGTCGGAATTTTCTTTATTTCAATCGTCTAAAATGACCGGACTAATACGTGGCGTATGTGTGCATACTATGTAGAACATGATTCTTACAAGCGTAATATCTGGGAAATAGTGGGTCTTAGAGAAAAAATCATAGAGATCATTTTTATAGAGAATTTTAAGATCTACAACTTTGCTCTGAGGTACTTTTTCGATAAAACTTACCGTTTTCGAGAAAAATCCAAAAAACCTAAAATTTTGACCTTGGGCCCCGAATAAGTCCCTAAGCTCACATTGGACTGATGGGGACTTTTGACACTTTATTCCTTGTGGTAAACCTGAGGTCTCTACGAAGATTTGGCTCTGTCGGAATTTTCTTTATTTCAATTGTCTAAAATGACCGGACTAATACGTGGCGTATGTGTGCATACTATGTAGAACATGATTCTTACAAGCGTAATATCTGGGAAATAGTGGGTCTTAGAGAAAAAATCATAGAGATCATTTTTATAGAGAATTTTAAGATCTACAACTTTGCTCTGAGGTACTTTTTCGATAAAACTTACCGTTTTCGAGAAAAATCTAAAAAACCTAAAATTTTGACCTTGGGCCCCGAATAAGTCCCTAAGCTCACATGGGACTGATGGGGACTTTTGACACTTTATTCCTTGTGGTAAACCTAAGGTCTCTACGAAGATTTGGCTCTGTCGGAATTTTCTTTATTTCAATTGTCTAAAATGACCGGACTAATACGTGGCGTATGTGTGCATACTATGTAGAACATGATTCTTACAAGCGTAATATCTGGGAAATAGTGGGTCTTAGAGAAAAAATCATAGAGATCATTTTTATAGAGAATTTTAAGATCTACAACTTTGCTCTGAGGTACTTTTTCGATAAAACTTACCGTTTTCGAGAAAAATCCAAAAAACCTAAAATTTTGACCTTGGGCCCCGAATAAGTCCCTAAGCTCACATGGGACTGATGGGGACTTTTGACACTTTATTCCTTGTGGTAAACCTAAGGTCTCTACGAAGATTTGGCTCTGTCGGAATTTTCTTTATTTCAATTGTCTAAAATGACCGGACTATTACGTGGCGTATGTGTGCATACTATGTAGAACATGATTCTTACAAGCGTAATATCTGGGAAATAGTGGGTCTTAGAGAAAAAACATAGATACCATTTTTATAGAGAATTTTAAGATCTACAACTTTGCTCTGAGGTACTTTTTCGATAAAACTTACCGTTTTCGAGAAAAATCCAAAAAACCTAAAATCTTGACCTTGGGCCCCGAATAAGTCCCTAAGCTCACATTGGACTGATGGGTACTTTTGACACTTTATTCCTTGTGGTAAACCTGAGGTCTCTACGAAGATTTGGCTCTGTCGCAATTTTCTTTATTTCAATTGTCTAAAATGACCGGACTAATACGTGGCGTATGTGTGCATACTATGTAGAACATGATTCTTACAAGCGTAATATCTGGGAAATAGTGGGTCTTAGAGAAAAAATCATAGAGATCATTTTTATAGAGAATTTTAAGATCTACAACTTTGCATTGAGGTACTTTTTCGATAAAACTTACCGTTTTCGAGAAAAATCCAAAAAACCTAAAATTTTGACCTTGGGCCCCGAATAAGTCCCTAAGCTCACATTGGACTGATGGGGACTTTTGACACTTTATTCCTTGTGGTAAACCTGAGGTCTCTACGAAGATTTGGCTCTGTCGGAATTTTCTTTATTTCAATCGTCTAAAATGACCGGACTAATACGTGGCGTATGTGTGCATACTATGTAGAACATGATTCTTACAAGCGTAATATCTGGGAAATAGTGGGTCTTAGAGAAAAAATCATAGAGATCATTTTTATAGAGAATTTTAAGATCTACAACTTTGCTCTGAGGTACTTTTTTGATAAAACTTACCGTTTTCGAGAAAAATCCAAAAAACCTAAAATTTTGATCTTGGGCCCCGAATAAGTCCCTAAGCTCACATGGGACTGATGGGGACTTTTGACACTTTATTCCTTGTGGTAAACCTAAGGTCTCTACGAAGATTTGGCTCTGTCGGAATTTTCTTTATTTCAATTGTCTAAAATGACCGGACTAATACGTGGCGTATGTGTGCATACTATGTAGAACATGATTCTTACAAGCGTAATATCTGGGAAATAGTGGGTCTTAGAGAAAAAATCATAGAGATCATTTTTATAGAGAATTTTAAGATCTACAACTTTGCTTTGAGGTACTTTTTCGATAAAACTTACCGTTTTCGAGAAAAATCTAAAAAACCTAAAATTTTGACCTTGGGCCCCGAATAAGTCCCTAAGCTCACATGGGACTGATGGGGACTTTTGACACTTTATTCCTTGTGGTAAACCTAAGGTCTCTACGAAGATTTGGCTCTGTCGGAATTTTCTTTATTTCAATTGTCTAAAATGACCGGACTAATACGTGGCGTATGTGTGCATACTATGTAGAACATGATTCTTACAAGCGCAATATCTGGGAAATAGTGGGTCTTAGAGAAAAAATCATAGAGATCATTTTTATAGAGCATTTTAAGGTCTACAACTTTGCTCTGAAGTACTTTTTCGATAAAACTTACCGTTTTCGAGAAAAATCCAAAAAACCTAAAATTTTGACCTTGGGCCCCGAATAAGTCCCTAAGCTCACATGGGACTGATGGGGACTTTTGACACTTTATTCCTTGTGGTAAACCTAAGGTCTCTACGAAGATTTGGCTCTGTCGGAATTTTCTTTATTTCAATTGTCTAAAATGACCGGACTATTACGTGGCGTATGTGTGCATACTATGTAGAACATGATTCTTACAAGCGTAATATCTGGGAAATAGTGGGTCTTAGAGAAAAAATCATAGAGATCATTTTTATAGAGAATTTTAAGATCTACAACTTTGCTCTGAGGTACTTTTTCGATAAAACTTACCGTTTTCGAGAAAAATCTAAAAAACCTAAAATTTTGACCTTGGGCCCCGAATAAGTCCCTAAGCTCACATGGGACTGATGGGGACTTTTGACACTTTATTCCTTGTGGTAAACCTAAGGTCTCTACGAAGATTTGGCTCTGTCGGAATTTTCTTAATTTCAATTGTCTAAAATGACCGGACTAATACGTGGCGTATGTGTGCATACTATGTAGAACATGATTCTTACAAGCGTAATATCTGGGAAATAGTGGGTCTTAGAGAAAAAATCGTAGAGATCATTTTTATAGAGAATTTTAAGATCTACAACTTTGCTCTGAAGTACTTTTTCGATAAAACTTACCGTTTTCGAGAAAAATCCAAAAAACCTAAAATTTTGACCTTGGGCCCCGAATAAGTCCCTAAGCTCACATGGGACTGATGGGGACTTTTGACACTTTATTCCTTGTGGTAAACCTAAGGTCTCTACGAAGATTTGGCTCTGTCGGAATTTTCTTTATTTCAATTGTCTAAAATGACCGGACTAATACGTGGCGTATGTGTGCATACTATGTAGAACATGATTCTTACAAGCGTAATATCTGGGAAATAGTGGGTCTTAGAGAAAAAATCTTAGAGATCATTTTTATAGAGAATTTTAAGATCTACAACTTTGCTCTGAGGTACTTTTTCGATAAAACTTACCGTTTTCGAGAAAAATCCAAAAAACCTAAAATTTTGACCTTGGGCCCCGAATAAGTCCCTAAGCTCACATTGGACTGATGGGGACTTTTGACACTTTATTCCTTGTGGTAAACCTGAGGTCTCTACGAAGATTTGGCTCTGTCGGAATTTTCTTTATTTCAATTGTCTAAAATGACCGGACTAATACGTGGCGTATGTGTGCATACTATGTAGAACATGATTCTTACAAGCGTAATATCTGGGAAATAGTGGGTCTTAGAGAAAAAACATAGATACCATTTTTATAGAGAATTTTAAGATCTACAACTTTGCTCTGAGGTACTTTTTCGATAAAACTTACCGTTTTCGAGATAAATCCAAAAAACCTAAAATTTTGACCTTGGGCCCCGAATAAGTCCCTAAGCTCACATTGGACTGATGGGGACTTTTGACACTTTATTCCTTGTGGTAAACCTGAGGTCTCTACGAAGATTTGGCTCTGTCGGAATTTTCTTTATTTCAATCGTCTAAAATGACCGGACTAATACGTGGCGTATGTGTGCATACTATGTAGAACATGATTCTTACAAGCGTAATATCTGGGAAATAGTGGGTCTTAGAGAAAAAATCATAGAAATCATTTTTATAGAGAATTTTAAGATCTACAACTTTGCTTTGAGGTACTTTTTCGATAAAACTTACCGTTTTCGAGAAAAATCCAAAAAACCTAAAATTTTGACCTTGGGCCCCGAATAAGTCCCTAAGCTCACATGGGACTGATGGGGACTTTTGACACTTTATTCCTTGTGGTAAACCTAAGGTCTCTACGAAGATTTGGCTCTGTCGGAATTTTCTTTATTTCAATTGTCTAAAATGACCGGACTAATACGTGGCGTATGTGTGCATACTATGTAGAACATGATTCTTACAAGCGTAATATCTGGGAAATAGTGGGTCTTAGAGAAAAAATCATAGAGATCATTTTTATAGAGAATTTTAAGATCTACAACTTTGCTCTGAGGTACTTTTTCGATAAAACTTACCGTTTTCGAGAAAAATCCAAAAAACCTAAAATTTTGACCTTGGGCCCCGAATAAGTCCCTAAGCTCACATGGGACTGATGGGGACTTTTGACACTTTATTCCTTGTGGTAAACCTAAGGTCTCTACGAAGATTTGGCTCTGTCGGAATTTTCTTTATTTCAATTGTCTAAAATGACCGGACTAATACGTGGCGTATGTGTGCATACTATGTAGAACATGATTCTTACAAGCGTAATATCTGGGAAATAGTGGGTCTTAGAGAAAAAACATAGATACCATTTTTATAGAGAATTTTAAGATCTACAACTTTGCTCTGAGGTACTTTTTCGATAAAACTTACCGTTTTCGAGAAAAATCCAAAAAACCTAAAATTTTGACCTTGGGCCCCGAATAAGTCCCTAAGCTCACATTGGACTGATGGGGACTTTTGACACTTTATTCCTTGTGGTAAACCTGAGGTCTCTACGAAGATTTGGCTCTGTCGGAATTTTCTTTATTTCAATTGTCTAAAATGACCGGACTAATACGTGGCGTATGTGTGCATACTATGTAGAACATGATTCTTACAAGCGTAATATCTGGGAAATAGTGGGTCTTAGAGAAAAAATCATAGAGATCATTTTTATAGAGAATTTTAAGATCTACAACTTTGCTCTGAGGTACTTTTTCGATAAAACTTACCGTTTTCGAGAAAAATCCAAAAAACCTAAAATTTTGACCTTGGGCCCCGAATAAGTCCCTAAGCTCACATTGGACTGATGGGGACTTTTGACACTTTATTCCTTGTGGTAAACCTGAGGTCTCTACGAAGATTTGGCTCTGTCGGAATTTTCTTTATTTCAATTGTCTAAAATGACCGGACTAATACGTGGCGTATGTGTGCATACTATGTAGAACATGATTCTTACAAGCGTAATATCTGGGAAATAGTGGGTCTTAGAGAAAAAACATAGATACCATTTTTATAGAGAATTTTAAGATCTACAACTTTGCTCTGAGGTACTTTTTCGATAAAACTTACCGTTTTCGAGATAA
>OX155902.1:26059555-26266540 GCA_944588485.1 Phosphuga atrata | reverse complement strand
TCTTTATTTCAATTGTCTAAAATAACCGGACTAATACGTGGCGTATGTATGCATACTATGTAGAACATGATTCTTACAAGCGTAATATCTGGGAAATAGTGGGTCTTAGAGAAAAAATCATAGGAATCATTTTTATAGAGAATTTTAAGATCTACAACTTTGCTCTGAGGTACTTTTTCGATAAAACTTACCGTTTTCGAGAAAAATCCAAAAAACCTAAAATTTTGACCTTGGGCCCCGAATAAGTCCCTAAGCTCACATGGGACTGATGGGGGACTTTTGACACTTTATTCCTTGTGGTAAACCTAAGGTCTCTACGAAGATTTGGCTCTGTCGGAATTTTCTTTATTTCAATTGTCTAAAATGACCGGACTAATACGTGGCGTTTGTGTGCATACTATGTAGAACATGATTCTTACAAGCGTAATATCTGGGAAATAGTGGGTCTTAGAGAAAAAATCATAGAGATCATTTTTATAGAGAATTTTAAGATCTACAACTTTGCTCTGAAGTACTTTTTCGATAAAACTTACCGTTTTTGAGAAAAATTCAAAAAACCTAAAATTTTGACCTTGGGGCCCCGAATAAGTCCCTAAGCTCACATGGGACTGATGGGGACTTTTGACACTTTATTCCTTGTGGTAAACTGGTAAACCTAAGGTCTCTACGAAGATTTGGCTCTGTCGGAATTTTCTTTATTTCAATTGTCTAAAATGACCGGACTAATACGTGGCATATGTGTGCATACTATGTAGAACATGATTCTTACAAGCGCAATATCTAGGAAATAGTGGGTCTTAGAGAAAAAACATAGATACCATTTTTATAGAGAATTTTAAGATCTACAACTTTGCTCTGAGGTACTTTTTCGATAAAACTTACCGTTTTCGAGAAAAATCCAAAAAACCTAAAATTTTGACCTTGGGCAACGAATAAGTCCCTAAGCTCACATGGGACTGATGGGGACTTTTGACACTTTATTCCTTGTGGTAAACTGGTAAACCTAAGGTCCTCTACGAAGATTTGGCTCTGTCGGAATTTTCTTTATTTCAATTGTCTAAAATAACCGGACTAATACGTGGCGTATGTATGCATACTATGTAGAACATGATTCTTACAAGCGTAATATCTGGGAAATAGTGGGTCTTAGAGAAAAAATCATAGGGATCATTTTTATAGAGAATTTTAAGATCTACAACTTTGCTCTGAGGTACTTTTTCGATAAAACTTACCGTTTTCGAGAAAAATCCAAAAAACCTAAAATTTTGACCTTGGGCCCCGAATAAGTCCCTAAGCTCACATGGGACTGATGGGGACTTTTTGACACTTTATTCCTTGTGGTAAACCTAAGGTCTCTACGAAGATTTGGCTCTGTCGGAATTTTCTTTATTTCAATTGTCTAAAATGACCGGACTAATACGTGGCGTTTGTGTGCATACTATGTAGAACATGATTCTTACAAGCGTAATATCTGGGAAATAGTGGGTCTTAGAGAAAAAATCATAGAGATCATTTTTATAGAGAATTTTAAGATCTACAACTTTGCTCTGAGGTACTTTTTCGATAAAACTTACCGTTTTTGAGAAAAATTCAAAAAACCTAAAATTTTGACCTTGGGGGCCCCGAATAAGTCCCTAAGCTCACATGGGACTGATGGGGACTTTTGACACTTTATTCCTTGTGGTAAACTGGTAAACCTAAGGTCTCTACGAAGATTTGGCTCTGTCGGAATTTTCTTTATTTCAATTGTCTAAAATGACCGGACTAATACGTGGCATATGTGTGCATACTATGTAGAACATGATTCTTACAAGCGCAATATCTAGGAAATAGTGGGTCTTAGAGAAAAAACATAGATACCATTTTTTATAGAGAATTTTAAGATCTACAACTTTGCTCTGAGGTACTTTTTCGATAAAACTTACCGTTTTCGAGAAAAATCCAAAAAACCTAAAATTTTGACCTTGGGCAACGAATAAGTCCCTAAGCTCACATGGGACTGATGGGGACTTTTGACACTTTATTCCTTGTGGTAAACTGGTAAACCTAAGGTCTCTACGAAGATTTGGCTCTGTCGGAATTTTCTTTATTTCAATTGTCTAAAATAACCGGACTAATACGTGGCGTATGTATGCATACTATGTAGAACATGATTCTTACAAGCGTAATATCTGGGAAATAGTGGGTCTTAGAGAAAAAATCATAGGGATCATTTTTATAGAGAATTTTAAGATCTACAACTTTGCTCTGAGGTACTTTTTCGATAAAACTTACCGTTTTCGAGAAAAATCCAAAAAACCTAAAATTTTGACCTTGGGCCCCGAATAAGTCCCTAAGCTCACATGGGACTGATGGGGACTTTTGACACTTTATTCCTTGTGGTAAACCTAAGGTCTCTACGAAGATTTGGCTCTGTCGGAATTTTCTTTATTTCAATTGTCTAAAATGACCGGACTAATACGTGGCGTTTGTGTGCATACTATGTAGAACATGATTCTTACAAGCGTAATATCTGGGAAATAGTGGGTCTTAGAGAAAAAATCATAGAGATCATTTTTTATAGAGAATTTTAAGATCTACAACTTTGCTCTGAGGTACTTTTTCGATAAAACTTACCGTTTTTGAGAAAAATCCAAAAAACCTAAAATTTTGACCTTGGGGCCCCGAATAAGTCCCTAAGCTCACATGGGACTGATGGGGACTTTTGACACTTTATTCCTTGTGGTAAACTGGTAAACCTAAGGTCTCTACGAAGATTTGGCTCTGTCGGAATTTTCTTTATTTCAATTGTCTAAAATGACCGGACTAATACGTGGCATATGTGTGCATACTATGTAGAACATGATTCTTACAAGCGCAATATCTAGGAAATAGTGGGTCTTAGAGAAAAAACATAGATACCAATTTTATAGAGAATTTTAAGATCTACAACTTTGCTCTGAGGTACTTTTTCGATAAAACTTACCGTTTTCGAGAAAAATCCAAAAAACCTAAAATTTTGACCTTGGGCCCCGAATAAGTCCCTAAGCTCACATGGGACTGATGGGGACTTTTGACACTTTATTCCTTGTGGTAAACTGGTAAACCTAAGGTCTCTACGAAGATTTGGCTCTGTCGGAATTTTCTTTATTTCAATTGTCTAAAATGACCGGACTAATACGTGGCGTTTGTGTGCATACTATGTAGAACATGATTCTTACAAGCGTAATATCTGGGAAATAGTGGGTCTTAGAGAAAAAATCATAGAGATCATTTTTATAGAGAATTTTAAGATCTACAACTTTGCTCTGAGGTACTTTTTCGATAAAACTTACCGTTTTTTGAGAAAAATGCCAAAAAACCTAAAATTTTGACCTTGGGGCCCCGAATAAGTCCCTAAGCTCACATGGGACTGATGGGGACTTTTGACACTTTATTCCTTGTGGTAAACTGGTAAACCTAAGGTCTCTACGAAGATTTGGCTCTGTCGGAATTTTCTTTATTTCAATTGTCTAAAATAACCGGACTAATACGTGGCGTATGTATGCATACTATGTAGAACATGATTCTTACAAGCGTAATATCTGGGAAATAGTGGGTCTTAGAGAAAAAAACATAGATACCATTTTTATAGAGAATTTTAAGATCTACAACTTTGCTCTGAGGTACTTTTTCGATAAAACTTACCGTTTTCGAGAAAAATCCAAAAAACCTAAAATTTTGACCTTGGGCCCCGAATAAGTCCCTAAGCTCACATGGGACTGATGGGGACTTTTGACACTTTATTCCTTGTGGTAAACCTAAGGTCTCTACGAAGATTTGGCTCTGTCGGAATTTTCTTTATTTCAATTGTCTAAAATGACCGGACTAATACGTGGCGTTTGTGTGCATACTATGTAGAACATGATTCTTACAAGCGTAATATCTGGGAAATAGTGGGTCTTAGAGAAAAAATCATAGAGATCATTTTTATAGAGAATTTTAAGATCTACAACTTTGCTCTGAAGTACTTTTTCGATAAAACTTACCGTTTTTGAGAAAAATTCAAAAAACCTAAAATTTTGACCTTGGGGCCCCGAATAAGTCCCTAAGCTCACATGGGACTGATGGGGGACTTTTGACACTTTATTCCTTGTGGTAAACTGGTAAACCTAAGGTCTCTACGAAGATTTGGCTCTGTCGGAATTTTCTTTATTTCAATTGTCTAAAATGACCGGACTAATACGTGGCATATGTGTGCATACTATGTAGAACATGATTCTTACAAGCGCAATATCTAGGAAATAGTGGGTCTTAGAGAAAAAACATAGATACCATTTTTATAGAGAATTTTAAGATCTACAACTTTGCTCTGAGGTACTTTTTCGATAAAACTTACCGTTTTCGAGAAAAATCCAAAAAACCTAAAATTTTGACCTTGGGCAACGAATAAGTCCCTAAGCTCACATGGGACTGATGGGGACTTTTGACACTTTATTCCTTGTGGTAAACTGGTAAACCTAAGGTCTCTACGAAGATTTGGCTCTGTCGGAATTTTCTTTATTTCAATTGTCTAAAATAACCGGACTAATACGTGGCGTATGTATGCATACTATGTAGAACATGATTCTTACAAGCGTAATATCTGGGAAATAGTGGGTCTTAGAGAAAAAATCATAGGGATCATTTTTATAGAGAATTTTAAGATCTACAACTTTGCTCTGAGGTACTTTTTCGATAAAACTTACCGTTTTCGAGAAAAATCCAAAAAACCTAAAATTTTGACCTTGGGCCCCGAATAAGTCCCTAAGCTCACATGGGACTGATGGGGACTTTTGACACTTTATTCCTTGTGGTAAACCTAAGGTCTCTACGAAGATTTGGCTCTGTCGGAATTTTCTTTATTTCAATTGTCTAAAATGACCGGACTAATACGTGGCGTTTGTGTGCATACTATGTAGAACATGATTCTTACAAGCGTAATATCTGGGAAATAGTGGGTCTTAGAGAAAAAATCATAGAGATCATTTTTATAGAGAATTTTAAGATCTACAACTTTGCTCTGAAGTACTTTTTCGATAAAACTTACCGTTTTTGAGAAAAATTCAAAAAACCTAAAATTTTGACCTTGGGGCCCCGAATAAGTCCCTAAGCTCACATGGGACTGATGGGGACTTTTGACACTTTATTCCTTGTGGGTAAACTGGTAAACCTAAGGTCTCTACGAAGATTTGGCTCTGTCGGAATTTTCTTTATTTCAATTGTCTAAAATGACCGGACTAATACGTGGCATATGTGTGCATACTATGTAGAACATGATTCTTACAAGCGCAATATCTAGGAAATAGTGGGTCTTAGAGAAAAAACATAGATACCATTTTTATAGAGAATTTTAAGATCTACAACTTTGCTCTGAGGTACTTTTTCGATAAAACTTACCGTTTTCGAGAAAAATCCAAAAAACCTAAAATTTTGACCTTGGGCAACGAATAAGTCCCTAAGCTCACATGGGACTGATGGGGACTTTTGACACTTTATTCCTTGTGGTAAACTGGTAAACCTAAGGTCTCTACGAAGATTTGGCTCTGTCGGAATTTTCTTTATTTCAATTGTCTAAAATAACCGGACTAATACGTGGCGTATGTATGCATACTATGTAGAACATGATTCTTACAAGCGTAATATCTGGGAAATAGTGGGTCTTAGAGAAAAAATCATAGGGATCATTTTTATAGAGAATTTTAAGCTCTACAACTTTGCTCTGAGGTACTTTTTCGATAAAACTTACCGTTTTTGAGAAAAATTCAAAAAACCCTATTTTAAAATTTTGACCTTGGGGCCCCGAATAAGTCCCTAAGCTCACATGGGACTGATGGGGACTTTTGACACTTTATTCCTTGTGGTAAACTGGTAAACCTAAGGTCTCTACGAAGATTTGGCTCTGTCGGAATTTTCTTTATTTCAATTGTCTAAAATGACCGGACTAATACGTGGCATATGTGTGCATACTATGTAGAACATGATTCTTACAAGCGCAATATCTAGGAAATAGTGGGTCTTAGAGAAAAAACATAGATACCATTTTTATAGAGAATTTTAAGATCTACAACTTTGCTCTGAGGTACTTTTTCGATAAAACTTACCGTTTTCGAGAAAAATCCAAAAAACCTAAAATTTTGACCTTGGGCAACGAATAAGTCCCTAAGCTCACATGGGACTGATGGGGACTTTTGACACTTTATTCCTTGTGGTAAACTGGTAAACCTAAGGTCTCTACGAAGATTTGGCTCTGTCGGAATTTTCTTTATTTCAATTGTCTAAAATAACCGGACTAATACGTGGCGTATGTGTGCATACTATGTAGAACATGATTCTTACAAGCGTAATATCTGGGAAATAGTGGGTCTTAGAGAAAAAATCATAGGGATCATTTTTATAGAGAATTTTAAGATCTACAACTTTGCTCTGAGGTACTTTTTCGATAAAACTTACCGTTTTCGAGAAAAATCCAAAAAACCTAAAATTTTGACCTTGGGCCCCGAATAAGTCCCTAAGCTCACATGGGACTGATGGGGACTTTTGACACTTTATTCCTTGTGGTAAACCTAAGGTCTCTACGAAGATTTGGCTCTGTCGGAATTTTCTTTATTTCAATTGTCTAAAATGACCGGACTAATACGTGGCGTTTGTGTGCATACTATGTAGAACATGATTCTTACAAGCGTAATATCTGGGAAATAGTGGGTCTTAGAGAAAAAATCATAGAGATCATTTTTATAGAGAATTTTAAGATCTACAACTTTGCTCTGAAGTACTTTTTCGATAAAACTTACCGTTTTTGAGAAAAATTCAAAAAACCTAAAATTTTGACCTTGGGGCCCCGAATAAGTCCCTAAGCTCACATGGGACTGATGGGGACTTTTGACACTTTATTCCTTGTGGTAAACTGGTAAACCTAAGGTCTCTACGAAGATTTGGCTCTGTCGGAATTTTCTTTATTTCAATTGTCTAAAATGACCGGACTAATACGTGGCATATGTGTGCATACTATGTAGAACATGATTCTTACAAGCGCAATATCTAGGAAATAGTGGGTCTTAGAGAAAAAACATAGATACCATTTTTATAGAGAATTTTAAGATCTACAACTTTGCTCTGAGGTACTTTTTCGATAAAACTTACCGTTTTCGAGAAAAATCCAAAAAACCTAAAATTTTGACCTTGGGCAACGAATAAGTCCCTAAGCTCACATGGGACTGATGGGGACTTTTGACACTTTATTCCTTGTGGTAAACTGGTAAACCTAAGGTCTCTACGAAGATTTGGCTCTGTCGGAATTTTCTTTATTTCAATTGTCTAAAATAACCGGACTAATACGTGGCGTATGTATGCATACTATGTAGAACATGATTCTTACAAGCGTAATATCTGGGAAATAGTGGGTCTTAGAGAAAAAATCATAGGGATCATTTTTATAGAGAATTTTAAGATCTACAACTTTGCTCTGAGGTACTTTTTCGATAAAACTTACCGTTTTTGAGAAAAATTCAAAAAACCCTATTTTAAAATTTTGACCTTGGGGCCCCGAATAAGTCCCTAAGCTCACATGGGACTGATGGGGACTTTTGACACTTTATTCCTTGTGGTAAACTGGTAAACCTAAGGTCTCTACGAAGATTTGGCTCTGTCGGAATTTTCTTTATTTCAATTGTCTAAAATGACCGGACTAATACGTGGCATATGTGTGCATACTATGTAGAACATGATTCTTACAAGCGCAATATCTAGGAAATAGTGGGTCTTAGAGAAAAAACATAGATACCATTTTTATAGAGAATTTTAAGATCTACAACTTTGCTCTGAGGTACTTTTTCGATAAAACTTACCGTTTTCGAGAAAAATCCAAAAAACCTAAAATTTTGACCTTGGGCAACGAATAAGTCCCTAAGCTCACATGGGACTGATGGGGACTTTTGACACTTTATTCCTTGTGGTAAACTGGTAAACCTAAGGTCTCTACGAAGATTTGGCTCTGTCGGAATTTTCTTTATTTCAATTGTCTAAAATAACCGGACTAATACGTGGCGTATGTATGCATACTATGTAGAACATGATTCTTACAAGCGTAATATCTGGGAAATAGTGGGTCTTAGAGAAAAAATCATAGGGATCATTTTTATAGAGAATTTTAAGATCTACAACTTTGCTCTGAGGTACTTTTTCGATAAAACTTACCGTTTTCGAGAAAAATCCAAAAAACCTAAAATTTTGACCTTGGGCCCCGAATAAGTCCCTAAGCTCACATGGGACTGATGGGGACTTTTGACACTTTATTCCTTGTGGTAAACCTAAGGTCTCTACGAAGATTTGGCTCTGTCGGAATTTTCTTTATTTCAATTGTCTAAAATGACCGGACTAATACGTGGCGTTTGTGTGCATACTATGTAGAACATGATTCTTACAAGCGTAATATCTGGGAAATAGTGGGTCTTAGAGAAAAAATCATAGAGATCATTTTTATAGAGAATTTTAAGATCTACAACTTTGCTCTGAAGTACTTTTTCGATAAAACTTACCGTTTTTGAGAAAAATTCAAAAAACCTAAAATTTTGACCTTGGGGCCCCGAATAAGTCCCTAAGCTCACATGGGACTGATGGGGACTTTTGACACTTTATTCCTTGTGGTAAACTGGTAAACCTAAGGTCTCTACGAAGATTTGGCTCTGTCGGAATTTTCTTTATTTCAATTGTCTAAAATGACCGGACTAATACGTGGCGTTTGTGTGCATACTATGTAGAACATGATTCTTACAAGCGTAATATCTGGGAAATAGTGGGTCTTAGAGAAAAAATCATAGAGATCATTTTTATAGAGAATTTTAAGATCTACAACTTTGCTCTGAGGTACTTTTTCGATAAAACTTACCGTTTTCGAGAAAAATCCAAAAAACCTAAAATTTTGACCTTGGGCAACGAATAAGTCCCTAAGCTCACATGGGACTGATGGGGACTTTTGACACTTTATTCCTTGTGGTAAACTGGTAAACCTAAGGTCTCTACGAAGATTTGGCTCTGTCGGAATTTTCTTTATTTCAATTGTCTAAAATAACCGGACTAATACGTGGCGTATGTATGCATACTATGTAGAACATGATTCTTACAAGCGTAATATCTGGGAAATAGTGGGTCTTAGAGAAAAAATCATAGGGATCATTTTTATAGAGAATTTTAAGATCTACAACTTTGCTCTGAGGTACTTTTTCGATAAAACTTACCGTTTTCGAGAAAAATCCAAAAAACCTAAAATTTTGACCTTGGGCCCCGAATAAGTCCCTAAGCTCACATGGGACTGATGGGGACTTTTGACACTTTATTCCTTGTGGTAAACCTAAGGTCTCTACGAAGATTTGGCTCTGTCGGAATTTTCTTTATTTCAATTGTCTAAAATGACCGGACTAATACGTGGCGTTTGTGTGCATACTATGTAGAACATGATTCTTACAAGCGTAATATCTGGGAAATAGTGGGTCTTAGAGAAAAAATCATAGAGATCATTTTTATAGAGAATTTTAAGATCTACAACTTTGCTCTGAAGTACTTTTTCGATAAAACTTACCGTTTTTGAGAAAAATTCAAAAAACCTAAAATTTTGACCTTGGGGCCCCGAATAAGTCCCTAAGCTCACATGGGACTGATGGGGACTTTTGACACTTTATTCCTTGTGGTAAACTGGTAAACCTAAGGTCTCTACGAAGATTTGGCTCTGTCGGAATTTTCTTTATTTCAATTGTCTAAAATGACCGGACTAATACGTGGCATATGTGTGCATACTATGTAGAACATGATTCTTACAAGCGCAATATCTAGGAAATAGTGGGTCTTAGAGAAAAAACATAGATACCATTTTTATAGAGAATTTTAAGATCTACAACTTTGCTCTGAGGTACTTTTTCGATAAAACTTACCGTTTTCGAGAAAAATCCAAAAAACCTAAAATTTTGACCTTGGGCAACGAATAAGTCCCTAAGCTCACATGGGACTGATGGGGACTTTTGACACTTTATTCCTTGTGGTAAACTGGTAAACCTAAGGTCTCTACGAAGATTTGGCTCTGTCGGAATTTTCTTTATTTCAATTGTCTAAAATAACCGGACTAATACGTGGCGTATGTATGCATACTATGTAGAACATGATTCTTACAAGCGTAATATCTGGGAAATAGTGGGTCTTAGAGAAAAAATCATAGGGATCATTTTTATAGAGAATTTTAAGATCTACAACTTTGCTCTGAGGTACTTTTTCGATAAAACTTACCGTTTTTGAGAAAAATTCAAAAAACCCTATTTTAAAATTTTGACCTTGGGGCCCCGAATAAGTCCCTAAGCTCACATGGGACTGATGGGGACTTTTGACACTTTATTCCTTGTGGTAAACTGGTAAACCTAAGGTCTCTACGAAGATTTGGCTCTGTCGGAATTTTCTTTATTTCAATTGTCTAAAATGACCGGACTAATACGTGGCATATGTGTGCATACTATGTAGAACATGATTCTTACAAGCGCAATATCTAGGAAATAGTGGGTCTTAGAGAAAAAACATAGATACCATTTTTATAGAGAATTTTAAGATCTACAACTTTGCTCTGAGGTACTTTTTCGATAAAACTTACCGTTTTCGAGAAAAATCCAAAAAACCTAAAATTTTGACCTTGGGCAACGAATAAGTCCCTAAGCTCACATGGGACTGATGGGGACTTTTGACACTTTATTCCTTGTGGTAAACTGGTAAACCTAAGGTCTCTACGAAGATTTGGCTCTGTCGGAATTTTCTTTATTTCAATTGTCTAAAATAACCGGACTAATACGTGGCGTATGTATGCATACTATGTAGAACATGATTCTTACAAGCGTAATATCTGGGAAATAGTGGGTCTTAGAGAAAAAATCATAGGGATCATTTTTATAGAGAATTTTAAGATCTACAACTTTGCTCTGAGGTACTTTTTCGATAAAACTTACCGTTTTCGAGAAAAATCCAAAAAACCTAAAATTTTGACCTTGGGCCCCGAATAAGTCCCTAAGCTCACATGGGACTGATGGGGACTTTTGACACTTTATTCCTTGTGGTAAACCTAAGGTCTCTACGAAGATTTGGCTCTGTCGGAATTTTCTTTATTTCAATTGTCTAAAATGACCGGACTAATACGTGGCGTTTGTGTGCATACTATGTAGAACATGATTCTTACAAGCGTAATATCTGGGAAATAGTGGGTCTTAGAGAAAAAATCATAGAGATCATTTTTATAGAGAATTTTAAGATCTACAACTTTGCTCTGAAGTACTTTTTCGATAAAACTTACCGTTTTTGAGAAAAATTCAAAAAACCTAAAATTTTGACCTTGGGGCCCCGAATAAGTCCCTAAGCTCACATGGGACTGATGGGGACTTTTGACACTTTATTCCTTGTGGTAAACTGGTAAACCTAAGGTCTCTACGAAGATTTGGCTCTGTCGGAATTTTCTTTATTTCAATTGTCTAAAATAACCGGACTAATACGTGGCGTATGTATGCATACTATGTAGAACATGATTCTTACAAGCGTAATATCTGGGAAATAGTGGGTCTTAGAGAAAAAATCATAGGGATCATTTTTATAGAGAATTTTAAGATCTACAACTTTGCTCTGAGGTACTTTTTCGATAAAACTTACCGTTTTTGAGAAAAATTCAAAAAACCCTATTTTAAAATTTTGACCTTGGGGCCCCGAATAAGTCCCTAAGCTCACATGGGACTGATGGGGACTTTTGACACTTTATTCCTTGTGGTAAACTGGTAAACCTAAGGTCTCTACGAAGATTTGGCTCTGTCGGAATTTTCTTTATTTCAATTGTCTAAAATGACCGGACTAATACGTGGCATATGTGTGCATACTATGTAGAACATGATTCTTACAAGCGCAATATCTAGGAAATAGTGGGTCTTAGAGAAAAAACATAGATACCATTTTTATAGAGAATTTTAAGATCTACAACTTTGCTCTGAGGTACTTTTTCGATAAAACTTACCGTTTTCGAGAAAAATCCAAAAAACCTAAAATTTTGACCTTGGGCAACGAATAAGTCCCTAAGCTCACATGGGACTGATGGGGACTTTTGACACTTTATTCCTTGTGGTAAACTGGTAAACCTAAGGTCTCTACGAAGATTTGGCTCTGTCGGAATTTTCTTTATTTCAATTGTCTAAAATAACCGGACTAATACGTGGCATATGTATGCATACTATGTAGAACATGATTCTTACAAGCGTAATATCTGGGAAATAGTGGGTCTTAGAGAAAAAATCATAGGGATCATTTTTATAGAGAATTTTAAGATCTACAACTTTGCTCTGAGGTACTTTTTCGATAAAACTTACCGTTTTCGAGAAAAATCCAAAAAACCTAAAATTTTGACCTTGGGCCCCGAATAAGTCCCTAAGCTCACATGGGACTGATGGGGACTTTTGACACTTTATTCCTTGTGGTAAACCTAAGGTCTCTACGAAGATTTGGCTCTGTCGGAATTTTCTTTATTTCAATTGTCTAAAATGACCGGACTAATACGTGGCGTTTGTGTGCATACTATGTAGAACATGATTCTTACAAGCGTAATATCTGGGAAATAGTGGGTCTTAGAGAAAAAATCATAGAGATCATTTTTATAGAGAATTTTAAGATCTACAACTTTGCTCTGAAGTACTTTTTCGATAAAACTTACCGTTTTTGAGAAAAATTCAAAAAACCTAAAATTTTGACCTTGGGGCCCCGAATAAGTCCCTAAGCTCACATGGGACTGATGGGGACTTTTGACACTTTATTCCTTGTGGTAAACTGGTAAACCTAAGGTCTCTACGAAGATTTGGCTCTGTCGGAATTTTCTTTATTTCAATTGTCTAAAATGACCGGACTAATACGTGGCATATGTGTGCATACTATGTAGAACATGATTCTTACAAGCGCAATATCTAGGAAATAGTGGGTCTTAGAGAAAAAACATAGATACCATTTTTATAGAGAATTTTAAGATCTACAACTTTGCTCTGAGGTACTTTTTCGATAAAACTTACCGTTTTCGAGAAAAATCCAAAAAACCTAAAATTTTGACCTTGGGCAACGAATAAGTCCCTAAGCTCACATGGGACTGATGGGGACTTTTGACACTTTATTCCTTGTGGTAAACTGGTAAACCTAAGGTCTCTACGAAGATTTGGCTCTGTCGGAATTTTCTTTATTTCAATTGTCTAAAATAACCGGACTAATACGTGGCGTATGTATGCATACTATGTAGAACATGATTCTTACAAGCGTAATATCTGGGAAATAGTGGGTCTTAGAGAAAAAATCATAGGGATCATTTTTATAGAGAATTTTAAGATCTACAACTTTGCTCTGAGGTACTTTTTCGATAAAACTTACCGTTTTCGAGAAAAATCCAAAAAACCTAAAATTTTGACCTTGGGCCCCGAATAAGTCCCTAAGCTCACATGGGACTGATGGGGACTTTTGACACTTTATTCCTTGTGGTAAACCTAAGGTCTCTACGAAGATTTGGCTCTGTCGGAATTTTCTTTATTTCAATTGTCTAAAATGACCGGACTAATACGTGGCGTTTGTGTGCATACTATGTAGAACATGATTCTTACAAGCGTAATATCTGGGAAATAGTGGGTCTTAGAGAAAAAATCATAGAGATCATTTTTATAGAGAATTTTAAGATCTACAACTTTGCTCTGAGGTACTTTTTCGATAAAACTTACCGTTTTTGAGAAAAATCCAAAAAACCTAAAATTTTGACCTTGGGGCCCCGAATAAGTCCCTAAGCTCACATGGGACTGATGGGGACTTTTGACACTTTATTCCTTGTGGTAAACTGGTAAACCTAAGGTCTCTACGAAGATTTGGCTCTGTCGGAATTTTCTTTATTTCAATTGTCTAAAATGACCGGACTAATACCTGGCATATGTGTGCATACTATGTAGAACATGATTCTTACAAGCGCAATATCTAGGAAATAGTGGGTCTTAGAGAAAAAACATAGATACCAATTTTATAGAGAATTTTAAGATCTACAACTTTGCTCTGAGGTACTTTTTCGATAAAACTTACCGTTTTCGAGAAAAATCCAAAAAACCTAAAATTTTGACCTTGGGCCCCGAATAAGTCCCTAAGCTCACATGGGACTGATGGGGACTTTTGACACTTTATTCCTTGTGGTAAACTGGTAAACCTAAGGTCTCTACGAAGATTTGGCTCTGTCGGAATTTTCTTTATTTCAATTGTCTAAAATGACCGGACTAATACGTGGCGTTTGTGTGCATACTATGTAGAACATGATTCTTACAAGCGTAATATCTGGGAAATAGTGGGTCTTAGAGAAAAAATCATAGAGATCATTTTTATAGAGAATTTTAAGATCTACAACTTTGCTCTGAGGTACTTTTTCGATAAAACTTACCGTTTTTGAGAAAAATCCAAAAAACCTAAAATTTTGACCTTGGGGCCCCGAATAAGTCCCTAAGCTCACATGGGACTGATGGGGACTTTTGACACTTTATTCCTTGTGGTAAACTGGTAAACCTAAGGTCTCTACGAAGATTTGGCTCTGTCGGAATTTTCTTTATTTCAATTGTCTAAAATGACCGGACTAATACGTGGCATATGTGTGCATACTATGTAGAACATGATTCTTACAAGCGCAATATCTAGGAAATAGTGGGTCTTAGAGAAAAAACATAGATACCAATTTTATAGAGAATTTTAAGATCTACAACTTTGCTCTGAGGTACTTTTTCGATAAAACTTACCGTTTTCGAGAAAAATCCAAAAAACCTAAAATTTTGACCTTGGGCCCCGAATAAGTCCCTAAGCTCACATGGGACTGATGGGGACTTTTGACACTTTATTCCTTGTGGTAAACTGGTAAACCTAAGGTCTCTACGAAGATTTGGCTCTGTCGGAATTTTCTTTATTTCAATTGTCTAAAATGACCGGACTAATACGTGGCATATGTGTGCATACTATGTAGAACATGATTCTTACAAGCGTAATATCTGGGAAATAGTGGGTCTTAGAGAAAAAATCATAGAGATCATTTTTATAGAGAATTTTAAGATCTACAACTTTGCTCTGAGGTACTTTTTCGATAAAACTTACCGTTTTCGAGAAAAATCCAAAAAACCTAAAATTTTGACCTTGGGCCCCGAATAAGTCCCTAAGCTCACATGGGACTGATGGGGACTTTTGACACTTTATTCCTTGTGGTAAACCTAAGGTCTCTACGAAGATTTGGCTCTGTCGGAATTTTCTTTATTTCAATTGTCTAAAATGACCGGACTAATACGTGGCGTTTGTGTGCATACTATGTAGAACATGATTCTTACAAGCGTAATATCTAGGAAATAGTGGGTCTTAGAGAAAAAATCATAGAGATCATTTTTATAGAGAATTTTAAGATCTACAACTTTGCTCTGAGGTACTTTTTCGATAAAACTTACCGTTTTTGAGAAAAATCCAAAAAACCTAAAATTTTGACCTTGGGGCCCCGAATAAGTCCCTAAGCTCACATGGGACTGATGGGGACTTTTGACACTTTATTCCTTGTGGTAAACTGGTAAACCTAAGGTCTCTACGAAGATTTGGCTCTGTCGGAATTTTCTTTATTTCAATTGTCTAAAATGACCGGACTAATACGTGGCATATGTGTGCATACTATGTAGAACATGATTCTTACAAGCGCAATATCTAGGAAATAGTGGGTCTTAGAGAAAAAACATAGATACCAATTTTATAGAGAATTTTAAGATCTACAACTTTGCTCTGAGGTACTTTTTCGATAAAACTTACCGTTTTCGAGAAAAATCCAAAAAACCTAAAATTTTGACCTTGGGCCCCGAATAAGTCCCTAAGCTCACATGGGACTGATGGGGACTTTTGACACTTTATTCCTTGTGGTAAACTGGTAAACCTAAGGTCTCTACGAAGATTTGGCTCTGTCGGAATTTTCTTTATTTCAATTGTCTAAAATGACCGGACTAATACGTGGCATATGTGTGCATACTATGTAGAACATGATTCTTACAAGCGTAATATCTGGGAAATAGTGGGTCTTAGAGAAAAAATCATAGAGATCATTTTTATAGAGAATTTTAAGATCTACAACTTTGCTCTGAGGTACTTTTTCGATAAAACTTACCGTTTTCGAGAAAAATCCAAAAAACCTAAAATTTTGACCTTGGGCCCCGAATAAGTCCCTAAGCTCACATGGGACTGATGGGGACTTTTGACACTTTATTCCTTGTGGTAAACTGGTAAACCTAAGGTCTCTACGAAGATTTGGCTCTGTCGGAATTTTCTTTATTTCAATTGTCTAAAATGACCGGACTAATACGTGGCATATGTGTGCATACTATGTAGAACATGATTCTTACAAGCGCAATATCTAGGAAATAGTGGGTCTTAGAGAAAAAACATAGATACCATTTTTATAGAGAATTTTAAGATCTACAACTTTGCTCTGAGGTACTTTTTCGATAAAACTTACCGTTTTCGAGAAAAATCCAAAAAACCTAAAATTTTGACCTTGGGCAACGAATAAGTCCCTAAGCTCACATGGGACTGATGGGGACTTTTGACACTTTATTCCTTGTGGTAAACTGGTAAACCTAAGGTCTCTACGAAGATTTGGCTCTGTCGGAATTTTCTTTATTTCAATTGTCTAAAATGACCGGACTAATACGTGGCATATGTGTGCATACTATGTAGAACATGATTCTTACAAGCGTAATATCTGGGAAATAGTGGGTCTTAGAGAAAAAATCATAGAGATCATTTTTATAGAGAATTTTAAGATCTACAACTTTGCTCTGAGGTACTTTTTCGATAAAACTTACCGTTTTCGAGAAAAATCCAAAAAACCTAAAATTTTGACCTTGGGCCCCGAATAAGTCCCTAAGCTCACATGGGACTGATGGGGACTTTTGACACTTTATTCCTTGTGGTAAACCTAAGGTCTCTACGAAGATTTGGCTCTGTCGGAATTTTCTTTATTTCAATTGTCTAAAATGACCGGACTAATACGTGGCGTTTGTGTGCATACTATGTAGAACATGATTCTTACAAGCGTAATATCTGGGAAATAGTGGGTCTTAGAGAAAAAATCATAGAGATCATTTTTATAGAGAATTTTAAGATCTACAACTTTGCTCTGAAGTACTTTTTCGATAAAACTTACCGTTTTTGAGAAAAATTCAAAAAACCTAAAATTTTGACCTTGGGGCCCCGAATAAGTCCCTAAGCTCACATGGGACTGATGGGGACTTTTGACACTTTATTCCTTGTGGTAAACTGGTAAACCTAAGGTCTCTACGAAGATTTGGCTCTGTCGGAATTTTCTTTATTTCAATTGTCTAAAATGACCGGACTAATACGTGGCATATGTGTGCATACTATGTAGAACATGATTCTTACAAGCGCAATATCTAGGAAATAGTGGGTCTTAGAGAAAAAACATAGATACCATTTTTATAGAGAATTTTAAGATCTACAACTTTGCTCTGAGGTACTTTTTCGATAAAACTTACCGTTTTCGAGAAAAATCCAAAAAACCTAAAATTTTGACCTTGGGCAACGAATAAGTCCCTAAGCTCACATGGGACTGATGGGGACTTTTGACACTTTATTCCTTGTGGTAAACTGGTAAACCTAAGGTCTCTACGAAGATTTGGCTCTGTCGGAATTTTCTTTATTTCAATTGTCTAAAATAACCGGACTAATACGTGGCGTATGTATGCATACTATGTAGAACATGATTCTTACAAGCGTAATATCTGGGAAATAGTGGGTCTTAGAGAAAAAATCATAGGGATCATTTTTATAGAGAATTTTAAGATCTACAACTTTGCTCTGAGGTACTTTTTCGATAAAACTTACCGTTTTCGAGAAAAATCCAAAAAACCTAAAATTTTGACCTTGGGCCCCGAATAAGTCCCTAAGCTCACATGGGACTGATGGGGACTTTTGACACTTTATTCCTTGTGGTAAACCTAAGGTCTCTACGAAGATTTGGCTCTGTCGGAATTTTCTTTATTTCAATTGTCTAAAATGACCGGACTAATACGTGGCGTTTGTGTGCATACTATGTAGAACATGATTCTTACAAGCGTAATATCTGGGAAATAGTGGGTCTTAGAGAAAAAATCATAGAGATCATTTTTATAGAGAATTTTAAGATCTACAACTTTGCTCTGAGGTACTTTTTCGATAAAACTTACCGTTTTTGAGAAAAATTCAAAAAACCTAAAATTTTGACCTTGGGGCCCCGAATAAGTCCCTAAGCTCACATGGGACTGATGGGGACTTTTGACACTTTATTCCTTGTGGTAAACTGGTAAACCTAAGGTCTCTACGAAGATTTGGCTCTGTCGGAATTTTCTTTATTTCAATTGTCTAAAATGACCGGACTAATACGTGGCATATGTGTGCATACTATGTAGAACATGATTCTTACAAGCGCAATATCTAGGAAATAGTGGGTCTTAGAGAAAAAACATAGATACCATTTTTATAGAGAATTTTAAGATCTACAACTTTGCTCTGAGGTACTTTTTCGATAAAACTTACCGTTTTCGAGAAAAATCCAAAAAACCTAAAATTTTGACCTTGGGCAACGAATAAGTCCCTAAGCTCACATGGGACTGATGGGGACTTTTGACACTTTATTCCTTGTGGTAAACTGGTAAACCTAAGGTCTCTACGAAGATTTGGCTCTGTCGGAATTTTCTTTATTTCAATTGTCTAAAATAACCGGACTAATACGTGGCGTATGTATGCATACTATGTAGAACATGATTCTTACAAGCGTAATATCTGGGAAATAGTGGGTCTTAGAGAAAAAATCATAGGGATCATTTTTATAGAGAATTTTAAGATCTACAACTTTGCTCTGAGGTACTTTTTCGATAAAACTTACCGTTTTCGAGAAAAATCCAAAAAACCTAAAATTTTGACCTTGGGCCCCGAATAAGTCCCTAAGCTCACATGGGACTGATGGGGACTTTTGACACTTTATTCCTTGTGGTAAACTGGTAAACCTAAGGTCTCTACGAAGATTTGGCTCTGTCGGAATTTTCTTTATTTCAATTGTCTAAAATAACCGGACTAATACGTGGCGTATGTATGCATACTATGTAGAACATGATTCTTACAAGCGTAATATCTGGGAAATAGTGGGTCTTAGAGAAAAAATCATAGGGATCATTTTTATAGAGAATTTTAAGATCTACAACTTTGCTCTGAGGTACTTTTTCGATAAAACTTACCGTTTTCGAGAAAAATCCAAAAAACCTAAAATTTTGACCTTGGGCCCCGAATAAGTCCCTAAGCTCACATGGGACTGATGGGGACTTTTGACACTTTATTCCTTGTGGTAAACCTAAGGTCTCTACGAAGATTTGGCTCTGTCGGAATTTTCTTTATTTCAATTGTCTAAAATGACCGGACTAATACGTGGCGTTTGTGTGCATACTATGTAGAACATGATTCTTACAAGCGTAATATCTGGGAAATAGTGGGTCTTAGAGAAAAAATCATAGAGATCATTTTTATAGAGAATTTTAAGATCTACAACTTTGCTCTGAAGTACTTTTTCGATAAAACTTACCGTTTTTGAGAAAAATTCAAAAAACCTAAAATTTTGACCTTGGGGCCCCGAATAAGTCCCTAAGCTCACATGGGACTGATGGGGACTTTTGACACTTTATTCCTTGTGGTAAACTGGTAAACCTAAGGTCTCTACGAAGATTTGGCTCTGTCGGAATTTTCTTTATTTCAATTGTCTAAAATGACCGGACTAATACGTGGCATATGTGTGCATACTATGTAGAACATGATTCTTACAAGCGCAATATCTAGGAAATAGTGGGTCTTAGAGAAAAAACATAGATACCATTTTTATAGAGAATTTTAAGATCTACAACTTTGCTCTGAGGTACTTTTTCGATAAAACTTACCGTTTTCGAGAAAAATCCAAAAAACCTAAAATTTTGACCTTGGGCAACGAATAAGTCCCTAAGCTCACATGGGACTGATGGGGACTTTTGACACTTTATTCCTTGTGGTAAACTGGTAAACCTAAGGTCTCTACGAAGATTTGGCTCTGTCGGAATTTTCTTTATTTCAATTGTCTAAAATAACCGGACTAATACGTGGCGTATGTATGCATACTATGTAGAACATGATTCTTACAAGCGTAATATCTGGGAAATAGTGGGTCTTAGAGAAAAAATCATAGGGATCATTTTTATAGAGAATTTTAAGATCTACAACTTTGCTCTGAGGTACTTTTTCGATAAAACTTACCGTTTTTGAGAAAAATTCAAAAAACCTAAAATTTTGACCTTGGGGCCCCGAATAAGTCCCTAAGCTCACATGGGACTGATGGGGACTTTTGACACTTTATTCCTTGTGGTAAACTGGTAAACCTAAGGTCTCTACGAAGATTTGGCTCTGTCGGAATTTTCTTTATTTCAATTGTCTAAAATGACCGGACTAATACGTGGCATATGTGTGCATACTATGTAGAACATGATTCTTACAAGCGCAATATCTAGGAAATAGTGGGTCTTAGAGAAAAAACATAGATACCATTTTTATAGAGAATTTTAAGATCTACAACTTTGCTCTGAGGTACTTTTTCGATAAAACTTACCGTTTTCGAGAAAAATCCAAAAAACCTAAAATTTTGACCTTGGGCAACGAATAAGTCCCTAAGCTCACATGGGACTGATGGGGACTTTTGACACTTTATTCCTTGTGGTAAACTGGTAAACCTAAGGTCTCTACGAAGATTTGGCTCTGTCGGAATTTTCTTTATTTCAATTGTCTAAAATAACCGGACTAATACGTGGCGTATGTATGCATACTATGTAGAACATGATTCTTACAAGCGTAATATCTGGGAAATAGTGGGTCTTAGAGAAAAAATCATAGGGATCATTTTTATAGAGAATTTTAAGATCTACAACTTTGCTCTGAGGTACTTTTTCGATAAAACTTACCGTTTTCGAGAAAAATCCAAAAAACCTAAAATTTTGACCTTGGGCCCCGAATAAGTCCCTAAGCTCACATGGGACTGATGGGGACTTTTGACACTTTATTCCTTGTGGTAAACCTAAGGTCTCTACGAAGATTTGGCTCTGTCGGAATTTTCTTTATTTCAATTGTCTAAAATGACCGGACTAATACGTGGCGGTTGTGTGCATACTATGTAGAACATGATTCTTACAAGCGTAATATCTGGGAAATAGTGGGTCTTAGAGAAAAAATCATAGAGATCATTTTTATAGAGAATTTTAAGATCTACAACTTTGCTCTGAAGTACTTTTTCGATAAAACTTACCGTTTTTGAGAAAAATTCAAAAAACCTAAAATTTTGACCTTGGGGCCCCGAATAAGTCCCTAAGCTCACATGGGACTGATGGGGACTTTTGACACTTTATTCCTTGTGGTAAACTGGTAAACCTAAGGTCTCTACGAAGATTTGGCTCTGTCGGAATTTTCTTTATTTCAATTGTCTAAAATGACCGGACTAATACGTGGCATATGTGTGCATACTATGTAGAACATGATTCTTACAAGCGCAATATCTAGGAAATAGTGGGTCTTAGAGAAAAAACATAGATACCATTTTTATAGAGAATTTTAAGATCTACAACTTTGCTCTGAGGTACTTTTTCGATAAAACTTACCGTTTTCGAGAAAAATCCAAAAAACCTAAAATTTTGACCTTGGGCAACGAATAAGTCCCTAAGCTCACATGGGACTGATGGGGACTTTTGACACTTTATTCCTTGTGGTAAACTGGTAAACCTAAGGTCTCTACGAAGATTTGGCTCTGTCGGAATTTTCTTTATTTCAATTGTCTAAAATAACCGGACTAATACGTGGCGTATGTATGCATACTATGTAGAACATGATTCTTACAAGCGTAATATCTGGGAAATAGTGGGTCTTAGAGAAAAAATCATAGGGATCATTTTTATAGAGAATTTTAAGATCTACAACTTTGCTCTGAGGTACTTTTTCGATAAAACTTACCGTTTTCGAGAAAAATCCAAAAAACCTAAAATTTTGACCTTGGGCCCCGAATAAGTCCCTAAGCTCACATGGGACTGATGGGGACTTTTGACACTTTATTCCTTGTGGTAAACCTAAGGTCTCTACGAAGATTTGGCTCTGTCGGAATTTTCTTTATTTCAATTGTCTAAAATGACCGGACTAATACGTGGCGTTTGTGTGCATACTATGTAGAACATGATTCTTACAAGCGTAATATCTGGGAAATAGTGGGTCTTAGAGAAAAAATCATAGAGATCATTTTTATAGAGAATTTTAAGATCTACAACTTTGCTCTGAGGTACTTTTTCGATAAAACTTACCGTTTTTGAGAAAAATCCAAAAAACCTAAAATTTTGACCTTGGGGCCCCGAATAAGTCCCTAAGCTCACATGGGACTGATGGGGACTTTTGACACTTTATTCCTTGTGGTAAACTGGTAAACCTAAGGTCTCTACGAAGATTTGGCTCTGTCGGAATTTTCTTTATTTCAATTGTCTAAAATGACCGGACTAATACCTGGCATATGTGTGCATACTATGTAGAACATGATTCTTACAAGCGCAATATCTAGGAAATAGTGGGTCTTAGAGAAAAAACATAGATACCAATTTTATAGAGAATTTTAAGATCTACAACTTTGCTCTGAGGTACTTTTTCGATAAAACTTACCGTTTTCGAGAAAAATCCAAAAAACCTAAAATTTTGACCTTGGGCCCCGAATAAGTCCCTAAGCTCACATGGGACTGATGGGGACTTTTGACACTTTATTCCTTGTGGTAAACTGGTAAACCTAAGGTCTCTACGAAGATTTGGCTCTGTCGGAATTTTCTTTATTTCAATTGTCTAAAATGACCGGACTAATACGTGGCGTTTGTGTGCATACTATGTAGAACATGATTCTTACAAGCGTAATATCTGGGAAATAGTGGGTCTTAGAGAAAAAATCATAGAGATCATTTTTATAGAGAATTTTAAGATCTACAACTTTGCTCTGAGGTACTTTTTCGATAAAACTTACCGTTTTTGAGAAAAATCCAAAAAACCTAAAATTTTGACCTTGGGGCCCCGAATAAGTCCCTAAGCTCACATGGGACTGATGGGGACTTTTGACACTTTATTCCTTGTGGTAAACTGGTAAACCTAAGGTCTCTACGAAGATTTGGCTCTGTCGGAATTTTCTTTATTTCAATTGTCTAAAATGACCGGACTAATACGTGGCATATGTGTGCATACTATGTAGAACATGATTCTTACAAGCGCAATATCTAGGAAATAGTGGGTCTTAGAGAAAAAACATAGATACCAATTTTATAGAGAATTTTAAGATCTACAACTTTGCTCTGAGGTACTTTTTCGATAAAACTTACCGTTTTCGAGAAAAATCCAAAAAACCTAAAATTTTGACCTTGGGCCCCGAATAAGTCCCTAAGCTCACATGGGACTGATGGGGACTTTTGACACTTTATTCCTTGTGGTAAACTGGTAAACCTAAGGTCTCTACGAAGATTTGGCTCTGTCGGAATTTTCTTTATTTCAATTGTCTAAAATGACCGGACTAATACGTGGCATATGTGTGCATACTATGTAGAACATGATTCTTACAAGCGTAATATCTGGGAAATAGTGGGTCTTAGAGAAAAAATCATAGAGATCATTTTTATAGAGAATTTTAAGATCTACAACTTTGCTCTGAGGTACTTTTTCGATAAAACTTACCGTTTTCGAGAAAAATCCAAAAAACCTAAAATTTTGACCTTGGGCCCCGAATAAGTCCCTAAGCTCACATGGGACTGATGGGGACTTTTGACACTTTATTCCTTGTGGTAAACCTAAGGTCTCTACGAAGATTTGGCTCTGTCGGAATTTTCTTTATTTCAATTGTCTAAAATGACCGGACTAATACGTGGCGTTTGTGTGCATACTATGTAGAACATGATTCTTACAAGCGTAATATCTAGGAAATAGTGGGTCTTAGAGAAAAAATCATAGAGATCATTTTTATAGAGAATTTTAAGATCTACAACTTTGCTCTGAGGTACTTTTTCGATAAAACTTACCGTTTTTGAGAAAAATCCAAAAAACCTAAAATTTTGACCTTGGGGCCCCGAATAAGTCCCTAAGCTCACATGGGACTGATGGGGACTTTTGACACTTTATTCCTTGTGGTAAACTGGTAAACCTAAGGTCTCTACGAAGATTTGGCTCTGTCGGAATTTTCTTTATTTCAATTGTCTAAAATGACCGGACTAATACGTGGCATATGTGTGCATACTATGTAGAACATGATTCTTACAAGCGCAATATCTAGGAAATAGTGGGTCTTAGAGAAAAAACATAGATACCAATTTTATAGAGAATTTTAAGATCTACAACTTTGCTCTGAGGTACTTTTTCGATAAAACTTACCGTTTTCGAGAAAAATCCAAAAAACCTAAAATTTTGACCTTGGGCCCCGAATAAGTCCCTAAGCTCACATGGGACTGATGGGGACTTTTGACACTTTATTCCTTGTGGTAAACTGGTAAACCTAAGGTCTCTACGAAGATTTGGCTCTGTCGGAATTTTCTTTATTTCAATTGTCTAAAATGACCGGACTAATACGTGGCATATGTGTGCATACTATGTAGAACATGATTCTTACAAGCGTAATATCTGGGAAATAGTGGGTCTTAGAGAAAAAATCATAGAGATCATTTTTATAGAGAATTTTAAGATCTACAACTTTGCTCTGAGGTACTTTTTCGATAAAACTTACCGTTTTCGAGAAAAATCCAAAAAACCTAAAATTTTGACCTTGGGCCCCGAATAAGTCCCTAAGCTCACATGGGACTGATGGGGACTTTTGACACTTTATTCCTTGTGGTAAACTGGTAAACCTAAGGTCTCTACGAAGATTTGGCTCTGTCGGAATTTTCTTTATTTCAATTGTCTAAAATGACCGGACTAATACGTGGCATATGTGTGCATACTATGTAGAACATGATTCTTACAAGCGCAATATCTAGGAAATAGTGGGTCTTAGAGAAAAAACATAGATACCATTTTTATAGAGAATTTTAAGATCTACAACTTTGCTCTGAGGTACTTTTTCGATAAAACTTACCGTTTTCGAGAAAAATCCAAAAAACCTAAAATTTTGACCTTGGGCAACGAATAAGTCCCTAAGCTCACATGGGACTGATGGGGACTTTTGACACTTTATTCCTTGTGGTAAACTGGTAAACCTAAGGTCTCTACGAAGATTTGGCTCTGTCGGAATTTTCTTTATTTCAATTGTCTAAAATGACCGGACTAATACGTGGCATATGTGTGCATACTATGTAGAACATGATTCTTACAAGCGTAATATCTGGGAAATAGTGGGTCTTAGAGAAAAAATCATAGAGATCATTTTTATAGAGAATTTTAAGATCTACAACTTTGCTCTGAGGTACTTTTTCGATAAAACTTACCGTTTTCGAGAAAAATCCAAAAAACCTAAAATTTTGACCTTGGGCCCCGAATAAGTCCCTAAGCTCACATGGGACTGATGGGGACTTTTGACACTTTATTCCTTGTGGTAAACCTAAGGTCTCTACGAAGATTTGGCTCTGTCGGAATTTTCTTTATTTCAATTGTCTAAAATGACCGGACTAATACGTGGCGTTTGTGTGCATACTATGTAGAACATGATTCTTACAAGCGTAATATCTGGGAAATAGTGGGTCTTAGAGAAAAAATCATAGAGATCATTTTTATAGAGAATTTTAAGATCTACAACTTTGCTCTGAAGTACTTTTTCGATAAAACTTACCGTTTTTGAGAAAAATTCAAAAAACCTAAAATTTTGACCTTGGGGCCCCGAATAAGTCCCTAAGCTCACATGGGACTGATGGGGACTTTTGACACTTTATTCCTTGTGGTAAACTGGTAAACCTAAGGTCTCTACGAAGATTTGGCTCTGTCGGAATTTTCTTTATTTCAATTGTCTAAAATGACCGGACTAATACGTGGCATATGTGTGCATACTATGTAGAACATGATTCTTACAAGCGCAATATCTAGGAAATAGTGGGTCTTAGAGAAAAAACATAGATACCATTTTTATAGAGAATTTTAAGATCTACAACTTTGCTCTGAGGTACTTTTTCGATAAAACTTACCGTTTTCGAGAAAAATCCAAAAAACCTAAAATTTTGACCTTGGGCAACGAATAAGTCCCTAAGCTCACATGGGACTGATGGGGACTTTTGACACTTTATTCCTTGTGGTAAACTGGTAAACCTAAGGTCTCTACGAAGATTTGGCTCTGTCGGAATTTTCTTTATTTCAATTGTCTAAAATAACCGGACTAATACGTGGCGTATGTATGCATACTATGTAGAACATGATTCTTACAAGCGTAATATCTGGGAAATAGTGGGTCTTAGAGAAAAAATCATAGGGATCATTTTTATAGAGAATTTTAAGATCTACAACTTTGCTCTGAGGTACTTTTTCGATAAAACTTACCGTTTTCGAGAAAAATCCAAAAAACCTAAAATTTTGACCTTGGGCCCCGAATAAGTCCCTAAGCTCACATGGGACTGATGGGGACTTTTGACACTTTATTCCTTGTGGTAAACCTAAGGTCTCTACGAAGATTTGGCTCTGTCGGAATTTTCTTTATTTCAATTGTCTAAAATGACCGGACTAATACGTGGCGTTTGTGTGCATACTATGTAGAACATGATTCTTACAAGCGTAATATCTGGGAAATAGTGGGTCTTAGAGAAAAAATCATAGAGATCATTTTTATAGAGAATTTTAAGATCTACAACTTTGCTCTGAAGTACTTTTTCGATAAAACTTACCGTTTTTGAGAAAAATTCAAAAAACCTAAAATTTTGACCTTGGGGCCCCGAATAAGTCCCTAAGCTCACATGGGACTGATGGGGACTTTTGACACTTTATTCCTTGTGGTAAACTGGTAAACCTAAGGTCTCTACGAAGATTTGGCTCTGTCGGAATTTTCTTTATTTCAATTGTCTAAAATGACCGGACTAATACGTGGCATATGTGTGCATACTATGTAGAACATGATTCTTACAAGCGCAATATCTAGGAAATAGTGGGTCTTAGAGAAAAAACATAGATACCATTTTTATAGAGAATTTTAAGATCTACAACTTTGCTCTGAGGTACTTTTTCGATAAAACTTACCGTTTTCGAGAAAAATCCAAAAAACCTAAAATTTTGACCTTGGGCAACGAATAAGTCCCTAAGCTCACATGGGACTGATGGGGACTTTTGACACTTTATTCCTTGTGGTAAACTGGTAAACCTAAGGTCTCTACGAAGATTTGGCTCTGTCGGAATTTTCTTTATTTCAATTGTCTAAAATAACCGGACTAATACGTGGCGTATGTATGCATACTATGTAGAACATGATTCTTACAAGCGTAATATCTGGGAAATAGTGGGTCTTAATCATAGAGATCATTTTTATAGAGAATTTTAAGATCTACAACTTTGCTCTGAGGTACTTTTTCGATAAAACTTACCGTTTTTGAGAAAAATCCAAAAAACCTAAAATTTTGACCTTGGGGCCCCGAATAAGTCCCTAAGCTCACATGGGACTGATGGGGACTTTTGACACTTTATTCCTTGTGGTAAACTGGTAAACCTAAGGTCTCTACGAAGATTTGGCTCTGTCGGAATTTTCTTTATTTCAATTGTCTAAAATGACCGGACTAATACGTGGCATATGTGTGCATACTATGTAGAACATGATTCTTACAAGCGCAATATCTAGGAAATAGTGGGTCTTAGAGAAAAAACATAGATACCATTTTTATAGAGAATTTTAAGATCTACAACTTTGCTCTGAGGTACTTTTTCGATAAAACTTACCGTTTTCGAGAAAAATCCAAAAAACCTAAAATTTTGACCTTGGGCCCCGAATAAGTCCCTAAGCTCACATGGGACTGATGGGGACTTTTGACACTTTATTCCTTGTGGTAAACTGGTAAACCTAAGGTCTCTACGAAGATTTGGCTCTGTCGGAATTTTCTTTATTTCAATTGTCTAAAATGACCGGACTAATACGTGGCATATGTGTGCATACTATGTAGAACATGATTCTTACAAGCGTAATATCTGGGAAATAGTGGGTCTTAGAGAAAAAATCATAGAGATCATTTTTATAGAGAATTTTAAGATCTACAACTTTGCTCTGAGGTACTTTTTTGATAAAACTTACCGTTTTCGAGAAAAATCCAAAAAACCTAAAATTTTGACCTTGGGCCCCGAATAAGTCCCTAAGCTCACATGGGACTGATGGGGACTTTTGACACTTTATTCCTTGTGGTA
The DNA here is from genome assembly GCA_944588485.1 of Phosphuga atrata. Lineage (NCBI taxonomy): Eukaryota > Metazoa > Arthropoda > Insecta > Coleoptera > Silphidae > Phosphuga > Phosphuga atrata. Next base: position 26,238,103 of record OX155902.1, on the reverse strand, counting down.
AACTGGTAAACCTAAGGTCTCTACGAAGATTTGGCTCTGTCGGAATTTTCTTTATTTCAATTGTCTTAAATAACCGGACTAATACGTGGCGTATGTGTGCATACTATGTAGAACATGATTCTTACAAGCGTAATATCTGGGAAATAGTGGGTCTTAGAGAAAAAATCATAGGGATCATTTTTATAGAGAATTTTAAGATCTACAACTTTGCTCTGAGGTACTTTTTCGATAAAACTTACCGTTTTCGAGAAAAATCCAAAAAACCTAAAATTTTGACCTTGGGCCCCGAATAAGTCCCTAAGCTCACATGGGACTGATGGGGACTTTTGACACTTTATTCCTTGTGGTAAACCTAAGGTCTCTACGAAGATTTGGCTCTGTCGGAATTTTCTTTATTTCAATTGTCTAAAATAACCGGACTAATACGTGGCGTATGTATGCATACTATGTAGAACATGATTCTTACAAGCGTAATATCTGGGAAATAGTGGGTCTTAGAGAAAAAATCATAGGGATCATTTTTATAGAGAATTTTAAGATCTACAACTTTGCTCTGAGGTACTTTTTCGATAAAACTTACCGTTTTCGAGAAAAATCCAAAAAACCTAAAATTTTGACCTTGGGCCCCGAATAAGTCCCTAAGCTCACATGGGACTGATGGGGACTTTTGACACTTTATTCCTTGTGGTAAACCTAAGGTCTCTACGAAGATTTGGCTCTGTCGGAATTTTCTTTATTTCAATTGTCTAAAATGACCGGACTAATACGTGGCGTTTGTGTGCATACTATGTAGAACATGATTCTTACAAGCGTAATATCTGGGAAATAGTGGGTCTTAGAGAAAAAATCATAGAGATCATTTTTATAGAGAATTTTAAGATCTACAACTTTGCTCTGAGGTACTTTTTCGATAAAACTTACCGTTTTTGAGAAAAATCCAAAAAACCTAAAATTTTGACCTTGGGGCCCCGAATAAGTCCCTAAGCTCACATGGGACTGATGGGGACTTTTGACACTTTATTCCTTGTGGTAAACTGGTAAACCTAAGGTCTCTACGAAGATTTGGCTCTGTCGGAATTTTCTTTATTTCAATTGTCTAAAATGACCGGACTAATACGTGGCATATGTGTGCATACTATGTAGAACATGATTCTTACAAGCGCAATATCTAGGAAATAGTGGGTCTTAGAGAAAAAACATAGATACCATTTTTATAGAGAATTTTAAGATCTACAACTTTGCTCTGAGGTACTTTTTCGATAAAACTTACCGTTTTCGAGAAAAATCCAAAAAACCTAAAATTTTGACCTTGGGCCCCGAATAAGTCCCTAAGCTCACATGGGACTGATGGGGACTTTTGACACTTTATTCCTTGTGGTAAACTGGTAAACCTAAGGTCTCTACGAAGATTTGGCTCTGTCGGAATTTTCTTTATTTCAATTGTCTAAAATGACCGGACTAATACGTGGCATATGTGTGCATACTATGTAGAACATGATTCTTACAAGCGTAATATCTGGGAAATAGTGGGTCTTAGAGAAAAAATCATAGAGATCATTTTTATAGAGAATTTTAAGATCTACAACTTTGCTCTGAGGTACTTTTTCGATAAAACTTACCGTTTTCGAGAAAAATCCAAAAAACCTAAAATTTTGACCTTGGGCCCCGAATAAGTCCCTAAGCTCACATGGGACTGATGGGGACTTTTGACACTTTATTCCTTGTGGTAAACTGGTAAACCTAAGGTCTCTACGAAGATTTGGCTCTGTCGGAATTTTCTTTATTTCAATTGTCTAAAATAACCGGACTAATACGTGGCGTATGTGTGCATACTATGTAGAACATGATTCTTACAAGCGTAATATCTGGGAAATAGTGGGTCTTAGAGAAAAAATCATAGGCATCATTTTTATAGAGAATTTTAAGATCTACAACTTTGCTCTGAGGTACTTTTTCGATAAAACTTACCGTTTTCGAGAAAAATCCAAAAAACCTAAAATTTTGACCTTGGGCCCCGAATAAGTCCCTAAGCTCACATGGGACTGATGGGGACTTTTGACACTTTATTCCTTGTGGTAAACCTAAGGTCTCTACGAAGATTTGGCTCTGTCGGAACTTTCTTTATTTCAATTGTCTAAAATGACCGGACTAATACGTGGCGTATGTGTGCATACTATGTAGAACATGATTCTTACAAGCGTAATATCTGGGAAATAGTGGGTCTTAGAGAAAAAATCATAGAGATGATTTTTATAGAGAATTTTAAGATCTACAACTTTGCTCTGAGGTACTTTTTCGATAAAACTTACCGTTTTTGAGAAAAATCCAAAAAACCTAAAATTTTGACCTTGGGCCCCGAATAAGTCCCTAAGCTCACATGGGACTGATGGGGACTTTTGACACTTTATTCCTTGTGGTAAACTGGTAAACCTAAGGTCTCTACGAAGATTTGGCTCTGTCGGAATTTTCTTTATTTCAATTGTCTAAAATGACCGGACTAATACGTGGCATATGTGTGCATACTATGTAGAACATGATTCTTACAAGCGCAATATCTAGGAAATAGTGGGTCTTAGAGAAAAAACATAGATACCATTTTTATAGAGAATTTTAAGATCTACAACTTTGCTCTGAGGTACTTTTTCGATAAAACTTACCGTTTTCGAGAAAAATCCAAAAAACCTAAAATTTTGACCTTGGGCCCCGAATAAGTCCCTAAGCTCACATGGGACTGATGGGGACTTTTGACACTTTATTCCTTGTGGTAAACTGGTAAACCTAAGGTCTCTACGAAGATTTGGCTCTGTCGGAATTTTCTTTATTTCAATTGTCTAAAATGACCGGACTAATACGTGGCGTATGTGTGCATACTATGTAGAACATGATTCTTACAAGCGTAATATCTGGGAAATAGTGGGTCTTAGAGAAAAAATCATAGAGATCATTTTTATAGAGAATTTTAAGATCTACAACTTTGCTCTGAGGTACTTTTTCGATAAAACTTACCGTTTTCGAGAAAAATCCAAAAAACATAAAATTTTGACCTTGGGCCCCGAATAAGTCCCTAAGCTCACATGGGACTGATGGGGACTTTTGACACTTTATTCCTTGTGGTAAACTGGTAAACCTAAGGTCTCTACGAAGATTTGGCTCTGTCGGAATTTTCTTTATTTCAATTGTCTAAAATGACCGGACTAATACGTGGCGTATGTGTGCATACTATGTAGAACATGATTCTTACAAGCGTAATATCTGGGAAATAGTGGGTCTTAGAGAAAAAATCATTGAGATCATTTTTATAGAGAATTTTAAGATCTACAACTTTGCTCTGAGGTACTTTTTCGATAAAACTTACCGTTTACGAGAAAAATCCAAAAAACCTAAAATTTTGACCTTGAGCCCCGAATAAGTCCCTAAGCTCACATGGGACTGATGGGGACTTTTGACACTTTATTCCTTGTGGTAAACCTAAGGTCTCTACGAAGATTTGGCTCTGTCGGAACTTTCTTTATTTCAATTGTCTAAAATGACCGGACTAATACGTGGCGTATGTGTGCATACTATGTAGAACATGATTCTTACAAGCGTAATATCTGGGAAATAGTGGGTCTTAGAGAAAAAATCATAGAAATGATTTTTATAGAGAATTTTAAGATCTACAACTTTGTGCTGAGGTACTTTTTCGATAAAACTCACCGTTTTTGAGAAAAATCCAAAAAACCTAAAATTTTGACCTTGGGCCCCGAATAAGTCCCTAAGCTCACATGGGACTGATGGGGACTTTTGACACTTTATTCCTTGTGGTAAACTGGTAAACCTAAGGTCTCTACGAAGATTTGGCTCTGTCGGAATTTTCTTTATTTCAATTGTCTAAAATGACCGGACTAATACGTGGCATATGTGTGCATACTATGTAGAACATGATTCTTACAAGCGCAATATCTAGGAAATAGTGGGTCTTAAAGAAAAAACATAGATACCATTTTTATAGAGAATTTTAAGATCTACAACTTTGCTCTGAGGTACTTTTTTGATAAAACTTACCGTTTTCGAGAAAAATCCAAAAAACCTAAAATTTTGACCTTGGGCCCCGAATAAGTCCCTAAGCTCACATGGGACTGATGGGGACTTTTGACACTTTATTCCTTGTGGTAAACTGGTAAACCTAAGGTCTCTACGAAGATTTGGCTCTGTCGGAATTTTCTTTATTTCAATTGTCTAAAATGACCGGACTAATACGTGGCGTATGTGTGCATACTATGTAGAACATGATTCTTACAAGCGTAATATCTGGGAAATAGTGGGTTTTAGAGAAAAAATCATAGAGATCATTTTTATAGAGAATTTTAAGATCTACAACTTTGCTCTGAGGTACTTTTTCGATAAAACTTACCGTTTTCGAGAAAAATCCAAAAAACATAAAATTTTGACCTTGGGCCCCGAATAAGTCCCTAAGCTCACATGGGACTGATGGGGACTTTTGACACTTTATTCCTTGTGGTAAACTGGTAAACCTAAGGTCTCTACAAAGATTTGGCTCTGTCGGAATTTTCTTTATTTCAATTGTCTAAAATGACCGGACTAATACGTGGCATATGTGTGCATACTATGTAGAACATGATTCTTACAAGCGCAATATCTAGGAAATAGTGGGTCTTAGAGAAAAAACATAGATACCATTTTTATAGAGAATTTTAAGATCTACAACTTTGCTCTGAGGTACTTTTTCGATAAATCTTACCGTTTTCGAGAAAAATCCAAAAAACCTAAAATTTTGACCTTGGGCCCCGAATAAGTCCCTAAGCTCACATGGGACTGATGGGGACTTTTGACACTTTATTCCTTGTGGTAAACTGGTAAACCTAAGGTCTCTACGAAGATTTGGCTCTGTCGGAATTTTCTTTATTTCAATTGTCTAAAATGACCGGACTAATACGTGGCATATGTGTGCATACTATGTAGAACATGATTCTTACAAGCGCAATATCTAGGAAATAGTGGGTCTTAGAGAAAAAACATAGATACCATTTTTATAGAGAATTTTAAGATCTACAACTTTGCTCTGAGGTACTTTTTTGATAAAACTTACCGTTTTCGAGAAAAATCCAAAAAACCTAAAATTTTGACCTTGGGCCCCGAATAAGTCCCTAAGCTCACATGGGACTGATGGGGACTTTTGACACTTTATTCCTTGTGGTAAACTGGTAAACCTAAGGTCTCTACGAAGATTTGGCTCTGTCGGAATTTTCTTTATTTCAATTGTCTAAAATGACCGGACTAATACGTGGCGTATGTGTGCATACTATGTAGAACATGATTCTTACAAGCGTAATATCTGGGAAATAGTGGGTTTTAGAGAAAAAATCATAGAGATCATTTTTATAGAGAATTTTAAGATCTACAACTTTGCTCTGAGGTACTTTTTCGATAAAACTTACCGTTTTCGAGAAAAATCCAAAAAACCTAAAATTTTGACCTTGGGCCCCGAATAAGTCCCTAAGCTCACATGGGACTGATGGGGACTTTTGACACTTTATTCCTTGTGGTAAACTGGTAAACCTAAGGTCTCTACAAAGATTTGGCTCTGTCGGAATTTTCTTTATTTCAATTGTCTAAAATGACCGGACTAATACGTGGCATATGTGTGCATACTATGTAGAACATGATTCTTACAAGCGCAATATCTAGGAAATAGTGGGTCTTAGAGAAAAAACATAGATACCATTTTTATAGAGAATTTTAAGATCTACAACTTTGCTCTGAGGTACTTTTTCGATAAATCTTACCGTTTTCGAGAAAAATCCAAAAAACCTAAAATTTTGACCTTGGGCCCCGAATAAGTCCCTAAGCTCACATGGGACTGATGGGGACTTTTGACACTTTATTCCTTGTGGTAAACTGGTAAACCTAAGGTCTCTACGAAGATTTGGCTCTGTCGGAATTTTCTTTATTTCAATTGTCTAAAATGACCGGACTAATACGTGGCATATGTGTGCATACTATGTAGAACATGATTCTTACAAGCGCAATATCTAGGAAATAGTGGGTCTTAGAGAAAAAACATAGATACCATTTTTATAGAGAATTTTAAGATCTACAACTTTGCTCTGAGGTACTTTTTCGATAAATCTTACCGTTTTCGAGAAAAATCCAAAAAACCTAAAATTTTGACCTTGGGCCCCGAATAAGTCCCTAAGCTCACATGGGACTGATGGGGACTTTTGACACTTTATTCCTTGTGGTAAACTGGTAAACCTAAGGTCTCTACGAAGATTTGGCTCTGTCGGAATTTTCTTTATTTCAATTGTCTAAAATGACCGGACTAATACGTGGCGTATGTGTGCATACTATGTAGAACATGATTCTTACAAGCGTAATATCTGGGAAATAGTGGGTCTTAGAGAAAAAATCATAGAGATCATTTTTATAGAGAATTTTAAGATCTACAACTTTGCTCTGAGGTACTTTTTCGATAAAACTTACCGTTTACGAGAAAAATCCAAAAAACCTAAAATTTTGACCTTGGGCCCCGAATAAGTCCCTAAGCTCACATGGGACTGATGGGGACTTTTGACACTTTATTCCTTGTGGTAAACCTAAGGTCTCTACGAAGATTTGGCTCTGTCGGAACTTTCTTTATTTCAATTGTCTAAAATGACCGGACTAATACGTGGCGTATGTGTGCATACTATGTAGAACATGATTCTTACAAGCGTAATATCTGGGAAATAGTGGGTCTTAGAAAAAAAATCATAGAGATGATTTTTATAGAGAATTTTAAGATCTACAACTTTGTGCTGAGGTACTTTTTCGATAAAACTTACCGTTTTTGAGAAAAATCCAAAAAACCTAAAATTTTGACCTTGGGCCCCGAATAAGTCCCTAAGCTCACATGGGACTGATGGGGACTTTTGACACTTTATTCCTTGTGGTAAACTGGTAAACCTAAGGTCTCTACGAAGATTTGGCTCTGTCGGAATTTTCTTTATTTCAATTGTCTAAAATGACCGGACTAATACGTGGCGTATGTGTGCATACTATGTAGAACATGATTCTTACAAGCGTAATATCTGGGAAATAGTGGGTCTTAGAGAAAAAATCATAGAAATCATTTTTATAGAGAATTTTAAGATCTACAACTTTGCTCTGAGGTACTTTTTCGATAAAACTTACCGTTTACGAGAAAAATCCAAAAAACCTAAAATTTTGACCTTGGGCCCCGAATAAGTCCCTAAGCTCACATGGGACTGATGGGGACTTTTGACACTTTATTCCTTGTGGTAAACCTAAGGTCTCTACGAAGATTTGGCTCTGTCGGAACTTTCTTTATTTCAATTGTCTAAAATGACCGGACTAATACGTGGCGTATGTGTGCATACTATGTAGAACATGATTCTTACAAGCGTAATATCTGGGAAATAGTGGGTCTTAGAGAAAAAATCATAGAGATGATTTTTATAGAGAATTTTAAGATCTACAACTTTGTGCTGAGGTACTTTTTCGATAAAACTTACCGTTTTCGAGAAAAATCCAAAAAACCTAAAATTTTGACCTTGGGCCCCGAATAAGTCCCTAAGCTCACATGGGACTGATGGGGACTTTTGACACTTTATTCCTTGTGGTAAACTGGTAAACCTAAGGTCTCTACGAAGATTTGGCTCTGTCGGAATTTTCTTTATTTCAATTGTCTAAAATGACCGGACTAATACGTGGCATATGTGTGCATACTATGTAGAACATGATTCTTACAAGCGCAATATCTAGGAAATAGTGGGTCTTAGAGAAAAAACATAGATACCATTTTTATAGAGAATTTTAAGATCTACAACTTTGCTCTGAGGTACTTTTTCGATAAATCTTACCGTTTTCGAGAAAAATCCAAAAAACCTAAAATTTTGACCTTGGGCCCCGAATAAGTCCCTAAGCTCACATGGGACTGATGGGGACTTTTGACACTTTATTCCTTGTGGTAAACTGGTAAACCTAAGGTCTCTACGAAGATTTGGCTCTGTCGGAATTTTCTTTATTTCAATTGTCTAAAATGACCGGACTAATACGTGGCATATGTGTGCATACTATGTAGAACATGATTCTTACAAGCGCAATATCTAGGAAATAGTGGGTCTTAGAGAAAAAACATAGATACCATTTTTATAGAGAATTTTAAGATCTACAACTTTGCTCTGAGGTACTTTTTTGATAAAACTTACCGTTTTCGAGAAAAATCCAAAAAACCTAAAATTTTGACCTTGGGCCCCGAATAAGTCCCTAAGCTCACATGGGACTGATGGGGACTTTTGACACTTTATTCCTTGTGGTAAACTGGTAAACCTAAGGTCTCTACGAAGATTTGGCTCTGTCGGAATTTTCTTTATTTCAATTGTCTAAAATGACCGGACTAATACGTGGCGTATGTGTGCATACTATGTAGAACATGATTCTTACAAGCGTAATATCTGGGAAATAGTGGGTTTTAGAGAAAAAATCATAGAGATCATTTTTATAGAGAATTTTAAGATCTACAACTTTGCTCTGAGGTACTTTTTCGATAAAACTTACCGTTTTCGAGAAAAATCCAAAAAACCTAAAATTTTGACCTTGGGCCCCGAATAAGTCCCTAAGCTCACATGGGACTGATGGGGACTTTTGACACTTTATTCCTTGTGGTAAACTGGTAAACCTAAGGTCTCTACGAAGATTTGGCTCTGTCGGAATTTTCTTTATTTCAATTGTCTAAAATGACCGGACTAATACGTGGCGTATGTGTGCATACTATGTAGAACATGATTCTTACAAGCGTAATATCTGGGAAATAGTGGGTCTTAGAGAAAAAATCATTGAGATCATTTTTATAGAGAATTTTAAGATCTACAACTTTGCTCTGAGGTACTTTTTCGATAAAACTTACCGTTTACGAGAAAAATCCAAAAAACCTAAAATTTTGACCTTGAGCCCCGAATAAGTCCCTAAGCTCACATGGGACTGATGGGGACTTTTGACACTTTATTCCTTGTGGTAAACCTAAGGTCTCTACGAAGATTTGGCTCTGTCGGAACTTTCTTTATTTCAATTGTCTAAAATGACCGGACTAATACGTGGCGTATGTGTGCATACTATGTAGAACATGATTCTTACAAGCGTAATATCTGGGAAATAGTGGGTCTTAGAGAAAAAATCATAGAAATGATTTTTATAGAGAATTTTAAGATCTACAACTTTGTGCTGAGGTACTTTTTCGATAAAACTTACCGTTTTTGAGAAAAATCCAAAAAACCTAAAATTTTGACCTTGGGCCCCGAATAAGTCCCTAAGCTCACATGGGACTGATGGGGACTTTTGACACTTTATTCCTTGTGGTAAACTGGTAAACCTAAGGTCTCTACGAAGATTTGGCTCTGTCGGAATTTTCTTTATTTCAATTGTCTAAAATGACCGGACTAATACGTGGCATATGTGTGCATACTATGTAGAACATGATTCTTACAAGCGCAATATCTAGGAAATAGTGGGTCTTAGAGAAAAAACATAGATACCATTTTTATAGAGAATTTTAAGATCTACAACTTTGCTTTGAGGTACTTTTTTGATAAAACTTACCGTTTTCGAGAAAAATCCAAAAAACCTAAAATTTTGACCTTGGGCCCCGAATAAGTCCCTAAGCTCACATGGGACTGATGGGGACTTTTGACACTTTATTCCTTGTGGTAAACTGGTAAACCTAAGGTCTCTACGAAGATTTGGCTCTGTCGGAATTTTCTTTATTTCAATTGTCTAAAATGACCGGACTAATACGTGGCGTATGTGTGCATACTATGTAGAACATGATTCTTACAAGCGTAATATCTGGGAAATAGTGGGTTTTAGAGAAAAAATCATAGAGATCATTTTTATAGAGAATTTTAAGATCTACAACTTTGCTCTGAGGTACTTTTTCGATAAAACTTACCGTTTTCGAGAAAAATCCAAAAAACATAAAATTTTGACCTTGGGCCCCGAATAAGTCCCTAAGCTCACATGGGACTGATGGGGACTTTTGACACTTTATTCCTTGTGGTAAACTGGTAAACCTAAGGTCTCTACAAAGATTTGGCTCTGTCGGAATTTTCTTTATTTCAATTGTCTAAAATGACCGGACTAATACGTGGCATATGTGTGCATACTATGTAGAACATGATTCTTACAAGCGCAATATCTTGGAAATAGTGGGTCTTAGAGAAAAAACATAGATACCATTTTTATAGAGAATTTTAAGATCTACAACTTTGCTCTGAGGTACTTTTTCGATAAATCTTACCGTTTTCGAGAAAAATCCAAAAAACCTAAAATTTTGACCTTGGGCCCCGAATAAGTCCCTAAGCTCACATGGGACTGATGGGGACTTTTGACACTTTATTCCTTGTGGTAAACTGGTAAACCTAAGGTCTCTACGAAGATTTGGCTCTGTCGGAATTTTCTTTATTTCAATTGTCTAAAATGACCGGACTAATACGTGGCATATGTGTGCATACTATGTAGAACATGATTCTTACAAGCGCAATATCTAGGAAATAGTGGGTCTTAGAGAAAAAACATAGATACCATTTTTATAGAGAATTTTAAGATCTACAACTTTGCTCTGAGGTACTTTTTCGATAAATCTTACCGTTTTCGAGAAAAATCCAAAAAACCTAAAATTTTGACCTTGGGCCCCGAATAAGTCCCTAAGCTCACATGGGACTGATGGGGACTTTTGACACTTTATTCCTTGTGGTAAACTGGTAAACCTAAGGTCTCTACGAAGATTTGGCTCTGTCGGAACTTTCTTTATTTCAATTGTCTAAAATGACCGGACTAATACGTGGCGTATGTGTGCATACTATGTAGAACATGATTCTTACAAGCGTAATATCTGGGAAATAGTGGGTCTTAGAAAAAAAATCATAGAGATGATTTTTATAGAGAATTTTAAGATCTACAACTTTGTGCTGAGGTACTTTTTCGATAAAACTTACCGTTTTTGAGAAAAATCCAAAAAACCTAAAATTTTGACCTTGGGCCCCGAATAAGTCCCTAAGCTCACATGGGACTGATGGGGACTTTTGACACTTTATTCCTTGTGGTAAACTGGTAAACCTAAGGTCTCTACGAAGATTTGGCTCTGTCGGAATTTTCTTTATTTCAATTGTCTAAAATGACCGGACTAATACGTGGCGTATGTGTGCATACTATGTAGAACATGATTCTTACAAGCGTAATATCTGGGAAATAGTGGGTCTTAGAGAAAAAATCATAGAGATCATTTTTATAGAGAATTTTAAGATCTACAACTTTGCTCTGAGGTACTTTTTCGATAAAACTTACCGTTTACGAGAAAAATCCAAAAAACCTAAAATTTTGACCTTGGGCCCCGAATAAGTCCCTAAGCTCACATGGGACTGATGGGGACTTTTGACACTTTATTCCTTGTGGTAAACCTAAGGTCTCTACGAAGATTTGGCTCTGTCGGAACTTTCTTTATTTCAATTGTCTAAAATGACCGGACTAATACGTGGCGTATGTGTGCATACTATGTAGAACATGATTCTTACAAGCGTAATATCTGGGAAATAGTGGGTCTTAGAGAAAAAATCATAGAGATGATTTTTATAGAGAATTTTAAGATCTACAACTTTGTGCTGAGGTACTTTTTCGATAAAACTTACCGTTTTTGAGAAAAATCCAAAAAACCTAAATTTTTGACCTTGGGCCCCGAATAAGTCCCTAAGCTCACATGGGACTGATGGGGACTTTTGACACTTTATTCCTTGTGGTAAACTGGTAAACCTAAGGTCTCTACGAAGATTTGGCTCTGTCGGAATTTTCTTTATTTCAATTGTCTAAAATGACCGGACTAATACGTGGCGTATGTGTGCATACTATGTAGAACATGATTCTTACAAGCGTAATATCTGGGAAATAGTGGGTCTTAGAGAAAAAATCATAGAGATCATTTTTATAGAGAATTTTAAGATCTACAACTTTGCTCTGAGGTACTTTTTCGATAAAACTTACCGTTTTCGAGAAAAATCCAAAAAACATAAAATTTTGACCTTGGGCCCCGAATAAGTCCCTAAGCTCACATGGGACTGATGGGGACTTTTGACACTTTATTCCTTGTGGTAAACTGGTAAACCTAAGGTCTCTACGAAGATTTGGCTCTGTCGGAATTTTCTTTATTTCAATTGTCTAAAATGACCGGACTAATACGTGGCATATGTGTGCATACTATGTAGAACATGATTCTTACAAGCGCAATATCTGGGAAATAGTGGGTCTTAGAGAAAAAATCATAGAGATCATTTTTATAGAGAATTTTAAGATCTACAACTTTGCTCTGAGGTACTTTTTCGATAAATCTTACCGTTTTCGAGAAAAATCCAAAAAACCTAAAATTTTGACCTTGGGCCCCGAATAAGTCCCTAAGCTCACATGGGACTGATGGGGACTTTTGACACTTTATTCCTTGTGGTAAACTGGTAAACCTAAGGTCTCTACGAAGATTTGGCTCTGTCGGAATTTTCTTTATTTCAATTGTCTAAAATGACCGGACTAATACGTGGCGTATGTGTGCATACTATGTAGAACATGATTCTTACAAGCGTAATATCTGGGAAATAGTGGGTCTTAGAGAAAAAATCATAGAGATCATTTTTATAGAGAATTTTAAGATCTACAACTTTGCTCCGAGGTACTTTTTCGATAAAACTTACCGTTTACGAGAAAAATCCAAAAAACCTAAAATTTTGACCTTGAGCCCCGAATAAGTCCCTAAGCTCACATGGGACTGATGGGGACTTTTGACACTTTATTCCTTGTGGTAAACCTAAGGTCTCTACGAAGATTTGGCTCTGTCGGAACTTTCTTTATTTCAATTGTCTAAAATGACCGGACTAATACGTGGCGTATGTGTGCATACTATGTAGAACATGATTCTTACAAGCGTAATATCTGGGAAATAGTGGGTCTTAGAGAAAAAATCATAGAAATGATTTTTATAGAGAATTTTAAGATCTACAACTTTGTGCTGAGGTACTTTTTCGATAAAACTTACCGTTTTTGAGAAAAATCCAAAAAACCTAAAATTTTGACCTTGGGCCCCGAATAAGTCCCTAAGCTCACATGGGACTGATGGGGACTTTTGACACTTTATTCCTTGTGGTAAACTGGTAAACCTAAGGTCTCTACGAAGATTTGGCTCTGTCGGAATTTTCTTTATTTCAATTGTCTAAAATGACCGGACTAATACGTGGCGTATGTGTGCATACTATGTAGAACATGATTCTTACAAGCGTAATATCTGGGAAATAGTGGGTCTTAGAGAAAAAATCATAGAGATCATTTTTATAGAGAATTTTAAGATCTACAACTTTGCTCTGAGGTACTTTTTCGATAAAACTTACCGTTTACGAGAAAAATCCAAAAAACCTAAAATTTTGACCTTGGGCCCCGAATAAGTCCCTAAGCTCACATGGGACTGATGGGGACTTTTGACACTTTATTCCTTGTGGTAAACCTAAGGTCTCTACGAAGATTTGGCTCTGTCGGAACTTTCTTTATTTCAATTGTCTAAAATGACCGGACTAATACGTGGCGTATGTGTGCATACTATGTAGAACATGATTCTTACAAGCGTAATATCTGGGAAATAGTGGGTCTTAGAGAAAAAATCATAGAGATGATTTTTATAGAGAATTTTAAGATCTACAACTTTGTGCTGAGGTACTTTTTCGATAAAACTTACCGTTTTTGAGAAAAATCCAAAAAACCTAAAATTTTGACCTTGGGCCCCGAATAAGTCCCTAAGCTCACATGGGACTGATGGGGACTTTTGACACTTTATTCCTTGTGGTAAACTGGTAAACCTAAGGTCTCTACGAAGATTTGGCTCTGTCGGAATTTTCTTTATTTCAATTGTCTAAAATGACCGGACTAATACGTGGCGTATGTGTGCATACTATGTAGAACATGATTCTTACAAGCGTAATATCTGGGAAATAGTGGGTCTTAGAGAAAAAATCATAGAGATCATTTTTATAGAGAATTTTAAGATCTACAACTTTGCTCCGAGGTACTTTTTCGATAAAACTTACCGTTTACGAGAAAAATCCAAAAAACCTAAAATTTTGACCTTGAGCCCCGAATAAGTCCCTAAGCTCACATGGGACTGATGGGGACTTTTGACACTTTATTCCTTGTGGTAAACCTAAGGTCTCTACGAAGATTTGGCTCTGTCGGAACTTTCTTTATTTCAATTGTCTAAAATGACCGGACTAATACGTGGCGTATGTGTGCATACTATGTAGAACATGATTCTTACAAGCGTAATATCTGGGAAATAGTGGGTCTTAGAGAAAAAATCATAGAAATGATTTTTATAGAGAATTTTAAGATCTACAACTTTGTGCTGAGGTACTTTTTCGATAAAACTTACCGTTTTTGAGAAAAATCCAAAAAACCTAAAATTTTGATCTTGGGCCCCGAATAAGTCCCTAAGCTCACATGGGACTGATGGGGACTTTTGACACTTTATTCCTTGTGGTAAACTGGTAAACCTAAGGTCTCTACGAAGATTTGGCTCTGTCGGAATTTTCTTTATTTCAATTGTCTAAAATGACCGGACTAATACGTGGCATATGTGTGCATACTATGTAGAACATGATTCTTACAAGCGCAATATCTAGGAAATAGTGGGTCTTAGAGAAAAAACATAGATACCATTTTTATAGAGAATTTTAAGATCTACAACTTTGCTCTGAGGTACTTTTTCGATAAAACTTACCGTTTTCGAGAAAAATCCAAAAAACCTAAAATTTTGACCTTGGGCCCCGAATAAGTCCCTAAGCTCACATGGGACTGATGGGGACTTTTGACACTTTATTCCTTGTGGTAAACTGGTAAACCTAAGGTCTCTACGAAGATTTGGCTCTGTCGGAATTTTCTTTATTTCAATTGTCTAAAATGACCGGACTAATACGTGGCGTATGTGTGCATACTATGTAGAACATGATTCTTACAAGCGTAATATCTGGGAAATAGTGGGTTTTAGAGAAAAAATCATAGAGATCATTTTTATAGAGAATTTTAAGATCTACAACTTTGCTCTGAGGTACTTTTTCGATAAAACTTACCGTTTTCGAGAAAAATCCAAAAAACCTAAAATTTTGACCTTGGGCCCCGAATAAGTCCCTAAGCTCACATGGGACTGATGGGGACTTTTGACACTTTATTCCTTGTGGTAAACTGGTAAACCTAAGGTCTCTACAAAGATTTGGCTCTGTCGGAATTTTCTTTATTTCAATTGTCTAAAATGACCGGACTAATACGTGGCATATGTGTGCATACTATGTAGAACATGATTCTTACAAGCGCAATATCTAGGAAATAGTGGGTCTTAGAGAAAAAACATAGATACCATTTTTATAGAGAATTTTAAGATCTACAACTTTGCTCTGAGGTACTTTTTCGATAAATCTTACCGTTTTCGAGAAAAATCCAAAAAACCTAAAATTTTGACCTTGGGCCCCGAATAAGTCCCTAAGCTCACATGGGACTGATGGGGACTTTTGACACTTTATTCCTTGTGGTAAACTGGTAAACCTAAGGTCTCTACGAAGATTTGGCTCTGTCGGAATTTTCTTTATTTCAATTGTCTAAAATGACCGGACTAATACGTGGCATATGTGTGCATACTATGTAGAACATGATTCTTACAAGCGCAATATCTAGGAAATAGTGGGTCTTAGAGAAAAAACATAGATACCATTTTTATAGAGAATTTTAAGATCTACAACTTTGCTCTGAGGTACTTTTTCGATAAATCTTACCGTTTTCGAGAAAAATCCAAAAAACCTAAAATTTTGACCTTGGGCCCCGAATAAGTCCCTAAGCTCACATGGGACTGATGGGGACTTTTGACACTTTATTCCTTGTGGTAAACTGGTAAACCTAAGGTCTCTACGAAGATTTGGCTCTGTCGGAATTTTCTTTATTTCAATTGTCTAAAATGACCGGACTAATACGTGGCGTATGTGTGCATACTATGTAGAACATGATTCTTACAAGCGTAATATCTGGGAAATAGTGGGTCTTAGAGAAAAAATCATAGGGATCATTTTTATAGAGAATTTTAAGATCTACAACTTTGCTCTGAGGTACTTTTTCGATAAAACTTACCGTTTACGAGAAAAATCCAAAAAACCTAAAATTTTGACCTTGGGCCCCGAATAAGTCCCTAAGCTCACATGGGACTGATGGGGACTTTTGACACTTTATTCCTTGTGGTAAACCTAAGGTCTCTACGAAGATTTGGCTCTGTCGGAACTTTCTTTATTTCAATTGTCTAAAATGACCGGACTAATACGTGGCGTATGTGTGCATACTATGTAGAACATGATTCTTACAAGCGTAATATCTGGGAAATAGTGGGTCTTAGAGAAAAAATCATAGAGATGATTTTTATAGAGAATTTTAAGATCTACAACTTTGTGCTGAGGTACTTTTTCGATAAAACTTACCGTTTTTGAGAAAAATCCAAAAAACCTAAAATTTTGACCTTGGGCCCCGAATAAGTCCCTAAGCTCACATGGGACTGATGGGGACTTTTGACACTTTATTCCTTGTGGTAAACTGGTAAACCTAAGGTCTCTACGAAGATTTGGCTCTGTCGGAATTTTCTTTATTTCAATTGTCTAAAATGACCGGACTAATACGTGGCGTATGTGTGCATACTATGTAGAACATGATTCTTACAAGCGTAATATCTGGGAAATAGTGGGTCTTAGAGAAAAAATCATAGAGATCATTTTTATAGAGAATTTTAAGATCTACAACTTTGCTCTGAGGTACTTTTTCGATAAAACTTACCGTTTTCGAGAAAAATCCAAAAAACTTAAAATTTTGACCTTGGGCCCCGAATAAGTCCCTAAGCTCACATGGGACTGATGGGGACTTTTGACACTTTATTCCTTGTGGTAAACTGGTAAACCTAAGGTCTCTACGAAGATTTGGCTCTGTCGGAATTTTCTTTATTTCAATTGTCTAAAATGACCGGACTAATACGTGGCGTATGTGTGCATACTATGTAGAACATGATTCTTACAAGCGTAATATCTGGGAAATAGTGGGTCTTAGAGAAAAAATCATAGGGATCATTTTTATAGAGAATTTTAAGATCTACAACTTTGCTCTGAGGTACTTTTTCGATAAAACTTACCGTTTACGAGAAAAATCCAAAAAACCTAAAATTTTGACCTTGGGCCCCGAATAAGTCCCTAAGCTCACATGGGACTGATGGGGACTTTTGACACTTTATTCCTTGTGGTAAACCTAAGGTCTCTACGAAGATTTGGCTCTGTCGGAACTTTCTTTATTTCAATTGTCTAAAATGACCGGACTAATACGTGGCGTATGTGTGCATACTATGTAGAACATGATTCTTACAAGCGTAATATCTGGGAAATAGTGGGTCTTAGAGAAAAAATCATAGAGATGATTTTTATAGAGAATTTTAAGATCTACAACTTTGTGCTGAGGTACTTTTTCGATAAAACTTACCGTTTTTGAGAAAAATCCAAAAAACCTAAAATTTTGACCTTGGGCCCCGAATAAGTCCCTAAGCTCACATGGGACTGATGGGGACTTTTGACACTTTATTCCTTGTGGTAAACTGGTAAACCTAAGGTCTCTACGAAGATTTGGCTCTGTCGGAATTTTCTTTATTTCAATTGTCTAAAATGACCGGACTAATACGTGGCGTATGTGTGCATACTATGTAGAACATGATTCTTACAAGCGTAATATCTGGGAAATAGTGGGTCTTAGAGAAAAAATCATAGAGATCATTTTTATAGAGAATTTTAAGATCTACAACTTTGCTCTGAGGTACTTTTTCGATAAAACTTACCGTTTTCGAGAAAAATCCAAAAAACATAAAATTTTGACCTTGGGCCCCGAATAAGTCCCTAAGCTCACATGGGACTGATGGGGACTTTTGACACTTTATTCCTTGTGGTAAACTGGTAAACCTAAGGTCTCTACGAAGATTTGGCTCTGTCGGAATTTTCTTTATTTCAATTGTCTAAAATGACCGGACTAATACGTGGCGTATGTGTGCATACTATGTAGAACATGATTCTTACAAGCGTAATATCTGGGAAATAGTGGGTCTTAGAGAAAAAATCATAGGGATCATTTTTATAGAGAATTTTAAGATCTACAACTTTGCTCTGAGGTACTTTTTCGATAAAACTTACCGTTTACGAGAAAAATCCAAAAAACCTAAAATTTTGACCTTGGGCCCCGAATAAGTCCCTAAGCTCACATGGGACTGATGGGGACTTTTGACACTTTATTCCTTGTGGTAAACCTAAGGTCTCTACGAAGATTTGGCTCTGTCGGAACTTTCTTTATTTCAATTGTCTAAAATGACCGGACTAATACGTGGCGTATGTGTGCATACTATGTAGAACATGATTCTTACAAGCGTAATATCTGGGAAATAGTGGGTCTTAGAGAAAAAATCATAGAGATGATTTTTATAGAGAATTTTAAGATCTACAACTTTGTGCTGAGGTACTTTTTCGATAAAACTTACCGTTTTTGAGAAAAATCCAAAAAACCTAAAATTTTGACCTTGGGCCCCGAATAAGTCCCTAAGCTCACATGGGACTGATGGGGACTTTTGACACTTTATTCCTTGTGGTAAACTGGTAAACCTAAGGTCTCTACGAAGATTTGGCTCTGTCGGAATTTTCTTTATTTCAATTGTCTAAAATGACCGGACTAATACGTGGCGTATGTGTGCATACTATGTAGAACATGATTCTTACAAGCGTAATATCTGGGAAATAGTGGGTCTTAGAGAAAAAATCATAGAGATCATTTTTATAGAGAATTTTAAGATCTACAACTTTGCTCTGAGGTACTTTTTCGATAAAACTTACCGTTTTCGAGAAAAATCCAAAAAACATAAAATTTTGACCTTGGGCCCCGAATAAGTCCCTAAGCTCACATGGGACTGATGGGGACTTTTGACACTTTATTCCTTGTGGTAAACTGGTAAACCTAAGGTCTCTACGAAGATTTGGCTCTGTCGGAATTTTCTTTATTTCAATTGTCTAAAATGACCGGACTAATACGTGGCATATGTGTGCATACTATGTAGAACATGATTCTTACAAGCGCAATATCTGGGAAATAGTGGGTCTTAGAGAAAAAATCATAGAGATCATTTTTATAGAGAATTTTAAGATCTACAACTTTGCTCTGAGGTACTTTTTCGATAAATCTTACCGTTTTCGAGAAAAATCCAAAAAACCTAAAATTTTGACCTTGGGCCCCGAATAAGTCCCTAAGCTCACATGGGACTGATGGGGACTTTTGACACTTTATTCCTTGTGGTAAACTGGTAAACCTAAGGTCTCTACGAAGATTTGGCTCTGTCGGAATTTTCTTTATTTCAATTGTCTAAAATGACCGGACTAATACGTGGCGTATGTGTGCATACTATGTAGAACATGATTCTTACAAGCGTAATATCTGGGAAATAGTGGGTCTTAGAGAAAAAATCATAGAGACCATTTTTATAGAGAATTTTAAGATCTACAACTTTGCTCTGAGGTACTTTTTCGATAAATCTTACCGTTTTCGAGAAAAATCCAAAAAACCTAAAATTTTGACCTTGGGCCCCGAATAAGTCCCTAAGCTCACATGGGACTGATGGGGACTTTTGACACTTTATTCCTTGTGGTAAACTGGTAAACCTAAGGTCTCTACGAAGATTTGGCTCTGTCGGAATTTTCTTTATTTCAATTGTCTAAAATGACCGGACTAATACGTGGCATATGTGTGCATACTATGTAGAACATGATTCTTACAAGCGCAATATCTAGGAAATAGTGGGTCTTAGAGAAAAAACATAGATACCATTTTTATAGAGAATTTTAAGATCTACAACTTTGCTCTGAGGTACTTTTTCGATAAATCTTACCGTTTTCGAGAAAAATCCAAAAAACCTAAAATTTTGACCTTGGGCCCCGAATAAGTCCCTAAGCTCACATGGGACTGATGGGGACTTTTGACACTTTATTCCTTGTGGTAAACTGGTAAACCTAAGGTCTCTACGAAGATTTGGCTCTGTCGGAATTTTCTTTATTTCAATTGTCTAAAATGACCGGACTAATACGTGGCGTATGTGTGCATACTATGTAGAACATGATTCTTACAAGCGTAATATCTGGGAAATAGTGGGTCTTAGAGAAAAAATCATAGGGATCATTTTTATAGAGAATTTTAAGATCTACAACTTTGCTCTGAGGTACTTTTTCGATAAAACTTACCGTTTACGAGAAAAATCCAAAAAACCTAAAATTTTGACCTTGGGCCCCGAATAAGTCCCTAAGCTCACATGGGACTGATGGGGACTTTTGACACTTTATTCCTTGTGGTAAACCTAAGGTCTCTACGAAGATTTGGCTCTGTCGGAATTTTCTTTATTTCAATTGTCTAAAATGACCGGACTAATACGTGGCGTATGTGTGCATACTATGTAGAACATGATTCTTACAAGCGTAATATCTGGGAAATAGTGGGTCTTAGAGAAAAAATCATAGGGATCATTTTTATAGAGAATTTTAAGATCTACAACTTTGCTCTGAGGTACTTTTTCGATAAAACTTACCGTTTACGAGAAAAATCCAAAAAACCTAAAATTTTGACCTTGGGCCCCGAATAAGTCCCTAAGCTCACATGGGACTGATGGGGACTTTTGACACTTTATTCCTTGTGGTAAACCTAAGGTCTCTACGAAGATTTGGCTCTGTCGGAACTTTCTTTATTTCAATTGTCTAAAATGACCGGACTAATACGTGGCGTATGTGTGCATACTATGTAGAACATGATTCTTACAAGCGTAATATCTGGGAAATAGTGGGTCTTAGAGAAAAAATCATAGAGATGATTTTTATAGAGAATTTTAAGATCTACAACTTTGTGCTGAGGTACTTTTTCGATAAAACTTACCGTTTTTGAGAAAAATCCAAAAAACCTAAAATTTTGACCTTGGGCCCCGAATAAGTCCCTAAGCTCACATGGGACTGATGGGGACTTTTGACACTTTATTCCTTGTGGTAAACTGGTAAACCTAAGGTCTCTACGAAGATTTGGCTCTGTCGGAATTTTCTTTATTTCAATTGTCTAAAATGACCGGACTAATACGTGGCGTATGTGTGCATACTATGTAGAACATGATTCTTACAAGCGTAATATCTGGGAAATAGTGGGTCTTAGAGAAAAAATCATAGAGATCATTTTTATAGAGAATTTTAAGATCTACAACTTTGCTCTGAGGTACTTTTTCGATAAAACTTACCGTTTTCGAGAAAAATCCAAAAAACTTAAAATTTTGACCTTGGGCCCCGAATAAGTCCCTAAGCTCACATGGGACTGATGGGGACTTTTGACACTTTATTCCTTGTGGTAAACTGGTAAACCTAAGGTCTCTACGAAGATTTGGCTCTGTCGGAATTTTCTTTATTTCAATTGTCTAAAATGACCGGACTAATACGTGGCGTATGTGTGCATACTATGTAGAACATGATTCTTACAAGCGTAATATCTGGGAAATAGTGGGTCTTAGAGAAAAAATCATAGGGATCATTTTTATAGAGAATTTTAAGATCTACAACTTTGCTCTGAGGTACTTTTTCGATAAAGCTTACCGTTTACGAGAAAAATCCAAAAAACCTAAAATTTTGACCTTGGGCCCCGAATAAGTCCCTAAGCTCACATGGGACTGATGGGGACTTTTGACACTTTATTCCTTGTGGTAAACCTAAGGTCTCTACGAAGATTTGGCTCTGTCGGAACTTTCTTTATTTCAATTGTCTAAAATGACCGGACTAATACGTGGCGTATGTGTGCATACTATGTAGAACATGATTCTTACAAGCGTAATATCTGGGAAATAGTGGGTCTTAGAGAAAAAATCATAGAGATGATTTTTATAGAGAATTTTAAGATCTACAACTTTGTGCTGAGGTACTTTTTCGATAAAACTTACCGTTTTTGAGAAAAATCCAAAAAACCTAAAATTTTGACCTTGGGCCCCGAATAAGTCCCTAAGCTCACATGGGACTGATGGGGACTTTTGACACTTTATTCCTTGTGGTAAACTGGTAAACCTAAGGTCTCTACGAAGATTTGGCTCTGTCGGAATTTTCTTTATTTCAATTGTCTAAAATGACCGGACTAATACGTGGCGTATGTGTGCATACTATGTAGAACATGATTCTTACAAGCGTAATATCTGGGAAATAGTGGGTCTTAGAGAAAAAATCATAGAGATCATTTTTATAGAGAATTTTAAGATCTACAACTTTGCTCTGAGGTACTTTTTCGATAAAACTTACCGTTTTCGAGAAAAATCCAAAAAACATAAAATTTTGACCTTGGGCCCCGAATAAGTCCCTAAGCTCACATGGGACTGATGGGGACTTTTGACACTTTATTCCTTGTGGTAAACTGGTAAACCTAAGGTCTCTACGAAGATTTGGCTCTGTCGGAATTTTCTTTATTTCAATTGTCTAAAATGACCGGACTAATACGTGGCGTATGTGTGCATACTATGTAGAACATGATTCTTACAAGCGTAATATCTGGGAAATAGTGGGTCTTAGAGAAAAAATCATAGGGATCATTTTTATAGAGAATTTTAAGATCTACAACTTTGCTCTGAGGTACTTTTTCGATAAAACTTACCGTTTACGAGAAAAATCCAAAAAACCTAAAATTTTGACCTTGGGCCCCGAATAAGTCCCTAAGCTCACATGGGACTGATGGGGACTTTTGACACTTTATTCCTTGTGGTAAACCTAAGGTCTCTACGAAGATTTGGCTCTGTCGGAACTTTCTTTATTTCAATTGTCTAAAATGACCGGACTAATACGTGGCGTATGTGTGCATACTATGTAGAACATGATTCTTACAAGCGTAATATCTGGGAAATAGTGGGTCTTAGAGAAAAAATCATAGAGATGATTTTTATAGAGAATTTTAAGATCTACAACTTTGTGCTGAGGTACTTTTTCGATAAAACTTACCGTTTTTGAGAAAAATCCAAAAAACCTAAAATTTTGACCTTGGGCCCCGAATAAGTCCCTAAGCTCACATGGGACTGATGGGGACTTTTGACACTTTATTCCTTGTGGTAAACTGGTAAACCTAAGGTCTCTACGAAGATTTGGCTCTGTCGG
This sequence comes from Phosphuga atrata, assembly GCA_944588485.1. Taxonomy (NCBI): domain Eukaryota; kingdom Metazoa; phylum Arthropoda; class Insecta; order Coleoptera; family Silphidae; genus Phosphuga; species Phosphuga atrata. Next base: position 26,214,836 of record OX155902.1, on the reverse strand, counting down.
AATTTTCTTTATTTCAATTGTCTAAAATGACCGGACTAATACGTGGCGTATGTGTGCATACTATGTAGAACATGATTCTTACAAGCGTAATATCTGGGAAATAGTGGGTCTTAGAGAAAAAATCATAGAGATCATTTTTATAGAGAATTTTAAGATCTACAACTTTGCTCTGAGGTACTTTTTCGATAAAACTTACCGTTTTCGAGAAAAATCCAAAAAACATAAAATTTTGACCTTGGGCCCCGAATAAGTCCCTAAGCTCACATGGACTGATGGGGACTTTTGACACTTTATTCCTTGTGGTAAACTGGTAAACCTAAGGTCTCTACGAAGATTTGGCTCTGTCGGAATTTTCTTTATTTCAATTGTCTAAAATGACCGGACTAATACGTGGCATATGTGTGCATACTATGTAGAACATGATTCTTACAAGCGCAATATCTGGGAAATAGTGGGTCTTAGAGAAAAAATCATAGAGATCATTTTTATAGAGAATTTTAAGATCTACAACTTTGCTCTGAGGTACTTTTTCGATAAATCTTACCGTTTTCGAGAAAAATCCAAAAACCTAAAATTTTGACCTTGGGCCCCGAATAAGTCCCTAAGCTCACATGGGACTGATGGGGACTTTTGACACTTTATTCCTTGTGGTAAACTGGTAAACCTAAGGTCTCTACGAAGATTTGGCTCTGTCGGAATTTTCTTTATTTCAATTGTCTAAAATGACCGGACTAATACGTGGCGTATGTGTGCATACTATGTAGAACATGATTCTTACAAGCGTAATATCTGGGAAATAGTGGGTCTTAGAGAAAAAATCATAGAGACCATTTTTATAGAGAATTTTAAGATCTACAACTTTGCTCTGAGGTACTTTTTCGATAAATCTTACCGTTTTCGAGAAAAATCCAAAAAACCTAAAATTTTGACCTTGGGCCCCGAATAAGTCCCTAAGCTCACATGGGACTGATGGGGACTTTTGACACTTTATTCCTTGTGGTAAACTGGTAAACCTAAGGTCTCTACGAAGATTTGGCTCTGTCGGAATTTTCTTTATTTCAATTGTCTAAAATGACCGGACTAATACGTGGCATATGTGTGCATACTATGTAGAACATGATTCTTACAAGCGCAATATCTAGGAAATAGTGGGTCTTAGAGAAAAAACATAGATACCATTTTTATAGAGAATTTTAAGATCTACAACTTTGCTCTGAGGTACTTTTTCGATAAATCTTACCGTTTTCGAGAAAAAATCCAAAAAACCTAAAATTTTGACCTTGGGCCCCGAATAAGTCCCTAAGCTCACATGGGACTGATGGGGACTTTTGACACTTTATTCCTTGTGGTAAACTGGTAAACCTAAGGTCTCTACGAAGATTTGGCTCTGTCGGAATTTTCTTTATTTCAATTGTCTAAAATGACCGGACTAATACGTGGCGTATGTGTGCATACTATGTAGAACATGATTCTTACAAGCGTAATATCTGGGAAATAGTGGGTCTTAGAGAAAAAATCATAGGGATCATTTTTATAGAGAATTTTAAGATCTACAACTTTGCTCTGAGGTACTTTTTCGATAAAACTTACCGTTTACGAGAAAAATCCAAAAAACCTAAAATTTTGACCTTGGGCCCCGAATAAGTCCCTAAGCTCACATGGGACTGATGGGGACTTTTGACACTTTATTCCTTGTGGTAAACCTAAGGTCTCTACGAAGATTTGGCTCTGTCGGAACTTTCTTTATTTCAATTGTCTAAAATGACCGGACTAATACGTGGCGTATGTGTGCATACTATGTAGAACATGATTCTTACAAGCGTAATATCTGGGAAATAGTGGGTCTTAGAGAAAAAATCATAGAGATGATTTTTATAGAGAATTTTAAGATCTACAACTTTGTGCTGAAGTACTTTTTCGATAAAACTTACCGTTTTTGAGAAAAATCCAAAAAACCTAAAATTTTGACCTTGGGCCCCGAATAAGTCCCTAAGCTCACATGGGACTGATGGGGACTTTTGACACTTTATTCCTTGTGGTAAACTGGTAAACCTAAGGTCTCTACGAAGATTTGGCTCTGTCGGAATTTTCTTTATTTCAATTGTCTAAAATGACCGGACTAATACGTGGCGTATGTGTGCATACTATGTAGAACATGATTCTTACAAGCGTAATATCTGGGAAATAGTGGGTCTTAGAGAAAAAATCATAGAGATCATTTTTATAGAGAATTTTAAGATCTACAACTTTGCTCTGAGGTACTTTTTCGATAAAACTTACCGTTTTCGAGAAAAATCCAAAAAACATAAAATTTTGACCTTGGGCCCCGAATAAGTCCCTAAGCTCACATGGGACTGATGGGGACTTTTGACACTTTATTCCTTGTGGTAAACTGGTAAACCTAAGGTCTCTACGAAGATTTGGCTCTGTCGGAATTTTCTTTATTTCAATTGTCTAAAATGACCGGACTAATACGTGGCGTATGTGTGCATACTATGTAGAACATGATTCTTACAAGCGTAATATCTGGGAAATAGTGGGTCTTAGAGAAAAAATCATAGGGATCATTTTTATAGAGAATTTTAAGATCTACAACTTTGCTCTGAGGTACTTTTTCGATAAAACTTACCGTTTACGAGAAAAATCCAAAAAACCTAAAATTTTGACCTTGGGCCCCGAATAAGTCCCTAAGCTCACATGGGACTGATGGGGACTTTTAACACTTTATTCCTTGTGGTAAACCTAAGGTCTCTACGAAGATTTGGCTCTGTCGGAACTTTCTTTATTTCAATTGTCTAAAATGACCGGACTAATACGTGGCGTATGTGTGCATACTATGTAGAACATGATTCTTACAAGCGTAATATCTGGGAAATAGTGGGTCTTAGAGAAAAAATCATAGAGATGATTTTTATAGAGAATTTTAAGATCTACAACTTTGTGCTGAGGTACTTTTTCGATAAAACTTACCGTTTTTGAGAAAAATCCAAAAAACCTAAAATTTTGACCTTGGGCCCCGAATAAGTCCCTAAGCTCACATGGGACTGATGGGGACTTTTGACACTTTATTCCTTGTGGTAAACTGGTAAACCTAAGGTCTCTACGAAGATTTGGCTCTGTCGGAATTTTCTTTATTTCAATTGTCTAAAATGACCGGACTAATACGTGGCGTATGTGTGCATACTATGTAGAACATGATTCTTACAAGCGTAATATCTGGGAAATAGTGGGTCTTAGAGAAAAAATCATAGAGATCATTTTTATAGAGAATTTTAAGATCTACAACTTTGCTCTGAGGTACTTTTTCGATAAAACTTACCGTTTTCGAGAAAAATCCAAAAAACATAAAATTTTGACCTTGGGCCCCGAATAAGTCCCTAAGCTCACATGGGACTGATGGGGACTTTTGACACTTTATTCCTTGTGGTAAACTGGTAAACCTAAGGTCTCTACGAAGATTTGGCTCTGTCGGAATTTTCTTTATTTCAATTGTCTAAAATGACCGGACTAATACGTGGCATATGTGTGCATACTATGTAGAACATGATTCTTACAAGCGCAATATCTGGGAAATAGTGGGTCTTAGAGAAAAAATCATAGAGATCATTTTTATAGAGAATTTTAAGATCTACAACTTTGCTCTGAGGTACTTTTTCGATAAATCTTACCGTTTTCGAGAAAAATCCAAAAAACCTAAAATTTTGACCTTGGGCCCCGAATAAGTCCCTAAGCTCACATGGGACTGATGGGGACTTTTGACACTTTATTCCTTGTGGTAAACTGGTAAACCTAAGGTCTCTACGAAGATTTGGCTCTGTCGGAATTTTCTTTATTTCAATTGTCTAAAATGACCGGACTAATACGTGGCGTATGTGTGCATACTATGTAGAACATGATTCTTACAAGCGTAATATCTGGGAAATAGTGGGTCTTAGAGAAAAAATCATAGAGATCATTTTTATAGAGAATTTTAAGATCTACAACTTTGCTCTGAGGTACTTTTTTGATAAAACTTACCGTTTACGAGAAAAATCCAAAAAACCTAAAATTTTGACCTTGGGCCCCGAATAAGTCCCTAAGCTCACATGGGACTGATGGGGACTTTTGACACTTTATTCCTTGTGGTAAACCTAAGGTCTCTACGAAGATTTGGCTCTGTCGGAACTTTCTTTATTTCAATTGTCTAAAATGACCGGACTAATACGTGGCGTATGTGTGCATACTATGTAGAACATGATTCTTACAAGCGTAATATCTGGGAAATAGTGGGTCTTAGAGAAAAAATCATAGAGATGATTTTTATAGAGAATTTTAAGATCTACAACTTTGTGCTGAGGTACTTTTTCGATAAAACTTACCGTTTTTGAGAAAAATCCAAAAAACCTAAAATTTTGACCTTGGGCCCCGAATAAGTCCCTAAGCTCACATGGGACTGATGGGGACTTTTGACACTTTATTCCTTGTGGTAAACTGGTAAACCTAAGGTCTCTACGAAGATTTGGCTCTGTCGGAATTTTCTTTATTTCAATTGTCTAAAATGACCGGACTAATACGTGGCATATGTGTGCATACTATGTAGAACATGATTCTTACAAGCGCAATATCTAGGAAATAGTGGGTCTTAGAGAAAAAACATAGATACCATTTTTATAGAGAATTTTAAGATCTACAACTTTGCTCTGAGGTACTTTTTCGATAAAACTTACCGTTTTCGAGAAAAATCCAAAAAACCTAAAATTTTGACCTTGGGCCCCGAATAAGTCCCTAAGCTCACATGGGACTGATGGGGACTTTTGACACTTTATTCCTTGTGGTAAACTGGTAAACCTAAGGTCTCTACGAAGATTTGGCTCTGTCGGAATTTTCTTTATTTCAATTGTCTAAAATGACCGGACTAATACGTGGCGTATGTGTGCATACTATGTAGAACATGATTCTTACAAGCGTAATATCTGGGAAATAGTGGGTCTTAGAGAAAAAATCATAGAGATCATTTTTATAGAGAATTTTAAGATCTACAACTTTGCTCTGAGGTACTTTTTCGATAAAACTTACCGTTTTCGAGAAAAATCCAAAAAACATAAAATTTTGACCTTGGGCCCCGAATAAGTCCCTAAGCTCACATGGGACTGATGGGGACTTTTGACACTTTATTCCTTGTGGTAAACTGGTAAACCTAAGGTCTCTACGAAGATTTGGCTCTGTCGGAATTTTCTTTATTTCAATTGTCTAAAATGACCGGACTAATACGTGGCGTATGTGTGCATACTATGTAGAACATGATTCTTACAAGCGTAATATCTGGGAAATAGTGGGTCTTAGAGAAAAAATCATAGGGATCATTTTTATAGAGAATTTTAAGATCTACAACTTTGCTCTGAGGTACTTTTTCGATAAAACTTACCGTTTACGAGAAAAATCCAAAAAACCTAAAATTTTGACCTTGAGCCCCGAATAAGTCCCTAAGCTCACATGGGACTGATGGGGACTTTTGACACTTTATTCCTTGTGGTAAACCTAAGGTCTCTACGAAGATTTGGCTCTGTCGGAACTTTCTTTATTTCAATTGTCTAAAATGACCGGACTAATACGTGGCGTATGTGTGCATACTATGTAGAACATGATTCTTACAAGCGTAATATCTGGGAAATAGTGGGTCTTAGAGAAAAAATCATAGAGATGATTTTTATAGAGAATTTTAAGATCTACAACTTTGTGCTGAGGTACTTTTTCGATAAAACTTACCGTTTTTGAGAAAAATCCAAAAAACCTAAAATTTTGACCTTGGGCCCCGAATAAGTCCCTAAGCTCACATGGGACTGATGGGGACTTTTGACACTTTATTCCTTGTGGTAAACTGGTAAACCTAAGGTCTCTACGAAGATTTGGCTCTGTCGGAATTTTCTTTATTTCAATTGTCTAAAATGACCGGACTAATACGTGGCGTATGTGTGCATACTATGTAGAACATGATTCTTACAAGCGTAATATCTGGGAAATAGTGGGTCTTAGAGAAAAAATCATAGAGATCATTTTTATAGAGAATTTTAAGATCTACAACTTTGCTCTGAGGTACTTTTTCGATAAAACTTACCGTTTTCGAGAAAAATCCAAAAAACATAAAATTTTGACCTTGGGCCCCGAATAAGTCCCTAAGCTCACATGGGACTGATGGGGACTTTTGACACTTTATTCCTTGTGGTAAACTGGTAAACCTAAGGTCTCTACGAAGATTTGGCTCTGTCGGAATTTTCTTTATTTCAATTGTCTAAAATGACCGGACTAATACGTGGCATATGTGTGCATACTATGTAGAACATGATTCTTACAAGCGCAATATCTGGGAAATAGTGGGTCTTAGAGAAAAAATCATAGAGATCATTTTTATAGAGAATTTTAAGATCTACAACTTTGCTCTGAGGTACTTTTTCGATAAATCTTACCGTTTTCGAGAAAAATCCAAAAAACCTAAAATTTTGACCTTGGGCCCCGAATAAGTCCCTAAGCTCACATGGGACTGATGGGGACTTTTGACACTTTATTCCTTGTGGTAAACTGGTAAACCTAAGGTCTCTACGAAGATTTGGCTCTGTCGGAATTTTCTTTATTTCAATTGTCTAAAATGACCGGACTAATACGTGGCGTATGTGTGCATACTATGTAGAACATGATTCTTACAAGCGTAATATCTGGGAAATAGTGGGTCTTAGAGAAAAAATCATAGAGATCATTTTTATAGAGAATTTTAAGATCTACAACTTTGCTCTGAGGTACTTTTTTGATAAAACTTACCGTTTACGAGAAAAATCCAAAAAACCTAAAATTTTGACCTTGGGCCCCGAATAAGTCCCTAAGCTCACATGGGACTGATGGGGACTTTTGACACTTTATTCCTTGTGGTAAACCTAAGGTCTCTACGAAGATTTGGCTCTGTCGGAACTTTCTTTATTTCAATTGTCTAAAATGACCGGACTAATACGTGGCGTATGTGTGCATACTATGTAGAACATGATTCTTACAAGCGTAATATCTGGGAAATAGTGGGTCTTAGAGAAAAAATCATAGAGATGATTTTTATAGAGAATTTTAAGATCTACAACTTTGTGCTGAGGTACTTTTTCGATAAAACTTACCGTTTTTGAGAAAAATCCAAAAAACCTAAAATTTTGACCTTGGGCCCCGAATAAGTCCCTAAGCTCACATGGGACTGATGGGGACTTTTGACACTTTATTCCTTGTGGTAAACTGGTAAACCTAAGGTCTCTACGAAGATTTGGCTCTGTCGGAATTTTCTTTATTTCAATTGTCTAAAATGACCGGACTAATACGTGGCGTATGTGTGCATACTATGTAGAACATGATTCTTACAAGCGTAATATCTGGGAAATAGTGGGTCTTAGAGAAAAAATCATAGAGATCATTTTTATAGAGAATTTTAAGATCTACAACTTTGCTCTGAGGTACTTTTTCGATAAAACTTACCGTTTTCGAGAAAAATCCAAAAAACATAAAATTTTGACCTTGGGCCCCGAATAAGTCCCTAAGCTCACATGGGACTGATGGGGACTTTTGACACTTTATTCCTTGTGGTAAACTGGTAAACCTAAGGTCTCTACGAAGATTTGGCTCTGTCGGAATTTTCTTTATTTCAATTGTCTAAAATGACCGGACTAATACGTGGCGTATGTGTGCATACTATGTAGAACATGATTCTTACAAGCGTAATATCTGGGAAATAGTGGGTCTTAGAGAAAAAATCATAGGGATCATTTTTATAGAGAATTTTAAGATCTACAACTTTGCTCTGAGGTACTTTTTCGATAAAACTTACCGTTTACGAGAAAAATCCAAAAAACCTAAAATTTTGACCTTGGGCCCCGAATAAGTCCCTAAGCTCACATGGGACTGATGGGGACTTTTGACACTTTATTCCTTGTGGTAAACCTAAGGTCTCTACGAAGATTTGGCTCTGTCGGAACTTTCTTTATTTCAATTGTCTAAAATGACCGGACTAATACGTGGCGTATGTGTGCATACTATGTAGAACATGATTCTTACAAGCGTAATATCTGGGAAATAGTGGGTCTTAGAGAAAAAATCATAGAGATGATTTTTATAGAGAATTTTAAGATCTACAACTTTGTGCTGAGGTACTTTTTCGATAAAACTTACCGTTTTCGAGAAAAATCCAAAAAACCTAAAATTTTGACCTTGGGCCCCGAATAAGTCCCTAAGCTCACATGGGACTGATGGGGACTTTTGACACTTTATTCCTTGTGGTAAACTGGTAAACCTAAGGTCTCTACGAAGATTTGGCTCTGTCGGAATTTTCTTTATTTCAATTGTCTAAAATGACCGGACTAATACGTGGCGTATGTGTGCATACTATGTAGAACATGATTCTTACAAGCGTAATATCTGGGAAATAGTGGGTCTTAGAGAAAAAATCATAGAGATCATTTTTATAGAGAATTTTAAGATCTACAACTTTGCTCTGAGGTACTTTTTCGATAAAACTTACCGTTTTCGAGAAAAATCCAAAAAACATAAAATTTTGACCTTGGGCCCCGAATAAGTCCCTAAGCTCACATGGGACTGATGGGGACTTTTGACACTTTATTCCTTGTGGTAAACTGGTAAACCTAAGGTCTCTACGAAGATTTGGCTCTGTCGGAATTTTCTTTATTTCAATTGTCTAAAATGACCGGACTAATACGTGGCGTATGTGTGCATACTATGTAGAACATGATTCTTACAAGCGTAATATCTGGGAAATAGTGGGTCTTAGAGAAAAAATCATAGGGATCATTTTTATAGAGAATTTTAAGATCTACAACTTTGCTCTGAGGTACTTTTTCGATAAAACTTACCGTTTACGAGAAAAATCCAAAAAACCTAAAATTTTGACCTTGGGCCCCGAATAAGTCCCTAAGCTCACATGGGACTGATGGGGACTTTTGACACTTTATTCCTTGTGGTAAACCTAAGGTCTCTACGAAGATTTGGCTCTGTCGGAACTTTCTTTATTTCAATTGTCTAAAATGACCGGACTAATACGTGGCGTATGTGTGCATACTATGTAGAACATGATTCTTACAAGCGTAATATCTGGGAAATAGTGGGTCTTAGAGAAAAAATCATAGAGATGATTTTTATAGAGAATTTTAAGATCTACAACTTTGTGCTGAGGTACTTTTTCGATAAAACTTACCGTTTTTGAGAAAAATCCAAAAAACCTAAAATTTTGACCTTGGGCCCCGAATAAGTCCCTAAGCTCACATGGGACTGATGGGGACTTTTGACACTTTATTCCTTGTGGTAAACTGGTAAACCTAAGGTCTCTACGAAGATTTGGCTCTGTCGGAATTTTCTTTATTTCAATTGTCTAAAATGACCGGACTAATACGTGGCGTATGTGTGCATACTATGTAGAACATGATTCTTACAAGCGTAATATCTGGGAAATAGTGGGTCTTAGAGAAAAAATCATAGAGATCATTTTTATAGAGAATTTTAAGATCTACAACTTTGCTCTGAGGTACTTTTTCGATAAAACTTACCGTTTTCGAGAAAAATCCAAAAAACATAAAATTTTGACCTTGGGCCCCGAATAAGTCCCTAAGCTCACATGGGACTGATGGGGACTTTTGACACTTTATTCCTTGTGGTAAACTGGTAAACCTAAGGTCTCTACGAAGATTTGGCTCTGTCGGAATTTTCTTTATTTCAATTGTCTAAAATGACCGGACTAATACGTGGCGTATGTGTGCATACTATGTAGAACATGATTCTTACAAGCGTAATATCTGGGAAATAGTGGGTCTTAGAGAAAAAATCATAGGGATCATTTTTATAGAGAATTTTAAGATCTACAACTTTGCTCTGAGGTACTTTTTCGATAAAACTTACCGTTTACGAGAAAAATCCAAAAAACCTAAAATTTTGACCTTGGGCCCCGAATAAGTCCCTAAGCTCACATGGGACTGATGGGGACTTTTGACACTTTATTCCTTGTGGTAAACCTAAGGTCTCTACGAAGATTTGGCTCTGTCGGAACTTTCTTTATTTCAATTGTCTAAAATGACCGGACTAATACGTGGCGTATGCGTGCATACTATGTAGAACATGATTCTTACAAGCGTAATATCTGGGAAATAGTGGGTCTTAGAGAAAAAATCATAGAGATGATTTTTATAGAGAATTTTAAGATCTACAACTTTGTGCTGAGGTACTTTTTCGATAAAACTTACCGTTTTTGAGAAAAATCCAAAAAACCTAAAATTTTGACCTTGGGCCCCGAATAAGTCCCTAAGCTCACATGGGACTGATGGGGACTTTTGACACTTTATTCCTTGTGGTAAACTGGTAAACCTAAGGTCTCTACGAAGATTTGGCTCTGTCGGAATTTTCTTTATTTCAATTGTCTAAAATGACCGGACTAATACGTGGCGTATGTGTGCATACTATGTAGAACATGATTCTTACAAGCGTAATATCTGGGAAATAGTGGGTCTTAGAGAAAAAATCATAGAGATCATTTTTATAGAGAATTTTAAGATCTACAACTTTGCTCTGAGGTACTTTTTCGATAAAACTTACCGTTTTCGAGAAAAATCCAAAAAACATAAAATTTTGACCTTGGGCCCCGAATAAGTCCCTAAGCTCACATGGGACTGATGGGGACTTTTGACACTTTATTCCTTGTGGTAAACTGGTAAACCTAAGGTCTCTACGAAGATTTGGCTCTGTCGGAATTTTCTTTATTTCAATTGTCTAAAATGACCGGACTAATACGTGGCATATGTGTGCATACTATGTAGAACATGATTCTTACAAGCGCAATATCTGGGAAATAGTGGGTCTTAGAGAAAAAATCATAGAGATCATTTTTATAGAGAATTTTAAGATCTACAACTTTGCTCTGAGGTACTTTTTCGATAAATCTTACCGTTTTCGAGAAAAATCCAAAAAACCTAAAATTTTGACCTTGGGCCCCGAATAAGTCCCTAAGCTCACATGGGACTGATGGGGACTTTTGACACTTTATTCCTTGTGGTAAACTGGTAAACCTAAGGTCTCTACGAAGATTTGGCTCTGTCGGAATTTTCTTTATTTCAATTGTCTAAAATGACCGGACTAATACGTGGCGTATGTGTGCATACTATGTAGAACATGATTCTTACAAGCGTAATATCTGGGAAATAGTGGGTCTTAGAGAAAAAATCATAGAGATGATTTTTATAGAGAATTTTAAGATCTACAACTTTGTGCTGAGGTACTTTTTCGATAAAACTTACCGTTTTTGAGAAAAATCCAAAAAACCTAAAATTTTGACTTTGGGCCCCGAATAAGTCCCTAAGCTCACATGGGACTGATGGGGACTTTTGACACTTTATTCCTTGTGGTAAACCTAAGGTCTCTACGAAGATTTGGCTCTGTCGGAACTTTCTTTATTTCAATTGTCTAAAATGACCGGACTAATACGTGGCGTATGTGTGCATACTATGTAGAACATGATTCTTACAAGCGTAATATCTGGGAAATAGTGGGTCTTAGAGAAAAAATCATAGAGATGATTTTTATAGAGAATTTTAAGATCTACAACTTTGTGCTGAGGTACTTTTTCGATAAAACTTACCGTTTTTGAGAAAAATCCAAAAAACCTAAAATTTTGACTTTGGGCCCCGAATAAGTCCCTAAGCTCACATGGGACTGATGGGGACTTTTGACACTTTATTCCTTGTGGTAAACTGGTAAACCTAAGGTCTCTACGAAGATTTGGCTCTGTCGGAATTTTCTTTATTTCAATTGTCTAAAATGACCGGACTAATACGTGGCATATGTGTGCATACTATGTAGAACATGATTCTTACAAGCGCAATATCTAGGAAATAGTGGGTCTTAGAGAAAAAACATAGATACCATTTTTATAGAGAATTTTAAGATCTACAACTTTGCTCTGAGGTACTTTTTCGATAAAACTTACCGTTTTCGAGAAAAATCCAAAAAACCTAAAATTTTGACCTTGGGCCCCGAATAAGTCCCTAAGCTCACATGGGACTGATGGGGACTTTTGACACTTTATTCCTTGTGGTAAACTGGTAAACCTAAGGTCTCTACGAAGATTTGGCTCTGTCGGAATTTTCTTTATTTCAATTGTCTAAAATGACCGGACTAATACGTGGCGTATGTGTGCATACTATGTAGAACATGATTCTTACAAGCGTAATATCTGGGAAATAGTGGGTCTTAGAGAAAAAATCATAGAGATCATTTTTATAGAGAATTTTAAGGTCTACAACTTTGCTCTGAGGTACTTTTTCGATAAAACTTACCGTTTTCGAGAAAAATCCAAAAAACATAAAATTTTGACCTTGGGCCCCGAATAAGTCCCTAAGCTCACATGGGACTGATGGGGACTTTTGACACTTTATTCCTTGTGGTAAACTGGTAAACCTAAGGTCTCTACGAAGATTTGGCTCTGTCGGAATTTTCTTTATTTCAATTGTCTAAAATGACCGGACTAATACGTGGCATATGTGTGCATACTATGTAGAACATGATTCTTACAAGCGCAATATCTAGGAAATAGTGGGTCTTAGAGAAAAAACATAGATACCATTTTTATAGAGAATTTTAAGATCTACAACTTTGCTCTGAGGTACTTTTTCGATAAATCTTACCGTTTTCGAGAAAAATCCAAAAAACCTAAAATTTTGACCTTGGGCCCCGAATAAGTCCCTAAGCTCACATGGGACTGATGGGGACTTTTGACACTTTATTCCTTGTGGTAAACTGGTAAACCTAAGGTCTCTACGAAGATTTGGCTCTGTCGGAATTTTCTTTATTTCAATTGTCTAAAATGACCGGACTAATACGTGGCGTATGTGTGCATACTATGTAGAACATGATTCTTACAAGCGTAATATCTGGGAAATAGTGGGTCTTAGAGAAAAAATCATAGAGATCATTTTTATAGAGAATTTTAAGATCTACAACTTTGCTCTGAGGTACTTTTTCGATAAAACTTACCGTTTACGAGAAAAATCCAAAAAACCTAAAATTTTGACCTTGGGCCCCGAATAAGTCCCTAAGCTCACATGGGACTGATGGGGACTTTTGACACTTTATTCCTTGTGGTAAACTGGTAAACCTAAGGTCTCTACGAAGATTTGGCTCTGTCGGAATTTTCTTTATTTCAATTGTCTAAAATGACCGGACTAATACGTGGCGTATGTGTGCATACTATGTAGAACATGATTCTTACAAGCGTAATATCTGGGAAATAGTGGGTCTTAGAGAAAAAATCATAGAGATCATTTTTATAGAGAATTTTAAGATCTACAACTTTGCTCTGAGGTACTTTTTCGATAAAACTTACCGTTTACGAGAAAAATCCAAAAAACCTAAAATTTTGACCTTGGGCCCCGAATAAGTCCCTAAGCTCACATGGGACTGATGGGGACTTTTGACACTTTATTCCTTGTGGTAAACCTAAGGTCTCTACGAAGATTTGGCTCTGTCGGAACTTTCTTTATTTCAATTGTCTAAAATGACCGGACTAATACGTGGCGTATGTGTGCATACTATGTAGAACATGATTCTTACAAGCGTAATATCTGGGAAATAGTGGGTCTTAGAGAAAAAATCATAGAGATGATTTTTATAGAGAATTTTAAGATCTACAACTTTGTGCTGAGGTACTTTTTCGATAAAACTTACCGTTTTTGAGAAAAATCCAAAAAACCTAAAATTTTGACCTTGGGCCCCGAATAAGTCCCTAAGCTCACATGGGACTGATGGGGACTTTTGACACTTTATTCCTTGTGGTAAACTGGTAAACCTAAGGTCTCTACGAAGATTTGGCTCTGTCGGAATTTTCTTTATTTCAATTGTCTAAAATGACCGGACTAATACGTGGCGTATGTGTGCATACTATGTAGAACATGATTCTTACAAGCGTAATATCTGGGAAATAGTGGGTCTTAGAGAAAAAATCATAGAGATCATTTTTATAGAGAATTTTAAGATCTACAACTTTGCTCTGAGGTACTTTTTCGATAAAACTTACCGTTTTCGAGAAAAATCCAAAAAACATAAAATTTTGACCTTGGGCCCCGAATAAGTCCCTAAGCTCACATGGGACTGATGGGGACTTTTGACACTTTATTCCTTGTGGTAAACTGGTAAACCTAAGGTCTCTACGAAGATTTGGCTCTGTCGGAATTTTCTTTATTTCAATTGTCTAAAATGACCGGACTAATACGTGGCATATGTGTGCATACTATGTAGAACATGATTCTTACAAGCGCAATATCTGGGAAATAGTGGGTCTTAGAGAAAAAATCATAGAGATCATTTTTATAGAGAATTTTAAGATCTACAACTTTGCTCTGAGGTACTTTTTCGATAAATCTTACCGTTTTCGAGAAAAATCCAAAAAACCTAAAATTTTGACCTTGGGCCCCGAATAAGTCCCTAAGCTCACATGGGACTGATGGGGACTTTTGACACTTTATTCCTTGTGGTAAACTGGTAAACCTAAGGTCTCTACGAAGATTTGGCTCTGTCGGAATTTTCTTTATTTCAATTGTCTAAAATGACCGGACTAATACGTGGCGTATGTGTGCATACTATGTAGAACATGATTCTTACAAGCGTAATATCTGGGAAATAGTGGGTCTTAGAGAAAAAATCATAGAGATCATTTTTATAGAGAATTTTAAGATCTACAACTTTGCTCTGAGGTACTTTTTCGATAAAACTTACCGTTTACGAGAAAAATCCAAAAAACCTAAAATTTTGACCTTGGGCCCCGAATAAGTCCCTAAGCTCACATGGGACTGATGGGGACTTTTGACACTTTATTCCTTGTGGTAAACCTAAGGTCTCTACGAAGATTTGGCTCTGTCGGAACTTTCTTTATTTCAATTGTCTAAAATGACCGGACTAATACGTGGCGTATGTGTGCATACTATGTAGAACATGATTCTTACAAGCGTAATATCTGGGAAATAGTGGGTCTTAGAGAAAAAATCATAGAGATGATTTTTATAGAGAATTTTAAGATCTACAACTTTGTGCTGAGGTACTTTTTCGATAAAACTTACCGTTTTTGAGAAAAATCCAAAGAACCTAAAATTTTGACCTTGGGCCCCGAATAAGTCCCTAAGCTCACATGGGACTGATGGGGACTTTTGACACTTTATTCCTTGTGGTAAACTGGTAAACCTAAGGTCTCTACGAAGATTTGGCTCTGTCGGAATTTTCTTTATTTCAATTGTCTAAAATGACCGGACTAATACGTGGCGTATGTGTGCATACTATGTAGAACATGATTCTTACAAGCGTAATATCTGGGAAATAGTGGGTCTTAGAGAAAAAATCATAGAGATCATTTTTATAGAGAATTTTAAGATCTACAACTTTGCTCTGAGGTACTTTTTCGATAAAACTTACCGTTTTCGAGAAAAATCCAAAAAACATAAAATTTTGACCTTGGGCCCCGAATAAGTCCCTAAGCTCACATGGGACTGATGGGGACTTTTGACACTTTATTCCTTGTGGTAAACTGGTAAACCTAAGGTCTCTACGAAGATTTGGCTCTGTCGGAATTTTCTTTATTTCAATTGTCTAAAATGACCGGACTAATACGTGGCGTATGTGTGCATACTATGTAGAACATGATTCTTACAAGCGTAATATCTGGGAAATAGTGGGTCTTAGAGAAAAAATCATAGAGATCATTTTTATAGAGAATTTTAAGATCTACAACTTTGCTCTGAGGTACTTTTTCGATAAAACTTACCGTTTTCGAGAAAAATCCAAAAAACATAAAATTTTGACCTTGGGCCCCGAATAAGTCCCTAAGCTCACATGGGACTGATGGGGACTTTTGACACTTTATTCCTTGTGGTAAACTGGTAAACCTAAGGTCTCTACGAAGATTTGGCTCTGTCGGAATTTTCTTTATTTCAATTGTCTAAAATGACCGGACTAATACGTGGCGTATGTGTGCATACTATGTAGAACATGATTCTTACAAGCGTAATATCTGGGAAATAGTGGGTCTTAGAGAAAAAATCATAGAGATCATTTTTATAGAGAATTTTAAGATCTACAACTTTGCTCTGAGGTACTTTTTCGATAAAACTTACCGTTTTCGAGAAAAATCCAAAAAACATAAAATTTTGACCTTGGGCCCCGAATAAGTCCCTAAGCTCACATGGGACTGATGGGGACTTTTGACACTTTATTCCTTGTGGTAAACTGGTAAACCTAAGGTCTCTACGAAGATTTGGCTCTGTCGGAATTTTCTTTATTTCAATTGTCTAAAATGACCGGACTAATACGTGGCATATGTGTGCATACTATGTAGAACATGATTCTTACAAGCGCAATATCTGGGAAATAGTGGGTCTTAGAGAAAAAATCATAGAGATCATTTTTATAGAGAATTTTAAGATCTACAACTTTGCTCTGAGGTACTTTTTCGATAAATCTTACCGTTTTCGAGAAAAATCCAAAAAACCTAAAATTTTGACCTTGGGCCCCGAATAAGTCCCTAAGCTCACATGGGACTGATGGGGACTTTTGACACTTTATTCCTTGTGGTAAACCTAAGGTCTCTACGAAGATTTGGCTCTGTCGGAATTTTCTTTATTTCAATTGTCTAAAATGACCGGACTAATACGTGGCGTATGTGTGCATACTATGTAGAACATGATTCTTACAAGCGTAATATCTGGGAAATAGTGGGTCTTAGAGAAAAAATCATAGAGATCATTTTTATAGAGAATTTTAAGATCTACAACTTTGCTCTGAGGTACTTTTTCGATAAAACTTACCGTTTTCGAGAAAAATCCAAAAAACATAAAATTTTGACCTTGGGCCCCGAATAAGTCCCTAAGCTCACATGGGACTGATGGGGACTTTTGACACTTTATTCCTTGTGGTAAACTGGTAAACCTAAGGTCTCTACGAAGATATGGCTCTGTCGGAATTTTCTTTATTTCAATTGTCTAAAATGACCGGACTAATACGTGGCGTATGTGTGCATACTATGTAGAACATGATTCTTACAAGCGTAATATCTGGGAAATAGTGGGTCTTAGAGAAAAAATCATAGAGATCATTTTTATAGAGAATTTTAAGATCTACAACTTTGCTCTGAGGTACTTTTTCGATAAAACTTACCGTTTTCGAGAAAAATCCAAAAAACCTAAAATTTTGACCTTGGGCCCCGAATAAGTCCCTAAGCTCACATGGGACTGATGGGGACTTTTGACACTTTATTCCTTGTGGTAAACCTAAGGTCTCTACGAAGATTTGGCTCTGTCGGAATTTTCTTTATTTCAATTGTCTAAAATGACCGGACTAATACGTGGCGTATGTGTGCATACTATGTAGAACATGATTCTTACAAGCGTAATATCTGGGAAATAGTGGGTCTTAGAGAAAAAATCATAGAGATGATTTTTATAGAGAATTTTAAGATCTACAACTTTGTGCTGAGGTACTTTTTCGATAAAACTTACCGTTTTTGAGAAAAATCCAAAAAACCTAAAATTTTGACCTTGGGCCCCGAATAAGTCCCTAAGCTCACATGGGACTGATGGGGACTTTTGACACTTTATTCCTTGTGGTAAACTGGTAAACCTAAGGTCTCTACGAAGATTTGGCTCTGTCGGAATTTTCTTTATTTCAATTGTCTAAAATGACCGGACTAATACGTGGCGTATGTGTGCATACTATGTAGAACATGATTCTTACAAGCGTAATATCTGGGAAATAGTGGGTCTTAGAGAAAAAATCATAGAGATCATTTTTATAGAGAATTTTAAGATCTACAACTTTGCTCTGAGGTACTTTTTCGATAAAACTTACCGTTTTCGAGAAAAATCCAAAAAACATAAAATTTTGACCTTGGGCCCCGAATAAGTCCCTAAGCTCACATGGGACTGATGGGGACTTTTGACACTTTATTCCTTGTGGTAAACTGGTAAACCTAAGGTCTCTACGAAGATTTGGCTCTGTCGGAATTTTCTTTATTTCAATTGTCTAAAATGACCGGACTAATACGTGGCGTATGTGTGCATACTATGTAGAACATGATTCTTACAAGCGTAATATCTGGGAAATAGTGGGTCTTAGAGAAAAAATCATAGAGATCATTTTTATAGAGAATTTTAAGATCTACAACTTTGCTCTGAGGTACTTTTTCGATAAAACTTACCGTTTTCGAGAAAAATCCAAAAAACATAAAATTTTGACCTTGGGCCCCGAATAAGTCCCTAAGCTCACATGGGACTGATGGGGACTTTTGACACTTTATTCCTTGTGGTAAACTGGTAAACCTAAGGTCTCTACGAAGATTTGGCTCTGTCGGAATTTTCTTTATTTCAATTGTCTAAAATGACCGGACTAATACGTGGCGTATGTGTGCATACTATGTAGAACATGATTCTTACAAGCGTAATATCTGGGAAATAGTGGGTCTTAGAGAAAAAATCATAGAGATCATTTTTATAGAGAATTTTAAGATCTACAACTTTGCTCTGAGGTACTTTTTCGATAAAACTTACCGTTTTCGAGAAAAATCCAAAAAACATAAAATTTTGACCTTGGGCCCCGAATAAGTCCCTAAGCTCACATGGGACTGATGGGGACTTTTGACACTTTATTCCTTGTGGTAAACTGGTAAACCTAAGGTCTCTACGAAGATTTGGCTCTGTCGGAATTTTCTTTATTTCAATTGTCTAAAATGACCGGACTAATACGTGGCATATGTGTGCATACTATGTAGAACATGATTCTTACAAGCGCAATATCTGGGAAATAGTGGGTCTTAGAGAAAAAATCATAGAGATCATTTTTATAGAGAATTTTAAGATCTACAACTTTGCTCTGAGGTACTTTTTCGATAAATCTTACCGTTTTCGAGAAAAATCCAAAAAACCTAAAATTTTGACCTTGGGCCCCGAATAAGTCCCTAAGCTCACATGGGACTGATGGGGACTTTTGACACTTTATTCCTTGTGGTAAACTGGTAAACCTAAGGTCTCTACGAAGATTTGGCTCTGTCGGAATTTTCTTTATTTCAATTGTCTAAAATGACCGGACTAATACGTGGCGTATGTGTGCATACTATGTAGAACATGATTCTTACAAGCGTAATATCTGGGAAATAGTGGGTCTTAGAGAAAAAATCATAGAGATTTTTTTTATAGAGAATTTTAAGATCTACAACTTTGCTCTGAAGTACTTTTTCGATAAAACTTACCGTTTACGAGAAAAATCCAAAAAACCTAAAATTTTGACCTTGGGCCCCGAATAAGTCCCTAAGCTCACATGGGACTGATGGGGACTTTTGACACTTTATTCCTTGTGGTAAACCTAAGGTCTCTACGAAGATTTGGCTCTGTCGGAACTTTCTTTATTTCAATTGTCTAAAATGACCGGACTAATACGTGGCGTATGTGTGCATACTATGTAGAACATGATTCTTACAAGCGTAATATCTGGGAAATAGTGGGTCTTAGAGAAAAAATCATAGAGATGATTTTTATAGAGAATTTTAAGATCTACAACTTTGTGCTGAGGTACTTTTTCGATAAAACTTACCGTTTTTGAGAAAAATCCAAAAAACCTAAAATTTTGACCTTGGGCCCCGAATAAGTCCCTAAGCTCACATGGGACTGATGGGGACTTTTGACACTTTATTCCTTGTGGTAAACTGGTAAACCTAAGGTCTCTACGAAGATTTGGCTCTGTCGGAATTTTCTTTATTTCAATTGTCTAAAATGACCGGACTAATACGTGGCATATGTGTGCATACTATGTAGAACATGATTCTTACAAGCGCAATATCTGGGAAATAGTGGGTCTTAGAGAAAAAATCATAGAGATCATTTTTATAGAGAATTTTAAGATCTACAACTTTGCTCTGAGGTACTTTTTCGATAAATCTTACCGTTTTCGAGAAAAATCCAAAAAACCTAAAATTTTGACCTTGGGCCCCGAATAAGTCCCTAAGCTCACATGGGACTGATGGGGACTTTTGACACTTTATTCCTTGTGGTAAACTGGTAAACCTAAGGTCTCTACGAAGATTTGGCTCTGTCGGAATTTTCTTTATTTCAATTGTCTAAAATGACCGGACTAATACGTGGCGTATGTGTGCATACTATGTAGAACATGATTCTTACAAGCGTAATATCTGGGAAATAGTGGGTCTTAGAGAAAAAATCATAGAGATCATTTTTATAGAGAATTTTAAGATCTACAACTTTGCTCTGAGGTACTTTTTCGATAAAACTTACCGTTTACGAGAAAAATCCAAAAAACCTAAAATTTTGACCTTGGGCCCCGAATAAGTCCCTAAGCTCACATGGGACTGATGGGGACTTTTGACACTTTATTCCTTGTGGTAAACCTAAGGTCTCTACGAAGATTTGGCTCTGTCGGAATTTTCTTTATTTCAATTGTCTAAAATGACCGGACTAATACGTGGCGTATGTGTGCATACTATGTAGAACATGATTCTTACAAGCGTAATATCTGGGAAATAGTGGGTCTTAGAGAAAAAATCATAGAGATGATTTTTATAGAGAATTTTAAGATCTACAACTTTGTGCTGAGGTACTTTTTCGATAAAACTTACCGTTTTTGAGAAAAATCCAAAAAACCTAAAATTTTGACCTTGGGCCCCGAATAAGTCCCTAAGCTCACATGGGACTGATGGGGACTCTTGACACTTTATTCCTTGTGGTAAACTGGTAAACCTAAGGTCTCTACGAAGATTTGGCTCTGTCGGAATTTTCTTTATTTCAATTGTCTAAAATGACCGGACTAATACGTGGCGTATGTGTGCATACTATGTAGAACATGATTCTTACAAGCGTAATATCTGGGAAATAGTGGGTCTTAGAGAAAAAATCATAGAGATCATTTTTATAGAGAATTTTAAGATCTACAACTTTGCTCTGAGGTACTTTTTCGATAAAACTTACCGTTTTCGAGAAAAATCCAAAAAACATAAAATTTTGACCTTGGGCCCCGAATAAGTCCCTAAGCTCACATGGGACTGATGGGGACTTTTGACACTTTATTCCTTGTGGTAAACTGGTAAACCTAAGGTCTCTACGAAGATTTGGCTCTGTCGGAATTTTCTTTATTTCAATTGTCTAAAATGACCGGACTAATACGTGGCGTATGTGTGCATACTATGTAGAACATGATTCTTACAAGCGTAATATCTGGGAAATAGTGGGTCTTAGAGAAAAAATCATAGAGATCATTTTTATAGAGAATTTTAAGATCTACAACTTTGCTCTGAGGTACTTTTTCGATAAAACTTACCGTTTTCGAGAAAAATCCAAAAAACATAAAATTTTGACCTTGGGCCCCGAATAAGTCCCTAAGCTCACATGGGACTGATGGGGACTTTTGACACTTTATTCCTTGTGGTAAACTGGTAAACCTAAGGTCTCTACGAAGATTTGGCTCTGTCGGAATTTTCTTTATTTCAATTGTCTAAAATGACCGGACTAATACGTGGCGTATGTGTGCATACTATGTAGAACATGATTCTTACAAGCGTAATATCTGGGAAATAGTGGGTCTTAGAGAAAAAATCATAGAGATCATTTTTATAGAGAATTTTAAGATCTACAACTTTGCTCTGAGGTACTTTTTCGATAAAACTTACCGTTTTCGAGAAAAATCCAAAAAACATAAAATTTTGACCTTGGGCCCCGAATAAGTCCCTAAGCTCACATGGGACTGATGGGGACTTTTGACACTTTATTCCTTGTGGTAAACTGGTAAACCTAAGGTCTCTACGAAGATTTGGCTCTGTCGGAATTTTCTTTATTTCAATTGTCTAAAATGACCGGACTAATACGTGGCATATGTGTGCATACTATGTAGAACATGATTCTTACAAGCGCAATATCTGGGAAATAGTGGGTCTTAGAGAAAAAATCATAGAGATCATTTTTATAGAGAATTTTAAGATCTACAACTTTGCTCTGAGGTACTTTTTCGATAAATCTTACCGTTTTCGAGAAAAATCCAAAAAACCTAAAATTTTGACCTTGGGCCCCGAATAAGTCCCTAAGCTCACATGGGACTGATGGGGACTTTTGACACTTTATTCCTTGTGGTAAACTGGTAAACCTAAGGTCTCTACGAAGATTTGGCTCTGTCGGAATTTTCTTTATTTCAATTGTCTAAAATGACCGGACTAATACGTGGCGTATGTGTGCATACTATGTAGAACATGATTCTTACAAGCGTAATATCTGGGAAATAGTGGGTCTTAGAGAAAAAATCATAGAGATTTTTTTTATAGAGAATTTTAAGATCTACAACTTTGCTCTGAAGTACTTTTTCGATAAAACTTACCGTTTACGAGAAAAATCCAAAAAACCTAAAATTTTGACCTTGGGCCCCGAATAAGTCCCTAAGCTCACATGGGACTGATGGGGACTTTTGACACTTTATTCCTTGTGGTAAACCTAAGGTCTCTACGAAGATTTGGCTCTGTCGGAACTTTCTTTATTTCAATTGTCTAAAATGACCGGACTAATACGTGGCGTATGTGTGCATACTATGTAGAACATGATTCTTACAAGCGTAATATCTGGGAAATAGTGGGTCTTAGAGAAAAAATCATAGAGATGATTTTTATAGAGAATTTTAAGATCTACAACTTTGTGCTGAGGTACTTTTTCGATAAAACTTACCGTTTTTGAGAAAAATCCAAAAAACCTAAAATTTTGACCTTGGGCCCCGAATAAGTCCCTAAGCTCACATGGGACTGATGGGGACTTTTGACACTTTATTCCTTGTGGTAAACTGGTAAACCTAAGGTCTCTACGAAGATTTGGCTCTGTCGGAATTTTCTTTATTTCAATTGTCTAAAATGACCGGACTAATACGTGGCATATGTGTGCATACTATGTAGAACATGATTCTTACAAGCGCAATATCTAGGAAATAGTGGGTCTTAGAGAAAAAACATAGATACCATTTTTATAGAGAATTTTAAGATCTACAACTTTGCTCTGAGGTACTTTTTCGATAAAACTTACCGTTTTCGAGAAAAATCCAAAAAACCTAAAATTTTGACCTTGGGCCCCGAATAAGTCCCTAAGCTCACATGGGACTGATGGGGAGTTTTGACACTTTATTCCTTGTGGTAAACTGGTAAACCTAAGGTCTCTACGAAGATTTGGCTCTGTCGGAATTTTCTTTATTTCAATTGTCTAAAATGACCGGACTAATACGTGGCGTATGTGTGCATACTATGTAGAACATGATTCTTACAAGCGTAATATCTGGGAAATAGTGGGTCTTAGAGAAAAAATCATAGAGATCATTTTTATAGAGAATTTTAAGATCTACAACTTTGCTCTGAGGTACTTTTTCGATAAAACTTACCGTTTTCGAGAAAAATCCAAAAAACATAAAATTTTGACCTTGGGCCCCGAATAAGTCCCTAAGCTCACATGGGACTGATGGGGACTTTTGACACTTTATTCCTTGTGGTAAACTGGTAAACCTAAGGTCTCTACGAAGATTTGGCTCTGTCGGAATTTTCTTTATTTCAATTGTCTAAAATGACCGGACTAATACGTGGCATATGTGTGCATACTATGTAGAACATGATTCTTACAAGCGCAATATCTAGGAAATAGTGGGTCTTAGAGAAAAAACATAGATACCATTTTTATAGAGAATTTTAAGATCTACAACTTTGCTCTGAGGTACTTTTTCGATAAATCTTACCGTTTTCGAGAAAAATCCAAAAAACCTAAAATTTTGACCTTGGGCCCCGAATAAGTCCCTAAGCTCACATGGGACTGATGGGGACTTTTGACACTTTATTCCTTGTGGTAAACCTAAGGTCTCTACGAAGATTTGGCTCTGTCGGAACTTTCTTTATTTCAATTGTCTAAAATGACCGGACTAATACGTGGCGTATGTGTGCATACTATGTAGAACATGATTCTTACAAGCGTAATATCTGGGAAATAGTGGGTCTTAGAGAAAAAATCATAGAGATGATTTTTATAGAGAATTTTAAGATCTACAACTTTGTGCTGAGGTACTTTTTCGATAAAACTTACCGTTTTTGAGAAAAATCCAAAAAACCTAAAATTTTGACCTTGGGCCCCGAATAAGTCCCTAAGCTCACATGGGACTGATGGGGACTCTTGACACTTTATTCCTTGTGGTAAACTGGTAAACCTAAGGTCTCTACGAAGATTTGGCTCTGTCGGAATTTTCTTTATTTCAATTGTCTAAAATGACCGGACTAATACGTGGCGTATGTGTGCATACTATGTAGAACATGATTCTTACAAGCGTAATATCTGGGAAATAGTGGGTCTTAGAGAAAAAATCATAGAGATCATTTTTATAGAGAATTTTAAGATCTACAACTTTGCTCTGAGGTACTTTTTCGATAAAACTTACCGTTTTCGAGAAAAATCCAAAAAACATAAAATTTTGACCTTGGGCCCCGAATAAGTCCCTAAGCTCACATGGGACTGATGGGGACTTTTGACACTTTATTCCTTGTGGTAAACTGGTAAACCTAAGGTCTCTACGAAGATTTGGCTCTGTCGGAATTTTCTTTATTTCAATTGTCTAAAATGACCGGACTAATACGTGGCGTATGTGTGCATACTATGTAGAACATGATTCTTACAAGCGTAATATCTGGGAAATAGTGGGTCTTAGAGAAAAAATCATAGAGATCATTTTTATAGAGAATTTTAAGATCTACAACTTTGCTCTGAGGTACTTTTTCGATAAAACTTACCGTTTTCGAGAAAAATCCAAAAAACATAAAATTTTGACCTTGGGCCCCGAATAAGTCCCTAAGCTCACATGGGACTGATGGGGACTTTTGACACTTTATTCCTTGTGGTAAACTGGTAAACCTAAGGTCTCTACGAAGATTTGGCTCTGTCGGAATTTTCTTTATTTCAATTGTCTAAAATGACCGGACTAATACGTGGCGTATGTGTGCATACTATGTAGAACATGATTCTTACAAGCGTAATATCTGGGAAATAGTGGGTCTTAGAGAAAAAATCATAGAGATCATTTTTATAGAGAATTTTAAGATCTACAACTTTGCTCTGAGGTACTTTTTCGATAAAACTTACCGTTTTCGAGAAAAATCCAAAAAACATAAAATTTTGACCTTGGGCCCCGAATAAGTCCCTAAGCTCACATGGGACTGATGGGGACTTTTGACACTTTATTCCTTGTGGTAAACTGGTAAACCTAAGGTCTCTACGAAGATTTGGCTCTGTCGGAATTTTCTTTATTTCAATTGTCTAAAATGACCGGACTAATACGTGGCATATGTGTGCATACTATGTAGAACATGATTCTTACAAGCGCAATATCTGGGAAATAGTGGGTCTTAGAGAAAAAATCATAGAGATCATTTTTATAGAGAATTTTAAGATCTACAACTTTGCTCTGAGGTACTTTTTCGATAAATCTTACCGTTTTCGAGAAAAATCCAAAAAACCTAAAATTTTGACCTTGGGCCCCGAATAAGTCCCTAAGCTCACATGGGACTGATGGGGACTTTTGACACTTTATTCCTTGTGGTAAACTGGTAAACCTAAGGTCTCTACGAAGATTTGGCTCTGTCGGAATTTTCTTTATTTCAATTGTCTAAAATGACCGGACTAATACGTGGCGTATGTGTGCATACTATGTAGAACATGATTCTTACAAGCGTAATATCTGGGAAATAGTGGGTCTTAGAGAAAAAATCATAGAGATTTTTTTTATAGAGAATTTTAAGATCTACAACTTTGCTCTGAAGTACTTTTTCGATAAAACTTACCGTTTACGAGAAAAATCCAAAAAACCTAAAATTTTGACCTTGGGCCCCGAATAAGTCCCTAAGCTCACATGGGACTGATGGGGACTTTTGACACTTTATTCCTTGTGGTAAACCTAAGGTCTCTACGAAGATTTGGCTCTGTCGGAACTTTCTTTATTTCAATTGTCTAAAATGACCGGACTAATACGTGGCGTATGTGTGCATACTATGTAGAACATGATTCTTACAAGCGTAATATCTGGGAAATAGTGGGTCTTAGAGAAAAAATCATAGAGATGATTTTTATAGAGAATTTTAAGATCTACAACTTTGTGCTGAGGTACTTTTTCGATAAAACTTACCGTTTTTGAGAAAAATCCAAAAAACCTAAAATTTTGACCTTGGGCCCCGAATAAGTCCCTAAGCTCACATGGGACTGATGGGGACTTTTGACACTTTATTCCTTGTGGTAAACTGGTAAACCTAAGGTCTCTACGAAGATTTGGCTCTGTCGGAATTTTCTTTATTTCAATTGTCTAAAATGACCGGACTAATACGTGGCATATGTGTGCATACTATGTAGAACATGATTCTTACAAGCGCAATATCTAGGAAATAGTGGGTCTTAGAGAAAAAACATAGATACCATTTTTATAGAGAATTTTAAGATCTACAACTTTGCTCTGAGGTACTTTTTCGATAAAACTTACCGTTTTCGAGAAAAATCCAAAAAACCTAAAATTTTGACCTTGGGCCCCGAATAAGTCCCTAAGCTCACATGGGACTGATGGGGAGTTTTGACACTTTATTCCTTGTGGTAAACTGGTAAACCTAAGGTCTCTACGAAGATTTGGCTCTGTCGGAATTTTCTTTATTTCAATTGTCTAAAATGACCGGACTAATACGTGGCGTATGTGTGCATACTATGTAGAACATGATTCTTACAAGCGTAATATCTGGGAAATAGTGGGTCTTAGAGAAAAAATCATAGAGATCATTTTTATAGAGAATTTTAAGATCTACAACTTTGCTCTGAGGTACTTTTTCGATAAAACTTACCGTTTTCGAGAAAAATCCAAAAAACATAAAATTTTGACCTTGGGCCCCGAATAAGTCCCTAAGCTCACATGGGACTGATGGGGACTTTTGACACTTTATTCCTTGTGGTAAACTGGTAAACCTAAGGTCTCTACGAAGATTTGGCTCTGTCGGAATTTTCTTTATTTCAATTGTCTAAAATGACCGGACTAATACGTGGCATATGTGTGCATACTATGTAGAACATGATTCTTACAAGCGCAATATCTAGGAAATAGTGGGTCTTAGAGAAAAAACATAGATACCATTTTTATAGAGAATTTTAAGATCTACAACTTTGCTCTGAGGTACTTTTTCGATAAATCTTACCGTTTTCGAGAAAAATCCAAAAAACCTAAAATTTTGACCTTGGGCCCCGAATAAGTCCCTAAGCTCACATGGGACTG
This sequence comes from Phosphuga atrata, assembly GCA_944588485.1. Lineage (NCBI taxonomy): Eukaryota > Metazoa > Arthropoda > Insecta > Coleoptera > Silphidae > Phosphuga > Phosphuga atrata. Next base: position 26,187,494 of record OX155902.1, on the reverse strand, counting down.
ATGGGGACTTTTGACACTTTATTCCTTGTGGTAAACTGGTAAACCTAAGGTCTCTACGAAGATTTGGCTCTGTCGGAATTTTCTTTATTTCAATTGTCTAAAATGACCGGACTAATACGTGGCATATGTGTGCATACTATGTAGAACATGATTCTTACAAGCGCAATATCTAGGAAATAGTGGGTCTTAGAGAAAAAACATACATACCATTTTTATAGAGAATTTTAAGATCTACAACTTTGCTCTGAGGTACTTTTTCGATAAATCTTACCGTTTTCGAGAAAAATCCAAAAAACCTAAAATTTTGACCTTGGGCCCCGAATAAGTCCCTAAGCTCACATGGGACTGATGGGGACTTTTGACACTTTATTCCTTGTGGTAAACTGGTAAACCTAAGGTCTCTACGAAGATTTGGCTCTGTCGGAATTTTCTTTATTTCAATTGTCTAAAATGACCGGACTAATACGTGGCGTATGTGTGCATACTATGTAGAACATGATTCTTACAAGCGTAATATCTGGGAAATAGTGGGTCTTAGAGAAAAAATCATAGAGATCATTTTTATAGAGAATTTTAAGATCTACAACTTTGCTCTGAGGTACTTTTTCGATAAAACTTACCGTTTACGAGAAAAATCCAAAAAACCTAAAATTTTGACCTTGGGCCCCGAATAAGTCCCTAAGCTCACATGGGACTGATGGGGACTTTTGACACTTTATTCCTTGTGGTAAACCTAAGGTCTCTACGAAGATTTGGCTCTGTCGGAACTTTCTTTATTTCAATTGTCTAAAATGACCGGACTAATACGTGGCGTATGTGTGCATACTATGTAGAACATGATTCTTACAAGCGTAATATCTGGGAAATAGTGGGTCTTAGAGAAAAAATCATAGAGATGATTTTTATAGAGAATTTTAAGATCTACAACTTTGTGCTGAGGTACTTTTTCGATAAAACTTACCGTTTTTGAGAAAAATCCAAAAAACCTAAAATTTTGACCTTGGGCCCCGAATAAGTCCCTAAGCTCACATGGGACTGATGGGGACTTTTGACACTTTATTCCTTGTGGTAAACTGGTAAACCTAAGGTCTCTACGAAGATTTGGCTCTGTCGGAATTTTCTTTATTTCAATTGTCTAAAATGACCGGACTAATACGTGGCATATGTGTGCATACTATGTAGAACATGATTCTTACAAGCGCAATATCTAGGAAATAGTGGGTCTTAGAGAAAAAACATAGATACCATTTTTATAGAGAATTTTAAGATCTATAACTTTGCTCTGAGGTACTTTTTCGATAAAACTTACCGTTTTCGAGAAAAATCCAAAAAACCTAAAATTTTGACCTTGGGCCCCGAATAAGTCCCTAAGCTCACATGGGACTGATGGGGACTTTTGACACTTTATTCCTTGTGGTAAACTGGTAAACCTAAGGTCTCTACGAAGATTTGGCTCTGTCGGAATTTTCTTTATTTCAATTGTCTAAAATGACCGGACTAATACGTGGCGTATGTGTGCATACTATGTAGAACATGATTCTTACAAGCGTAATATCTGGGAAATAGTGGGTCTTAGAGAAAAAATCATAGAGATCATTTTTATAGAGAATTTTAAGATCTATAACTTTGCTCTGAGGTACTTTTTCGATAAAACTTACCGTTTACGAGAAAAATCCAAAAAACCTAAAATTTTGACCTTGGGCCCCGAATAAGTCCCTAAGCTCACATGGGACTGATGGGGACTTTTGACACTTTATTCCTTGTGGTAAACTGGTAAACCTAAGGTCTCTACGAAGATTTGGCTCTGTCGGAATTTTCTTTATTTCAATTGTCTAAAATGACCGGACTAATACGTGGCATATGTGTGCATACTATGTAGAACATGATTCTTACAAGCGCAATATCTAGGAAATAGTGGGTCTTAGAGAAAAAACATAGATACCATTTTTATAGAGAATTTTAAGATCTACAACTTTGCTCTGAGGTACTTTTTCGATAAATCTTACCGTTTTCGAGAAAAATCCAAAAAACCTAAAATTTTGACCTTGGGCCCCGAATAAGTCCCTAAGCTCACATGGGACTGATGGGGACTTTTGACACTTTATTCCTTGTGGTAAACTGGTAAACCTAAGGTCTCTACGAAGATTTGGCTCTGTCGGAATTTTCTTTATTTCAATTGTCTAAAATGACCGGACTAATACGTGGCGTATGTGTGCATACTATGTAGAACATGATTCTTACAAGCGTAATATCTGGGAAATAGTGGGTCTTAGAGAAAAAATCATAGAGATCATTTTTATAGAGAATTTTAAGATCTACAACTTTGCTCTGAGGTACTTTTTCGATAAAACTTACCGTTTACGAGAAAAATCCAAAAAACCTAAAATTTTGACCTTGGGCCCCGAATAAGTCCCTAAGCTCACATGGGACTGATGGGGACTTTTGACACTTTATTCCTTGTGGTAAACCTAAGGTCTCTACGAAGATTTGGCTCTGTCGGAACTTTCTTTATTTCAATTGTCTAAAATGACCGGACTAATACGTGGCGTATGTGTGCATACTATGTAGAACATGATTCTTACAAGCGTAATATCTGGGAAATAGTGGGTCTTAGAGAAAAAATCATAGAGATGATTTTTATAGAGAATTTTAAGATCTACAACTTTGTGCTGAGGTACTTTTTCGATAAAACTTACCGTTTTTGAGAAAAATCCAAAAAACCTAAAATTTTGACCTTGGGCCCCGAATAAGTCCCTAAGCTCACATGGGACTGATGGGGACTTTTGACACTTTATTCCTTGTGGTAAACTGGTAAACCTAAGGTCTCTACGAAGATTTGGCTCTGTCGGAATTTTCTTTATTTCAATTGTCTAAAATGACCGGACTAATACGTGGCGTATGTGTGCATACTATGTAGAACATGATTCTTACAAGCGTAATATCTGGGAAATAGTGGGTCTTAGAGAAAAAATCATAGAAATCATTTTTATAGAGAATTTTAAGATCTACAACTTTGCTCTGAGGTACTTTTTCGATAAAACTTACCGTTTTCGAGAAAAATCCAAAAAACATAAAATTTTGACCTTGGGCCCCGAATAAGTCCCTAAGCTCACATGGGACTGATGGGGACTTTTGACACTTTATTCCTTGTGGTAAACTGGTAAACCTAAGGTCTCTACGAAGATTTGGCTCTGTCGGAATTTTCTTTATTTCAATTGTCTAAAATGACCGGACTAATACGTGGCATATGTGTGCATACTATGTAGAACATGATTCTTACAAGCGCAATATCTAGGAAATAGTGGGTCTTAGAGAAAAAACATAGATACCATTTTTATAGAGAATTTTAAGATCTACAACTTTGCTCTGAGGTACTTTTTCGATAAAACTTACCGTTTTCGAGAAAAATCCAAAAAACATAAAATTTTGACCTTGGGCCCCGAATAAGTCCCTAAGCTCACATGGGACTGATGGGGACTTTTGACACTTTATTCCTTGTGGTAAACTGGTAAACCTAAGGTCTCTACGAAGATTTGGCTCTGTCGGAATTTTCTTTATTTCAATTGTCTAAAATGACCGGACTAATACGTGGCATATGTGTGCATACTATGTAGAACATGATTCTTACAAGCGCAATATCTAGGAAATAGTGGGTCTTAGAGAAAAAACATAGATACCATTTTTATAGAGAATTTTAAGATCTACAACTTTGCTTTGAGGTACTTTTTCGATAAATCTTACCGTTTTCGAGAAAAATCCAAAAAACCTAAAATTTTGACCTTGGGCCCCGAATAAGTCCCTAAGCTCACATGGGACTGATGGGGACTTTTGACACTTTATTCCTTGTGGTAAACTGGTAAACCTAAGGTCTCTACGAAGATTTGGCTCTGTCGGAATTTTCTTTATTTCAATTGTCTAAAATGACCGGACTAATACGTGGCGTATGTGTGCATACTATGTAGAACATGATTCTTACAAGCGTAATATCTGGGAAATAGTGGGTCTTAGAGAAAAAATCATAGAGATCATTTTTATAGAGAATTTTAAGATCTATAACTTTGCTCTGAGGTACTTTTTCGATAAAACTTACCGTTTACGAGAAAAATCCAAAAAACCTAAAATTTTGACCTTGGGCCCCGAATAAGTCCCTAAGCTCACATGGGACTGATGGGGACTTTTGACACTTTATTCCTTGTGGTAAACTGGTAAACCTAAGGTCTCTACGAAGATTTGGCTCTGTCGGAATTTTCTTTATTTCAATTGTCTAAAATGACCGGACTAATACGTGGCATATGTGTGCATACTATGTAGAACATGATTCTTACAAGCGCAATATCTAGGAAATAGTGGGTCTTAGAGAAAAAACATAGATACCATTTTTATAGAGAATTTTAAGATCTACAACTTTGCTCTGAGGTACTTTTTCGATAAATCTTACCGTTTTCGAGAAAAATCCAAAAAACCTAAAATTTTGACCTTGGGCCCCGAATAAGTCCCTAAGCTCACATGGGACTGATGGGGACTTTTGACACTTTATTCCTTGTGGTAAACTGGTAAACCTAAGGTCTCTACGAAGATTTGGCTCTGTCGGAATTTTCTTTATTTCAATTGTCTAAAATGACCGGACTAATACGTGGCGTATGTGTGCATACTATGTAGAACATGATTCTTACAAGCGTAATATCTGGGAAATAGTGGGTCTTAGAGAAAAAATCATAGAGATCATTTTTATAGAGAATTTTAAGATCTACAACTTTGCTCTGAGGTACTTTTTCGATAAAACTTACCGTTTACGAGAAAAATCCAAAAAACCTAAAATTTTGACCTTGGGCCCCGAATAAGTCCCTAAGCTCACATGGGACTGATGGGGACTTTTGACACTTTATTCCTTGTGGTAAACCTAAGGTCTCTACGAAGATTTGGCTCTGTCGGAACTTTCTTTATTTCAATTGTCTAAAATGACCGGACTAATACGTGGCGTATGTGTGCATACTATGTAGAACATGATTCTTACAAGCGTAATATCTGGGAAATAGTGGGTCTTAGAGAAAAAATCATAGAGATGATTTTTATAGAGAATTTTAAGATCTACAACTTTGTGCTGAGGTACTTTTTCGATAAAACTTACCGTTTTTGAGAAAAATCCAAAAAACCTAAAATTTTGACCTTGGGCCCCGAATAAGTCCCTAAGCTCACATGGGACTGATGGGGACTTTTGACACTTTATTCCTTGTGGTAAACTGGTAAACCTAAGGTCTCTACGAAGATTTGGCTCTGTCGGAATTTTCTTTATTTCAATTGTCTAAAATGACCGGACTAATACGTGGCATATGTGTGCATACTATGTAGAACATGATTCTTACAAGCGCAATATCTAGGAAATAGTGGGTCTTAGAGAAAAAACATAGATACCATTTTTATAGAGAATTTTAAGATCTATAACTTTGCTCTGAGGTACTTTTTCGATAAAACTTACCGTTTTCGAGAAAAATCCAAAAAACCTAAAATTTTGACCTTGGGCCCCGAATAAGTCCCTAAGCTCACATGGGACTGATGGGGACTTTTGACACTTTATTCCTTGTGGTAAACTGGTAAACCTAAGGTCTCTACGAAGATTTGGCTCTGTCGGAATTTTCTTTATTTCAATTGTCTAAAATGACCGGACTAATACGTGGCGTATGTGTGCATACTATGTAGAACATGATTCTTACAAGCGTAATATCTGGGAAATAGTGGGTCTTAGAGAAAAAATCATAGAGATCATTTTTATAGAGAATTTTAAGATCTACAACTTTGCTCTGAGGTACTTTTTCGATAAAACTTACCGTTTTCGAGAAAAATCCAAAAAACATAAAATTTTGACCTTGGGCCCCGAATAAGTCCCTAAGCTCACATGGGACTGATGGGGACTTTTGACACTTTATTCCTTGTGGTAAACTGGTAAACCTAAGGTCTCTACGAAGATTTGGCTCTGTCGGAATTTTCTTTATTTCAATTGTCTAAAATGACCGGACTAATACGTGGCGTATGTGTGCATACTATGTAGAACATGATTCTTACAAGCGTAATATCTGGGAAATAGTGGGTCTTAGAGAAAAAATCATAGAGATCATTTTTATAGAGAATTTTAAGATCTACAACTTTGCTCTGAGGTACTTTTTCGATAAAACTTACCGTTTACGAGAAAAATCCAAAAAACCTAAAATTTTGACCTTGGGCCCCGAATAAGTCCCTAAGCTCACATGGGACTGATGGGGACTTTTGACACTTTATTCCTTGTGGTAAACCTAAGGTCTCTACGAAGATTTGGCTCTGTCGGAACTTTCTTTATTTCAATTGTCTAAAATGACCGGACTAATACGTGGCGTATGTGTGCATACTATGTAGAACATGATTCTTACAAGCGTAATATCTGGGAAATAGTGGGTCTTAGAGAAAAAATCATAGAGATGATTTTTATAGAGAATTTTAAGATCTACAACTTTGTGCTGAGGTACTTTTTCGATAAAACTTACCGTTTTTGAGAAAAATCCAAAAAACCTAAAATTTTGACCTTGGGCCCCGAATAAGTCCCTAAGCTCACATGGGACTGATGGGGACTTTTGACACTTTATTCCTTGTGGTAAACTGGTAAACCTAAGGTCTCTACGAAGATTTGGCTCTGTCGGAATTTTCTTTATTTCAATTGTCTAAAATGACCGGACTAATACGTGGCATATGTGTGCATACTATGTAGAACATGATTCTTACAAGCGCAATATCTAGGAAATAGTGGGTCTTAGAGAAAAAACATAGATAACATTTTTATAGAGAATTTTAAGATCTATAACTTTGCTCTGAGGTACTTTTTCGATAAAACTTACCGTTTACGAGAAAAATCCAAAAAACCTAAAATTTTGACCTTGGGCCCCGAATAAGTCCCTAAGCTCACATGGGACTGATGGGGACTTTTGACACTTTATTCCTTGTGGTAAACCTAAGGTCTCTACGAAGATTTGGCTCTGTCGGAACTTTCTTTATTTCAATTGTCTAAAATGACCGGACTAATACGTGGCGTATGTGTGCATACTATGTAGAACATGATTCTTACAAGCGTAATATCTGGGAAATAGTGGGTCTTAGAGAAAAAATCATAGAGATGATTTTTATAGAGAATTTTAAGATCTACAACTTTGTGCTGAGGTACTTTTTCGATAAAACTTACCGTTTTTGAGAAAAATCCAAAAAACCTAAAATTTTGACCTTGGGCCCCGAATAAGTCCCTAAGCTCACAAGGGACTGATGGGGACTTTTGACACTTTATTCCTTGTGGTAAACTGGTAAACCTAAGGTCTCTACGAAGATTTGGCTCTGTCGGAATTTTCTTTATTTCAATTGTCTAAAATGACCGGACTAATACGTGGCATATGTGTGCATACTATGTAGAACATGATTCTTACAAGCGCAATATCTAGGAAATAGTGGGTCTTAGAGAAAAAACATAGATACCATTTTTATAGAGAATTTTAAGATCTATAACTTTGCTCTGAGGTACTTTTTCGATAAAACTTACCGTTTTCGAGAAAAATCCAAAAAACCTAAAATTTTGACCTTGGGCCCCGAATAAGTCCCTAAGCTCACATGGGACTGATGGGGACTTTTGACACTTTATTCCTTGTGGTAAACTGGTAAACCTAAGGTCTCTACGAAGATTTGGCTCTGTCGGAATTTTCTTTATTTCAATTGTCTAAAATGACCGGACTAATACGTGGCGTATGTGTGCATACTATGTAGAACATGATTCTTACAAGCGTAATATCTGGGAAATAGTGGGTCTTAGAGAAAAAATCATAGAGATCATTTTTATAGAGAATTTTAAGATCTACAACTTTGCTCTGAGGTACTTTTTCGATAAAACTTACCGTTTTCGAGAAAAATCCAAAAAACATAAAATTTTGACCTTGGGCCCCGAATAAGTCCCTAAGCTCACATGGGACTGATGGGGACTTTTGACACTTTATTCCTTGTGGTAAACTGGTAAACCTAAGGTCTCTACGAAGATTTGGCTCTGTCGGAATTTTCTTTATTTCAATTGTCTAAAATGACCGGACTAATACGTGGCGTATGTGTGCATACTATGTAGAACATGATTCTTACAAGCGTAATATCTGGGAAATAGTGGGTCTTAGAGAAAAAATCATAGAGATCATTTTTATAGAGAATTTTAAGATCTACAACTTTGCTCTGAGGTACTTTTTCGATAAAACTTACCGTTTTCGAGAAAAATCCAAAAAACCTAAAATTTTGACCTTGGGCCCCGAATAAGTCCCTAAGCTCACATGGGACTGATGGGGACTTTTGACACTTTATTCCTTGTGGTAAACCTAAGGTCTCTACGAAGATTTGGCTCTGTCGGAACTTTCTTTATTTCAATTGTCTAAAATGACCGGACTAATACGTGGCGTATGTGTGCATACTATGTAGAACATGATTCTTACAAGCGTAATATCTGGGAAATAGTGGGTCTTAGAGAAAAAATCATAGAGATGATTTTTATAGAGAATTTTAAGATCTACAACTTTGTGCTGAGGTACTTTTTCGATAAAACTTACCGTTTTTGAGAAAAATCCAAAAAACCTAAAATTTTGACCTTGGGCCCCGAATAAGTCCCTAAGCTCACATGGGACTGATGGGGACTTTTGACACTTTATTCCTTGTGGTAAACTGGTAAACCTAAGGTCTCTACGAAGATTTGGCTCTGTCGGAATTTTCTTTATTTCAATTGTCTAAAATGACCGGACTAATACGTGGCATATGTGTGCATACTATGTAGAACATGATTCTTACAAGCGCAATATCTAGGAAATAGTGGGTCTTAGAGAAAAAACATAGATAACATTTTTATAGAGAATTTTAAGATCTATAACTTTGCTCTGAGGTACTTTTTCGATAAAACTTACCGTTTACGAGAAAAATCCAAAAAACCTAAAATTTTGACCTTGGGCCCCGAATAAGTCCCTAAGCTCACATGGGACTGATGGGGACTTTTGACACTTTATTCCTTGTGGTAAACCTAAGGTCTCTACGAAGATTTGGCTCTGTCGGAACTTTCTTTATTTCAATTGTCTAAAATGACCGGACTAATACGTGGCGTATGTGTGCATACTATGTAGAACATGATTCTTACAAGCGTAATATCTGGGAAATAGTGGGTCTTAGAGAAAAAATCATAGAGATGATTTTTATAGAGAATTTTAAGATCTACAACTTTGTGCTGAGGTACTTTTTCGATAAAACTTACCGTTTTTGAGAAAAATCCAAAAAACCTAAAATTTTGACCTTGGGCCCCGAATAAGTCCCTAAGCTCACATGGGACTGATGGGGACTTTTGACACTTTATTCCTTGTGGTAAACTGGTAAACCTAAGGTCTCTACGAAGATTTGGCTCTGTCGGAATTTTCTTTATTTCAATTGTCTAAAATGACCGGACTAATACGTGGCATATGTGTGCATACTATGTAGAACATGATTCTTACAAGCGCAATATCTAGGAAATAGTGGGTCTTAGAGAAAAAACATAGATACCATTTTTATAGAGAATTTTAAGATCTATAACTTTGCTCTGAGGTACTTTTTCGATAAAACTTACCGTTTTCGAGAAAAATCCAAAAAACCTAAAATTTTGACCTTGGGCCCCGAATAAGTCCCTAAGCTCACATGGGACTGATGGGGACTTTTGACACTTTATTCCTTGTGGTAAACTGGTAAACCTAAGGTCTCTACGAAGATTTGGCTCTGTCGGAATTTTCTTTATTTCAATTGTCTAAAATGACCGGACTAATACGTGGCGTATGTGTGCATACTATGTAGAACATGATTCTTACAAGCGTAATATCTGGGAAATAGTGGGTCTTAGAGAAAAAATCATAGAGATCATTTTTATAGAGAATTTTAAGATCTACAACTTTGCTCTGAGGTACTTTTTCGATAAAACTTACCGTTTTCGAGAAAAATCCAAAAAACATAAAATTTTGACCTTGGGCCCCGAATAAGTCCCTAAGCTCACATGGGACTGATGGGGACTTTTGACACTTTATTCCTTGTGGTAAACTGGTAAACCTAAGGTCTCTACGAAGATTTGGCTCTGTCGGAATTTTCTTTATTTCAATTGTCTAAAATGACCGGACTAATACGTGGCATATGTGTGCATACTATGTAGAACATGATTCTTACAAGCGCAATATCTAGGAAATAGTGGGTCTTAGAGAAAAAACATAGATACCATTTTTATAGAGAATTTTAAGATCTACAACTTTGCTCTGAGGTACTTTTTCGATAAATCTTACCGTTTTCGAGAAAAATCCAAAAAACCTAAAATTTTGACCTTGGGCCCCGAATAAGTCCCTAAGCTCACATGGGACTGATGGGGACTTTTGACACTTTATTCCTTGTGGTAAACTGGTAAACCTAAGGTCTCTACGAAGATTTGGCTCTGTCGGAATTTTCTTTATTTCAATTGTCTAAAATGACCGGACTAATACGTGGCGTATGTGTGCATACTATGTAGAACATGATTCTTACAAGCGTAATATCTGGGAAATAGTGGGTCTTAGAGAAAAAATCATAGAGATCATTTTTATAGAGAATTTTAAGATCTACAACTTTGCTCTGAGCTACTTTTTCGATAAAACTTACCGTTTACGAGAAAAATCCAAAAAACCTAAAATTTTGACCTTGGGCCCCGAATAAGTCCCTAAGCTCACATGGGACTGATGGGGACTTTTGACACTTTATTCCTTGTGGTAAACCTAAGGTCTCTACGAAGATTTGGCTCTGTCGGAACTTTCTTTATTTCAATTGTCTAAAATGACCGGACTAATACGTGGCGTATGTGTGCATACTATGTAGAACATGATTCTTACAAGCGTAATATCTGGGAAATAGTGGGTCTTAGAGAAAAAATCATAGAGATGATTTTTATAGAGAATTTTAAGATCTACAACTTTGTGCTGAGGTACTTTTTCGATAAAACTTACCGTTTTTGAGAAAAATCCAAAAAACCTAAAATTTTGACCTTGGGCCCCGAATAAGTCCCTAAGCTCACATGGGACTGATGGGGACTTTTGACACTTTATTCCTTGTGGTAAACTGGTAAACCTAAGGTCTCTACGAAGATTTGGCTCTGTCGGAATTTTCTTTATTTCAATTGTCTAAAATGACCGGACTAATACGTGGCATATGTGTGCATACTATGTAGAACATGATTCTTACAAGCGCAATATCTAGGAAATAGTGGGTCTTAGAGAAAAAACATAGATACCATTTTTATAGAGAATTTTAAGATCTACAACTTTGCTCTGAGGTACTTTTTCGATAAATCTTACCGTTTTCGAGAAAAATCCAAAAAACCTAAAATTTTGACCTTGGGCCCCGAATAAGTCCCTAAGCTCACATGGGACTGATGGGGACTTTTGACACTTTATTCCTTGTGGTAAACTGGTAAACCTAAGGTCTCTACGAAGATTTGGCTCTGTCGGAATTTTCTTTATTTCAATTGTCTAAAATGACCGGACTAATACGTGGCGTATGTGTGCATACTATGTAGAACATGATTCTTACAAGCGTAATATCTGGGAAATAGTGGGTCTTAGAGAAAAAATCATAGAGATCATTTTTATAGAGAATTTTAAGATCTACAACTTTGCTCTGAGGTACTTTTTCGATAAAACTTACCGTTTACGAGAAAAATCCAAAAAACCTAAAATTTTGACCTTGGGCCCCGAATAAGTCCCTAAGCTCACATGGGACTGATGGGGACTTTTGACACTTTATTCCTTGTGGTAAACCTAAGGTCTCTACGAAGATTTGGCTCTGTCGGAACTTTCTTTATTTCAATTGTCTAAAATGACCGGACTAATACGTGGCGTATGTGTGCATACTATGTAGAACATGATTCTTACAAGCGTAATATCTGGGAAATAGTGGGTCTTAGAGAAAAAATCATAGAGATGATTTTTATAGAGAATTTTAAGATCTACAACTTTGTGCTGAGGTACTTTTTCGATAAAACTTACCGTTTTTGAGAAAAATCCAAAAAACCTAAAATTTTGACCTTGGGCCCCGAATAAGTCCCTAAGCTCACATGGGACTGATGGGGACTTTTGACACTTTATTCCTTGTGGTAAACTGGTAAACCTAAGGTCTCTACGAAGATTTGGCTCTGTCGGAATTTTCTTTATTTCAATTGTCTAAAATGACCGGACTAATACGTGGCGTATGTGTGCATACTATGTAGAACATGATTCTTACAAGCGTAATATCTGGGAAATAGTGGGTCTTAGAGAAAAAATCATAGAGATAATTTTTATAGAGAATTTTAAGATCTACAACTTTGCTCTGAGGTACTTTTTCGATAAAACTTACCGTTTTCGAGAAAAATCCAAAAAACTTAAAATTTTGACCTTGGGCCCCGAATAAGTCCCTAAGCTCACATGGGACTGATGGGGACTTTTGACACTTTATTCCTTGTGGTAAACTGGTAAACCTAAGGTCTCTACGAAGATTTGGCTCTGTCGGAATTTTCTTTATTTCAATTGTCTAAAATGACCGGACTAATACGTGGCGTATGTGTGCATACTATGTAGAACATGATTCTTACAAGCGTAATATCTGGGAAATAGTGGGTCTTAGAGAAAAAATCATAGAGATCATTTTTATAGAGAATTTTAAGATCTACAACTTTGCTCTGAGGTACTTTTTCGATAAAACTTACCGTTTTCGAGAAAAATCCAAAAAACATAAAATTTTGACCTTGGGCCCCGAATAAGTCCCAAAGCTCACATGGGACTGATGGGGACTTTTGACACTTTATTCCTTGTGGTAAACTGGTAAACCTAAGGTCTCTACGAAGATTTGGCTCTGTCGGAATTTTCTTTATTTCAATTGTCTAAAATGACCGGACTAATACGTGGCATATGTGTGCATACTATGTAGAACATGATTCTTACAAGCGCAATATCTAGGAAATAGTGGGTCTTAGAGAAAAAACATAGATACCATTTTTATAGAGAATTTTAAGATCTACAACTTTGCTCTGAGGTACTTTTTCGATAAATCTTACCGTTTTCGAGAAAAATCCAAAAAACCTAAAATTTTGACCTTGGGCCCCGAATAAGTCCCTAAGCTCACATGGGACTGATGGGGACTTTTGACACTTTATTCCTTGTGGTAAACTGGTAAACCTAAGGTCTCTACGAAGATTTGGCTCTGTCGGAATTTTCTTTATTTCAATTGTCTAAAATGACCGGACTAATACGTGGCGTATGTGTGCATACTATGTAGAACATGATTCTTACAAGCGTAATATCTGGGAAATAGTGGGTCTTAGAGAAAAAATCATAGAGATCATTTTTATAGAGAATTTTAAGATCTACAACTTTGCTCTGAGGTACTTTTTCGATAAAACTTACCGTTTACGAGAAAAATCCAAAAAACCTAAAATTTTGACCTTGGGCCCCGAATAAGTCCCTAAGCTCACATGGGACTGATGGGGACTTTTGACACTTTATTCCTTGTGGTAAACCTAAGGTCTCTACGAAGATTTGGCTCTGTCGGAACTTTCTTTATTTCAATTGTCTAAAATGACCGGACTAATACGTGGCGTATGTGTGCATACTATGTAGAACATGATTCTTACAAGCGTAATATCTGGGAAATAGTGGGTCTTAGAGAAAAAATCATAGAGATGATTTTTATAGAGAATTTTAAGATCTACAACTTTGTGCTGAGGTACTTTTTCGATAAAACTTACCGTTTTTGAGAAAAATCCAAAAAACCTAAAATTTTGACCTTGGGCCCCGAATAAGTCCCTAAGCTCACATGGGACTGATGGGGACTTTTGACACTTTATTCCTTGTGGTAAACTGGTAAACCTAAGGTCTCTACGAAGATTTGGCTCTGTCGGAATTTTCTTTATTTCAATTGTCTAAAATGACCGGACTAATACGTGGCATATGTGTGCATACTATGTAGAACATGATTCTTACAAGCGCAATATCTAGGAAATAGTGGGTCTTAGAGAAAAAACATAGATACCATTTTTATAGAGAATTTTAAGATCTACAACTTTGCTCTGAGGTACTTTTTCGATAAATCTTACCGTTTTCGAGAAAAATCCAAAAAACCTAAAATTTTGACCTTGGGCCCCGAATAAGTCCCTAAGCTCACATGGGACTGATGGGGACTTTTGACACTTTATTCCTTGTGGTAAACTGGTAAACCTAAGGTCTCTACGAAGATTTGGCTCTGTCGGAATTTTCTTTATTTCAATTGTCTAAAATGACCGGACTAATACGTGGCGTATGTGTGCATACTATGTAGAACATGATTCTTACAAGCGTAATATCTGGGAAATAGTGGGTCTTAGAGAAAAAATCATAGAGATCATTTTTATAGAGAATTTTAAGATCTACAACTTTGCTCTGAGGTACTTTTTCGATAAAACTTACCGTTTACGAGAAAAAACCAAAAAACCTAAAATTTTGACCTTGGGCCCCGAATAAGTCCCTAAGCTCACATGGGACTGATGGGGACTTTTGACACTTTATTCCTTGTGGTAAACCTAAGGTCTCTACGAAGATTTGGCTCTGTCGGAACTTTCTTTATTTCAATTGTCTAAAATGACCGGACTAATACGTGGCGTATGTGTGCATACTATGTAGAACATGATTCTTACAAGCGTAATATCTGGGAAATAGTGGGTCTTAGAGAAAAAATCATAGAGATGATTTTTATAGAGAATTTTAAGATCTACAACTTTGTGCTGAGGTACTTTTTCGATAAAACTTACCGTTTTTGAGAAAAATCCAAAAAACCTAAAATTTTGACCTTGGGCCCCGAATAAGTCCCTAAGCTCACATGGGACTGATGGGGACTTTTGACACTTTATTCCTTGTGGTAAACTGGTAAACCTAAGGTCTCTACGAAGATTTGGCTCTGTCGGAATTTTCTTTATTTCAATTGTCTAAAATGACCGGACTAATACGTGGCGTATGTGTGCATACTATGTAGAACATGATTCTTACAAGCGTAATATCTGGGAAATAGTGGGTCTTAGAGAAAAAATCATAGAGATAATTTTTATAGAGAATTTTAAGATCTACAACTTTGCTCTGAGGTACTTTTTCGATAAAACTTACCGTTTTCGAGAAAAATCCAAAAAACCTAAAATTTTGACCTTGGGCCCCGAATAAGTCCCTAAGCTCACATGGGACTGATGGGGACTTTTGACACTTTATTCCTTGTGGTAAACTGGTAAACCTAAGGTCTCTACGAAGATTTGGCTCTGTCGGAATTTTCTTTATTTCAATTGTCTAAAATGACCGGACTAATACGTGGCGTATGTGTGCATACTATGTAGAACATGATTCTTACAAGCGTAATATCTGGGAAATAGTGGGTCTTAGAGAAAAAATCATAGAGATCATTTTTATAGAGAATTTTAAGATCTACAACTTTGCTCTGAGGTACTTTTTCGATAAAACTTACCGTTTTCGAGAAAAATCCAAAAAACATAAAATTTTGACCTTGGGCCCCGAATAAGTCCCTAAGCTCACATGGGACTGATGGGGACTTTTGACACTTTATTCCTTGTGGTAAACTGGTAAACCTAAGGTCTCTACGAAGATTTGGCTCTGTCGGAATTTTCTTTATTTCAATTGTCTAAAATGACCGGACTAATACGTGGCATATGTGTGCATACTATGTAGAACATGATTCTTACAAGCGCAATATCTAGGAAATAGTGGGTCTTAGAGAAAAAACATAGATACCATTTTTATAGAGAATTTTAAGATCTACAACTTTGCTCTGAGGTACTTTTTCGATAAATCTTACCGTTTTCGAGAAAAATCCAAAAAACCTAAAATTTTGACCTTGGGCCCCGAATAAGTCCCTAAGCTCACATGGGACTGATGGGGACTTTTGACACTTTATTCCTTGTGGTAAACTGGTAAACCTAAGGTCTCTACGAAGATTTGGCTCTGTCGGAATTTTCTTTATTTCAATTGTCTAAAATGACCGGACTAATACGTGGCGTATGTGTGCATACTATGTAGAACATGATTCTTACAAGCGTAATATCTGGGAAATAGTGGGTCTTAGAGAAAAAATCATAGAGATCATTTTTATAGAGAATTTTAAGATCTACAACTTTGCTCTGAGGTACTTTTTCGATAAAACTTACCGTTTACGAGAAAAATCCAAAAAACCTAAAATTTTGACCTTGGGCCCCGAATAAGTCCCTAAGCTCACATGGGACTGATGGGGACTTTTGACACTTTATTCCTTGTGGTAAACCTAAGGTCTCTACGAAGATTTGGCTCTGTCGGAACTTTCTTTATTTCAATTGTCTAAAATGACCGGACTAATACGTGGCGTATGTGTGCATACTATGTAGAACATGATTCTTACAAGCGTAATATCTGGGAAATAGTGGGTCTTAGAGAAAAAATCATAGAGATGATTTTTATAGAGAATTTTAAGATCTACAACTTTGTGCTGAGGTACTTTTTCGATAAAACTTACCGTTTTTGAGAAAAATCCAAAAAACCTAAAATTTTGACCTTGGGCCCCGAATAAGTCCCTAAGCTCACATGGGACTGATGGGGACTTTTGACACTTTATTCCTTGTGGTAAACTGGTAAACCTAAGGTCTCTACGAAGATTTGGCTCTGTCGGAATTTTCTTTATTTCAATTGTCTAAAATGACCGGACTAATACGTGGCGTATGTGTGCATACTATGTAGAACATGATTCTTACAAGCGTAATATCTGGGAAATAGTGGGTCTTAGAGAAAAAATCATAGAGATAATTTTTATAGAGAATTTTAAGATCTACAACTTTGCTCTGAGGTACTTTTACGATAAAACTTACCGTTTTCGAGAAAAATCCAAAAAACTTAAAATTTTGACCTTGGGCCCCGAATAAGTCCCTAAGCTCACATGGGACTGATGGGGACTTTTGACACTTTATTCCTTGTGGTAAACTGGTAAACCTAAGGTCTCTACGAAGATTTGGCTCTGTCGGAATTTTCTTTATTTCAATTGTCTAAAATGACCGGACTAATACGTGGCGTATGTGTGCATACTATGTAGAACATGATTCTTACAAGCGTAATATCTGGGAAATAGTGGGTCTTAGAGAAAAAATCATAGAGATCATTTTTATAGAGAATTTTAAGATCTACAACTTTGCTCTGAGGTACTTTTTCGATAAAACTTACCGTTTTCGAGAAAAATCCAAAAAACATAAAATTTTGACCTTGGGCCCCGAATAAGTCCCTAAGCTCACATGGGACTGATGGGGACTTTTGACACTTTATTCCTTGTGGTAAACTGGTAAACCTAAGGTCTCTACGAAGATTTGGCTCTGTCGGAATTTTCTTTATTTCAATTGTCTAAAATGACCGGACTAATACGTGGCATATGTGTGCATACTATGTAGAACATGATTCTTACAAGCGCAATATCTAGGAAATAGTGGGTCTTAGAGAAAAAACATAGATACCATTTTTATAGAGAATTTTAAGATCTACAACTTTGCTCTGAGGTACTTTTTCGATAAATCTTACCGTTTTCGAGAAAAATCCAAAAAACCTAAAATTTTGACCTTGGGCCCCGAATAAGTCCCTAAGCTCACATGGGACTGATGGGGACTTTTGACACTTTATTCCTTGTGGTAAACTGGTAAACCTAAGGTCTCTACGAAGATTTGGCTCTGTCGGAATTTTCTTTATTTCAATTGTCTAAAATGACCGGACTAATACGTGGCGTATGTGTGCATACTATGTAGAACATGATTCTTACAAGCGTAATATCTGGGAAATAGTGGGTCTTAGAGAAAAAATCATAGAGATCATTTTTATAGAGAATTTTAAGATCTACAACTTTGCTCTGAGGTACTTTTTCGATAAAACTTACCGTTTACGAGAAAAATCCAAAAAACCTAAAATTTTGACCTTGGGCCCCGAATAAGTCCCTAAGCTCACATGGGACTGATGGGGACTTTTGACACTTTATTCCTTGTGGTAAACCTAAGGTCTCTACGAAGATTTGGCTCTGTCGGAACTTTCTTTATTTCAATTGTCTAAAATGACCGGACTAATACGTGGCGTATGTGTGCATACTATGTAGAACATGATTCTTACAAGCGTAATATCTGGGAAATAGTGGGTCTTAGAGAAAAAATCATAGAGATGATTTTTATAGAGAATTTTAAGATCTACAACTTTGTGCTGAGGTACTTTTTCGATAAAACTTACCGTTTTTGAGAAAAATCCAAAAAACCTAAAATTTTGACCTTGGGCCCCGAATAAGTCCCTAAGCTCACATGGGACTGATGGGGACTTTTGACACTTTATTCCTTGTGGTAAACTGGTAAACCTAAGGTCTCTACGAAGATTTGGCTCTGTCGGAATTTTCTTTATTTCAATTGTCTAAAATGACCGGACTAATACGTGGCATATGTGTGCATACTATGTAGAACATGATTCTTACAAGCGCAATATCTAGGAAATAGTGGGTCTTAGAGAAAAAACATAGATACCATTTTTATAGAGAATTTTAAGATCTACAACTTTGCTCTGAGGTACTTTTTCGATAAATCTTACCGTTTTCGAGAAAAATCCA
This sequence comes from Phosphuga atrata, assembly GCA_944588485.1. Taxonomy (NCBI): domain Eukaryota; kingdom Metazoa; phylum Arthropoda; class Insecta; order Coleoptera; family Silphidae; genus Phosphuga; species Phosphuga atrata. The sequence goes on along the minus strand of OX155902.1, from coordinate 26,168,828 downwards.
AAAAACCTAAAATTTTGACCTTGGGCCCCGAATAAGTCCCTAAGCTCACATGGGACTGATGGGGACTTTTGACACTTTATTCCTTGTGGTAAACTGGTAAACCTAAGGTCTCTACGAAGATTTGGCTCTGTCGGAATTTTCTTTATTTCAATTGTCTAAAATGACCGGACTAATACGTGGCGTATGTGTGCATACTATGTAGAACATGATTCTTACAAGCGTAATATCTGGGAAATAGTGGGTCTTAGAGAAAAAATCATAGAGATCATTTTTATAGAGAATTTTAAGATCTACAACTTTGCTCTGAGGTACTTTTTCGATAAAACTTACCGTTTACGAGAAAAATCCAAAAAACCTAAAATTTTGACCTTGGGCCCCGAATAAGTCCCTAAGCTCACATGGGACTGATGGGGACTTTTGACACTTTATTCCTTGTGGTAAACCTAAGGTCTCTACGAAGATTTGGCTCTGTCGGAACTTTCTTTATTTCAATTGTCTAAAATGACCGGACTAATACGTGGCGTATGTGTGCATACTATGTAGAACATGATTCTTACAAGCGTAATATCTGGGAAATAGTGGGTCTTAGAGAAAAAATCATAGAGATGATTTTTATAGAGAATTTTAAGATCTACAACTTTGTGCTGAGGTACTTTTTCGATAAAACTTACCGTTTTTGAGAAAAATCCAAAAAACCTAAAATTTTGACCTTGGGCCCCGAATAAGTCCCTAAGCTCACATGGGACTGATGGGGACTTTTGACACTTTATTCCTTGTGGTAAACTGGTAAACCTAAGGTCTCTACGAAGATTTGGCTCTGTCGGAATTTTCTTTATTTCAATTGTCTAAAATGACCGGACTAATACGTGGCGTATGTGTGCATACTATGTAGAACATGATTCTTACAAGCGTAATATCTGGGAAATAGTGGGTCTTAGAGAAAAAATCATAGAGATAATTTTTATAGAGAATTTTAAGATCTACAACTTTGCTCTGAGGTACTTTTTCGATAAAACTTACCGTTTTCGAGAAAAATCCAAAAAACTTAAAATTTTGACCTTGGGCCCCGAATAAGTCCCTAAGCTCACATGGGACTGATGGGGACTTTTGACACTTTATTCCTTGTGGTAAACTGGTAAACCTAAGGTCTCTACGAAGATTTGGCTCTGTCGGAATTTTCTTTATTTCAATTGTCTAAAATGACCGGACTAATACGTGGCATATGTGTGCATACTATGTAGAACATGATTCTTACAAGCGCAATATCTAGGAAATAGTGGGTCTTAGAGAAAAAACATAGATACCATTTTTATAGAGAATTTTAAGATCTACAACTTTGCTTTGAGGTACTTTTTCGATAAATCTTACCGTTTTCGAGAAAAATCCAAAAAACCTAAAATTTTGACCTTGGGCCCCGAATAAGTCCCTAAGCTCACATGGGACTGATGGGGACTTTTGACACTTTATTCCTTGTGGTAAACTGGTAAACCTAAGGTCTCTACGAAGATTTGGCTCTGTCGGAATTTTCTTTATTTCAATTGTCTAAAATGACCGGACTAATACGTGGCGTATGTGTGCATACTATGTAGAACATGATTCTTACAAGCGTAATATCTGGGAAATAGTGGGTCTTAGAGAAAAAATCATAGAGATCATTTTTATAGAGAATTTTAAGATCTACAACTTTGCTCTGAGGTACTTTTTCGATAAAACTTACCGTTTACGAGAAAAATCCAAAAAACCTAAAATTTTGACCTTGGGCCCCGAATAAGTCCCTAAGCTCACATGGGACTGATGGGGACTTTTGACACTTTATTCCTTGTGGTAAACCTAAGGTCTCTACGAAGATTTGGCTCTGTCGGAACTTTCTTTATTTCAATTGTCTAAAATGACCGGACTAATACGTGGCGTATGTGTGCATACTATGTAGAACATGATTCTTACAAGCGTAATATCTGGGAAATAGTGGGTCTTAGAGAAAAAATCATAGAGATGATTTTTATAGAGAATTTTAAGATCTACAACTTTGTGCTGAGGTACTTTTTCGATAAAACTTACCGTTTTTGAGAAAAATCCAAAAAACCTAAAATTTTGACCTTGGGCCCCGAATAAGTCCCTAAGCTCACATGGGACTGATGGGGACTTTTGACACTTTATTCCTTGTGGTAAACTGGTAAACCTAAGGTCTCTACGAAGATTTGGCTCTGTCGGAATTTTCTTTATTTCAATTGTCTAAAATGACCGGACTAATACGTGGCATATGTGTGCATACTATGTAGAACATGATTCTTACAAGCGCAATATCTAGGAAATAGTGGGTCTTAGAGAAAAAACATAGATAACATTTTTATAGAGAATTTTAAGATCTATAACTTTGCTCTGAGGTACTTTTTCGATAAAACTTACCGTTTACGAGAAAAATCCAAAAAACCTAAAATTTTGACCTTGGGCCCCGAATAAGTCCCTAAGCTCACATGGGATTGATGGGGACTTTTGACACTTTATTCCTTGTGGTAAACCTAAGGTCTCTACGAAGATTTGGCTCTGTCGGAACTTTCTTTATTTCAATTGTCTAAAATGACCGGACTAATACGTGGCGTATGTGTGCATACTATGTAGAACATGATTCTTACAAGCGTAATATCTGGGAAATAGTGGGTCTTAGAGAAAAAATCATAGAGATGATTTTTATAGAGAATTTTAAGATCTACAACTTTGTGCTGAGGTACTTTTTCGATAAAACTTACCGTTTTTGAGAAAAATCCAAAAAACCTAAAATTTTGACCTTGGGCCCCGAATAAGTCCCTAAGCTCACATGGGACTGATGGGGACTTTTGACACTTTATTCCTTGTGGTAAACTGGTAAACCTAAGGTCTCTACGAAGATTTGGCTCTGTCGGAATTTTCTTTATTTCAATTGTCTAAAATGACCGGACTAATACGTGGCATATGTGTGCATACTATGTAGAACATGATTCTTACAAGCGCAATATCTAGGAAATAGTGGGTCTTAGAGAAAAAACATAGATACCATTTTTATAGAGAATTTTAAGATCTATAACTTTGCTCTGAGGTACTTTTTCGATAAAACTTACCGTTTTCGAGAAAAATCCAAAAAACCTAAAATTTTGACCTTGGGCCCCGAATAAGTCCCTAAGCTCACATGGGACTGATGGGGACTTTTGACACTTTATTCCTTGTGGTAAACTGGTAAACCTAAGGTCTCTACGAAGATTTGGCTCTGTCGGAATTTTCTTTATTTCAATTGTCTAAAATGACCGGACTAATACGTGGCGTATGTGTGCATACTATGTAGAACATGATTCTTACAAGCGTAATATCTGGGAAATAGTGGGTCTTAGAGAAAAAATCATAGAGATCATTTTTATAGAGAATTTTAAGATCTACAACTTTGCTCTGAGGTACTTTTTCGATAAAACTTACCGTTTTCGAGAAAAATCCAAAAAACATAAAATTTTGACCTTGGGCCCCGAATAAGTCCCTAAGCTCACATGGGACTGATGGGGACTTTTGACACTTTATTCCTTGTGGTAAACTGGTAAACCTAAGGTCTCTACGAAGATTTGGCTCTGTCGGAATTTTCTTTATTTCAATTGTCTAAAATGACCGGACTAATACGTGGCATATGTGTGCATACTATGTAGAACATGATTCTTACAAGCGCAATATCTAGGAAATAGTGGGTCTTAGAGAAAAAACATAGCTACCATTTTTATAGAGAATTTTAAGATCTACAACTTTGCTCTGAGGTACTTTTTCGATAAATCTTACCGTTTTCGAGAAAAATCCAAAAAACCTAAAATTTTGACCTTGGGCCCCGAATAAGTCCCTAAGCTCACATGGGACTGATGGGGACTTTTGACACTTTATTCCTTGTGGTAAACTGGTAAACCTAAGGTCTCTACGAAGATTTGGCTCTGTCGGAATTTTCTTTATTTCAATTGTCTAAAATGACCGGACTAATACGTGGCGTATGTGTGCATACTATGTAGAACATGATTCTTACAAGCGTAATATCTGGGAAATAGTGGGTCTTAGAGAAAAAATCATAGAGATCATTTTTATAGAGAATTTTAAGATCTACAACTTTGCTCTGAGGTACTTTTTCGATAAAACTTACCGTTTACGAGAAAAATCCAAAAAACCTAAAATTTTGACCTTGGGCCCCGAATAAGTCCCTAAGCTCACATGGGACTGATGGGGACTTTTGACACTTTATTCCTTGTGGTAAACCTAAGGTCTCTACGAAGATTTGGCTCTGTCGGAACTTTCTTTATTTCAATTGTCTAAAATGACCGGACTAATACGTGGCGTATGTGTGCATACTATGTAGAACATGATTCTTACAAGCGTAATATCTGGGAAATAGTGGGTCTTAGAGAAAAAATCATAGAGATGATTTTTATAGAGAATTTTAAGATCTACAACTTTGTGCTGAGGTACTTTTTCGATAAAACTTACCGTTTTTGAGAAAAATCCAAAAAACCTAAAATTTTGACCTTGGGCCCCGAATAAGTCCCTAAGCTCACATGGGACTGATGGGGACTTTTGACACTTTATTCCTTGTGGTAAACTGGTAAACCTAAGGTCTCTACGAAGATTTGGCTCTGTCGGAATTTTCTTTATTTCAATTGTCTAAAATGACCGGACTAATACGTGGCGTATGTGTGCATACTATGTAGAACATGATTCTTACAAGCGTAATATCTGGGAAATAGTGGGTCTTAGAGAAAAAATCATAGAAATCATTTTTATAGAGAATTTTAAGATCTACAACTTTGCTCTGAGGTACTTTTTCGATAAAACTTACCGTTTTCGAGAAAAATCCAAAAAACATAAAATTTTGACCTTGGGCCCCGAATAAGTCCCTAAGCTCACATGGGACTGATGGGGACTTTTGACACTTTATTCCTTGTGGTAAACTGGTAAACCTAAGGTCTCTACGAAGATTTGGCTCTGTCGGAATTTTCTTTATTTCAATTGTCTAAAATGACCGGACTAATACGTGGCATATGTGTGCATACTATGTAGAACATGATTCTTACAAGCGCAATATCTAGGAAATAGTGGGTCTTAGAGAAAAAACATAGATACCATTTTTATAGAGAATTTTAAGATCTACAACTTTGCTCTGAGGTACTTTTTCGATAAAACTTACCGTTTTCGAGAAAAATCCAAAAAACATAAAATTTTGACCTTGGGCCCCGAATAAGTCCCTAAGCTCACATGGGACTGATGGGGACTTTTGACACTTTATTCCTTGTGGTAAACTGGTAAACCTAAGGTCTCTACGAAGATTTGGCTCTGTCGGAATTTTCTTTATTTCAATTGTCTAAAATGACCGGACTAATACGTGGCATATGTGTGCATACTATGTAGAACATGATTCTTACAAGCACAATATCTAGGAAATAGTGGGTCTTAGAGAAAAAACATAGATACCATTTTTATAGAGAATTTTAAGATCTACAACTTTGCTCTGAGGTACTTTTTCGATAAATCTTACCGTTTTCGAGAAAAATCCAAAAAACCTAAAATTTTGACCTTGGGCCCCGAATAAGTCCCTAAGCTCACATGGGACTGATGGGGACTTTTGACACTTTATTCCTTGTGGTAAACTGGTAAACCTAAGGTCTCTACGAAGATTTGGCTCTGTCGGAATTTTCTTTATTTCAATTGTCTAAAATGACCGGACTAATACGTGGCGTATGTGTGCATACTATGTAGAACATGATTCTTACAAGCGTAATATCTGGGAAATAGTGGGTCTTAGAGAAAAAATCATAGAGATCATTTTTATAGAGAATTTTAAGATCTACAACTTTGCTCTGAGGTACTTTTTCGATAAAACTTACCGTTTACGAGAAAAATCCAAAAAACCTAAAATTTTGACCTTGGGCCCCGAATAAGTCCCTAAGCTCACATGGGACTGATGGGGACTTTTGACACTTTATTCCTTGTGGTAAACCTAAGGTCTCTACGAAGATTTGGCTCTGTCGGAACTTTCTTTATTTCAATTGTCTAAAATGACCGGACTAATACGTGGCGTATGTGTGCATACTATGTAGAACATGATTCTTACAAGCGTAATATCTGGGAAATAGTGGGTCTTAGAGAAAAAATCATAGAGATGATTTTTATAGAGAATTTTAAGATCTACAACTTTGCGCTGAGGTACTTTTTCGATAAAACTTACCGTTTTCGAGAAAAATCCAAAAAACCTAAAATTTTGACCTTGGGCCCCGAATAAGTCCCTAAGCTCACATGGGACTGATGGGGACTTTTGACACTTTATTCCTTGTGGTAAACTGGTAAACCTAAGGTCTCTACGAAGATTTGGCTCTGTCGGAATTTTCTTTATTTCAATTGTCTAAAATGACCGATTAATACGTGGCATATGTGTGCATACTATGTAGAACATGATTCTTACAAGCGCAATATCTAGGAAATAGTGGGTCTTAGAGAAAAAACATAGATACCATTTTTATAGAGAATTTTAAGATCTACAACTTTACTCTGAGGTACTTTTTCGATAAATCTTACCGTTTTCGAGAAAAATCCAAAAAACCTAAAATTTTGACCTTGGGCCCCGAATAAGTCCCTAAGCTCACATGGGACTGATGGGGACTTTTGACACTTTATTCCTTGTGGTAAACTGGTAAACCTAAGGTCTCTACGAAGATTTGGCTCTGTCGGAATTTTCTTTATTTCAATTGTCTAAAATGACCGGACTAATACGTGGCGTATGTGTGCATACTATGTAGAACATGATTCTTACAAGCGTAATATCTGGGAAATAGTGGGTCTTAGAGAAAAAATCATAGAGATCATTTTTATAGAGAATTTTAAGATCTACAACTTTGCTCTGAGGTACTTTTTCGATAAAACTTACCGTTTTTCGAGAAAAATCCAAAAAACATAAAATTTTGACCTTGGGCCCCGAATAAGTCCCTAAGCTCACATGGGACTGATGGGGACTTTTGACACTTTATTCCTTGTGGTAAACTGGTAAACCTAAGGTCTCTACGAAGATTTGGCTCTGTCGGAATTTTCTTTATTTCAATTGTCTAAAATGACCGATTAATACGTGGCATATGTGTGCATACTATGTAGAACATGATTCTTACAAGCGCAATATCTAGGAAATAGTGGGTCTTAGAGAAAAAACATAGATACCATTTTTATAGAGAATTTTAAGATCTACAACTTTGCTCTGAGGTACTTTTTCGATAAAACTTACCGTTTTCGAGAAAAATCCAAAAAACCTAAAATTTTGACCTTGGGCCCCGAATAAGTCCCTAAGCTCACATGGGACTGATAGGACTTTTGACACTTTATTCCTTGTGGTAAACTGGTAACCTAAGGTCTCTACGAAGATTTGGCTCTGTCGGAATTTTCTTTATTTCAATTGTCTAAAATGACCGGACTAATACGTGGCGTATGTGTGCATACTATGTAGAACATGATTCTTACAAGCGTAATATCTGGGAAATAGTGGGTCTTAGAGAAAAAATCATAGAAATCATTTTTATAGAGAATTTTAAGATCTACAACTTTGCTCTGAGGTACTTTTTCGATAAAACTTACCGTTTTCGAGAAAAATCCAAAAAACCTAAAATTTTGACCTTGGGCCCCGAATAAGTCCCTAAGCTCACATGGGACTGATGGGGACTTTTGACACTTTATTCCTTGTGGTAAACTGGTAAACCTAAGGTCTCTACGAAGATTTGGCTCTGTCGGAATTTTCTTTATTTCAATTGTCTAAAATGACCGGACTAATACGTGGCATATGTGTGCATACTATGTAGAACATGATTCTTACAAGCGCAATATCTAGGAAATAGTGGGTCTTAGAGAAAAAACATAGATACCATTTTTATAGAGAATTTTAAGATCTACAACTTTGCTCTGAGGTACTTTTTCGATAAAACTTACCGTTTTCGAGAAAAATCCAAAAAACATAAAATTTTGACCTTGGGCCCCGAATAAGTCCCTAAGCTCACATGGGACTGATGGGGACTTTTGACACTTTATTCCTTGTGGTAAACTGGTAAACCTAAGGTCTCTACGAAGATTTGGCTCTGTCGGAATTTTCTTTATTTCAATTGTCTAAAATGACCGGACTAATACGTGGCATATGTGTGCATACTATGTAGAACATGATTCTTACAAGCGCAATATCTAGGAAATAGTGGGTCTTAGAGAAAAAACATAGATACCATTTTTATAGAGAATTTTAAGATCTACAACTTTGCTCTGAGGTACTTTTTCGATAAATCTTACCGTTTTCGAGAAAAATCCAAAAAACCTAAAATTTTGACCTTGGGCCCCGAATAAGTCCCTAAGCTCACATGGGACTGATGGGGACTTTTGACACTTTATTCCTTGTGGTAAACTGGTAAACCTAAGGTCTCTACGAAGATTTGGCTCTGTCGGAATTTTCTTTATTTCAATTGTCTAAAATGACCGGACTAATACGTGGCGTATGTGTGCATACTATGTAGAACATGATTCTTACAAGCGTAATATCTGGGAAATAGTGGGTCTTAGAGAAAAAATCATAGAGATCATTTTTATAGAGAATTTTAAGATCTACAACTTTGCTCTGAGGTACTTTTTCGATAAAACTTACCGTTTACGAGAAAAATCCAAAAAACCTAAAATTTTGACCTTGGGCCCCGAATAAGTCCCTAAGCTCACATGGGACTGATGGGGACTTTTGACACTTTATTCCTTGTGGTAAACCTAAGGTCTCTACGAAGATTTGGCTCTGTCGGAACTTTCTTTATTTCAATTGTCTAAAATGACCGGACTAATACGTGGCGTATGTGTGCATACTATGTAGAACATGATTCTTACAAGCGTAATATCTGGGAAATAGTGGGTCTTAGAGAAAAAATCATAGAGATGATTTTTATAGAGAATTTTAAGATCTACAACTTTGTGCTGAGGTACTTTTTCGATAAAACTTACCGTTTTTTAGAAAAATCCAAAAAACCTAAAATTTTGACCTTGGGCCCCGAATAAGTCCCTAAGCTCACATGGGACTGATGGGGACTTTTGACACTTTATTCCTTGTGGTAAACTGGTAAACCTAAGGTCTCTACGAAGATTTGGCTCTGTCGGAATTTTCTTTATTTCAATTGTCTAAAATGACCGGACTAATACGTGGCATATGTGTGCATACTATGTAGAACATGATTCTTACAAGCGCAATATCTAGGAAATAGTGGGTCTTAGAGAAAAAACATAGATACCATTTTTATAGAGAATTTTAAGATCTACAACTTTACTCTGAGGTACTTTTTCGATAAATCTTACCGTTTTCGAGAAAAATCCAAAAAACCTAAAATTTTGACCTTGGGCCCCGAATAAGTCCCTAAGCTCACATGGGACTGATGGGGACTTTTGACACTTTATTCCTTGTGGTAAACTGGTAAACCTAAGGTCTCTACGAAGATTTGGCTCTGTCGGAATTTTCTTTATTTCAATTGTCTAAAATGACCGGACTAATACGTGGCGTATGTGTGCATACTATGTAGAACATGATTCTTACAAGCGTAATATCTGGGAAATAGTGGGTCTTAGAGAAAAAATCATAGAGATCATTTTTATAGAGAATTTTAAGATCTACAACTTTGCTCTGAGGTACTTTTTCGATAAAACTTACCGTTTTCGAGAAAAATCCAAAAAACATAAAATTTTGACCTTGGGCCCCGAATAAGTCCCTAAGCTCACATGGGACTGATGGGGACTTTTGACACTTTATTCCTTGTGGTAAACTGGTAAACCTAAGGTCTCTACGAAGATTTGGCTCTGTCGGAATTTTCTTTATTTCAATTGTCTAAAATGACCGGACTAATACGTGGCATATGTGTGCATACTATGTAGAACATGATTCTTACAAGCGCAATATCTAGGAAATAGTGGGTCTTAGAGAAAAAACATAGATACCATTTTTATAGAGAATTTTAAGATCTACAACTTTGCTCTGAGGTACTTTTTCGATAAAACTTACCGTTTTCGAGAAAAATCCAAAAAACATAAAATTTTGACCTTGGGCCCCGAATAAGTCCCTAAGCTCACATGGGACTGATGGGGACTTTTGACACTTTATTCCTTGTGGTAAACTGGTAAACCTAAGGTCTCTACGAAGATTTGGCTCTGTCGGAATTTTCTTTATTTCAATTGTCTAAAATGACCGGACTAATACGTGGCATATGTGTGCATACTATGTAGAACATGATTCTTACAAGCGCAATATCTAGGAAATAGTGGGTCTTAGAGAAAAAACATAGATACCATTTTTATAGAGAATTTTAAGATCTACAACTTTGCTCTGAGGTACTTTTTCGATAAATCTTACCGTTTTCGAGAAAAATCCAAAAAACCTAAAATTTTGACCTTGGGCCCCGAATAAGTCCCTAAGCTCACATGGGACTGATGGGGACTTTTGACACTTTATTCCTTGTGGTAAACTGGTAAACCTAAGGTCTCTACGAAGATTTGGCTCTGTCGGAATTTTCTTTATTTCAATTGTCTAAAATGACCGGACTAATACGTGGCGTATGTGTGCATACTATGTAGAACATGATTCTTACAAGCGTAATATCTGGGAAATAGTGGGTCTTAGAGAAAAAATCATAGAGATCATTTTTATAGAGAATTTTAAGATCTACAACTTTGCTCTGAGGTACTTTTTCGATAAAACTTACCGTTTACGAGAAAAATCCAAAAAACCTAAAATTTTGACCTTGGGCCCCGAATAAGTCCCTAAGCTCACATGGGACTGATGGGGACTTTTGACACTTTATTCCTTGTGGTAAACCTAAGGTCTCTACGAAGATTTGGCTCTGTCGGAACTTTCTTTATTTCAATTGTCTAAAATGACCGGACTAATACGTGGCGTATGTGTGCATACTATGTAGAACATGATTCTTACAAGCGTAATATCTGGGAAATAGTGGGTCTTAGAGAAAAAATCATAGAGATGATTTTTATAGAGAATTTTAAGATCTACAACTTTGTGCTGAGGTACTTTTTCGATAAAACTTACCGTTTTTGAGAAAAATCCAAAAAACCTAAAATTTTGACCTTGGGCCCCGAATAAGTCCCTAAGCTCACATGGGACTGATGGGGACTTTTGACACTTTATTCCTTGTGGTAAACTGGTAAACCTAAGGTCTCTACGAAGATTTGGCTCTGTCGGAATTTTCTTTATTTCAATTGTCTAAAATGACCGGACTAATACGTGGCATATGTGTGCATACTATGTAGAACATGATTCTTACAAGCGCAATATCTAGGAAATAGTGGGTCTTAGAGAAAAAACATAGATACCATTTTTATAGAGAATTTTAAGATCTACAACTTTACTCTGAGGTACTTTTTCGATAAATCTTACCGTTTTCGAGAAAAATCCAAAAAACCTAAAATTTTGACCTTGGGCCCCGAATAAGTCCCTAAGCTCACATGGGACTGATGGGGACTTTTGACACTTTATTCCTTGTGGTAAACTGGTAAACCTAAGGTCTCTACGAAGATTTGGCTCTGTCGGAATTTTCTTTATTTCAATTGTCTAAAATGACCGGACTAATACGTGGCGTATGTGTGCATACTATGTAGAACATGATTCTTACAAGCGTAATATCTGGGAAATAGTGGGTCTTAGAGAAAAAATCATAGAGATCATTTTTATAGAGAATTTTAAGATCTACAACTTTGCTCTGAGGTACTTTTTCGATAAAACTTACCGTTTTCGAGAAAAATCCAAAAAACATAAAATTTTGACCTTGGGCCCCGAATAAGTCCCTAAGCTCACATGGGACTGATGGGGACTTTTGACACTTTATTCCTTGTGGTAAACTGGTAAACCTAAGGTCTCTACGAAGATTTGGCTCTGTCGGAATTTTCTTTATTTCAATTGTCTAAAATGACCGGACTAATACGTGGCATATGTGTGCATACTATGTAGAACATGATTCTTACAAGCGCAATATCTAGGAAATAGTGGGTCTTAGAGAAAAAACATAGATACCATTTTTATAGAGAATTTTAAGATCTACAACTTTGCTCTGAGGTACTTTTTCGATAAAACTTACCGTTTTCGAGAAAAATCCAAAAAACATAAAATTTTGACCTTGGGCCCCGAATAAGTCCCTAAGCTCACATGGGACTGATGGGGACTTTTGACACTTTATTCCTTGTGGTAAACTGGTAAACCTAAGGTCTCTACGAAGATTTGGCTCTGTCGGAATTTTCTTTATTTCAATTGTCTAAAATGACCGGACTAATACGTGGCATATGTGTGCATACTATGTAGAACATGATTCTTACAAGCGCAATATCTAGGAAATAGTGGGTCTTAGAGAAAAAACATAGATACCATTTTTATAGAGAATTTTAAGATCTACAACTTTGCTCTGAGGTACTTTTTCGATAAATCTTACCGTTTTCGAGAAAAATCCAAAAAACCTAAAATTTTGACCTTGGGCCCCGAATAAGTCCCTAAGCTCACATGGGACTGATGGGGACTTTTGACACTTTATTCCTTGTGGTAAACTGGTAAACCTAAGGTCTCTACGAAGATTTGGCTCTGTCGGAATTTTCTTTATTTCAATTGTCTAAAATGACCGGACTAATACGTGGCGTATGTGTGCATACTATGTAGAACATGATTCTTACAAGCGTAATATCTGGGAAATAGTGGGTCTTAGAGAAAAAATCATAGAGATCATTTTTATAGAGAATTTTAAGATCTACAACTTTGCTCTGAGGTACTTTTTCGATAAAACTTACCGTTTACGAGAAAAATCCAAAAAACCTAAAATTTTGACCTTGGGCCCCGAATAAGTCCCTAAGCTCACATGGGACTGATGGGGACTTTTGACACTTTATTCCTTGTGGTAAACCTAAGGTCTCTACGAAGATTTGGCCCTGTCGGAACTTTCTTTATTTCAATTGTCTAAAATGACCGGACTAATACGTGGCGTATGTGTGCATACTATGTAGAACATGATTCTTACAAGCGTAATATCTGGGAAATAGTGGGTCTTAGAGAAAAAATCATAGAGATGATTTTTATAGAGAATTTTAAGATCTACAACTTTGTGCTGAGGTACTTTTTCGATAAAACTTACCGTTTTTGAGAAAAATCCAAAAAACCTAAAATTTTGACCTTGGGCCCCGAATAAGTCCCTAAGCTCACATGGGACTGATGGGGACTTTTGACACTTTATTCCTTGTGGTAAACTGGTAAACCTAAGGTCTCTACGAAGATTTGGCTCTGTCGGAATTTTCTTTATTTCAATTGTCTAAAATGACCGGACTAATACGTGGCATATGTGTGCATACTATGTAGAACATGATTCTTACAAGCGCAATATCTAGGAAATAGTGGGTCTTAGAGAAAAAACATAGATACCATTTTTATAGAGAATTTTAAGATCTACAACTTTGCTCTGAGGTACTTTTTCGATAAAACTTACCGTTTTCGAGAAAAATCCAAAAAACCTAAAATTTTGACCTTGGGCCCCGAATAAGTCCCTAAGCTCACATGGGACTGATAGGGACTTTTGACACTTTATTCCTTGTGGTAAACTGGTAAACCTAAGGTCTCTACGAAGATTTGGCTCTGTCGGAATTTTCTTTATTTCAATTGTCTAAAATGACCGGACTAATACGTGGCGTATGTGTGCATACTATGTAGAACATGATTCTTACAAGCGTAATATCTGGGAAATAGTGGGTCTTAGAGAAAAAATCATAGAAATCATTTTTATAGAGAATTTTAAGATCTACAACTTTGCTCTGAGGTACTTTTTCGATAAAACTTACCGTTTTCGAGAAAAATCCAAAAAACATAAAATTTTGACCTTGGGCCCCGAATAAGTCCCTAAGCTCACATGGGACTGATGGGGACTTTTGACACTTTATTCCTTGTGGTAAACTGGTAAACCTAAGGTCTCTACGAAGATTTGGCTCTGTCGGAATTTTCTTTATTTCAATTGTCTAAAATGACCGGACTAATACGTGGCATATGTGTGCATACTATGTAGAACATGATTCTTACAAGCGCAATATCTAGGAAATAGTGGGTCTTAGAGAAAAAACATAGATACCATTTTTATAGAGAATTTTAAGATCTACAACTTTGCTCTGAGGTACTTTTTCGATAAAACTTACCGTTTTCGAGAAAAATCCAAAAAACATAAAATTTTGACCTTGGGCCCCGAATAAGTCCCTAAGCTCACATGGGACTGATAGGGACTTTTGACACTTTATTCCTTGTGGTAAACTGGTAAACCTAAGGTCTCTACGAAGATTTGGCTCTGTCGGAATTTTCTTTATTTCAATTGTCTAAAATGACCGGACTAATACGTGGCATATGTGTGCATACTATGTAGAACATGATTCTTACAAGCGCAATATCTAGGAAATAGTGGGTCTTAGAGGAAAAACATAGATACCATTTTTATAGAGAATTTTAAGATCTACAACTTTGCTCTGAGGTACTTTTTCGATAAATCTTACCGTTTTCGAGAAAAATCCAAAAAACCTAAAATTTTGACCTTGGGCCCCGAATAAGTCCCTAAGCTCACATGGGACTGATGGGGACTTTTGACACTTTATTCCTTGTGGTAAACTGGTAAACCTAAGGTCTCTACGAAGATTTGGCTCTGTCGGAATTTTCTTTATTTCAATTGTCTAAAATGACCGGACTAATACGTGGCGTATGTGTGCATACTATGTAGAACATGATTCTTACAAGCGTAATATCTGGGAAATAGTGGGTCTTAGAGAAAAAATCATAGAGATCATTTTTATAGAGAATTTTAAGATCTACAACTTTGCTCTGAGGTACTTTTTCGATAAAACTTACCGTTTACGAGAAAAATCCAAAAAACCTAAAATTTTGACCTTGGGCCCCGAATAAGTCCCTAAGCTCACATGGGACTGATGGGGACTTTTGACACTTTATTCCTTGTGGTAAACCTAAGGTCTCTACGAAGATTTGGCTCTGTCGGAACTTTCTTTATTTCAATTGTCTAAAATGACCGGACTAATACGTGGCGTATGTGTGCATACTATGTAGAACATGATTCTTACAAGCGTAATATCTGGGAAATAGTGGGTCTTAGAGAAAAAATCATAGAGATGATTTTTATAGAGAATTTTAAGATCTACAACTTTGTGCTGAGGTACTTTTTCGATAAAACTTACCGTTTTTGAGAAAAATCCAAAAAACCTAAAATTTTGACCTTGGGCCCCGAATAAGTCCCTAAGCTCACATGGGACTGATGGGGACTTTTGACACTTTATTCCTTGTGGTAAACTGGTAAACCTAAGGTCTCTACGAAGATTTGGCTCTGTCGGAATTTTCTTTATTTCAATTGTCTAAAATGACCGGACTAATACGTGGCATATGTGTGCATACTATGTAGAACATGATTCTTACAAGCGCAATATCTAGGAAATAGTGGGTCTTAGAGAAAAAACATAGATACCATTTTTATAGAGAATTTTAAGATCTACAACTTTACTCTGAGGTACTTTTTCGATAAATCTTACCGTTTTCGAGAAAAATCCAAAAAACCTAAAATTTTGACCTTGGGCCCCGAATAAGTCCCTAAGCTCACATGGGACTGATGGGGACTTTTGACACTTTATTCCTTGTGGTAAACTGGTAAACCTAAGGTCTCTACGAAGATTTGGCTCTGTCGGAATTTTCTTTATTTCAATTGTCTAAAATGACCGGACTAATACGTGGCGTATGTGTGCATACTATGTAGAACATGATTCTTACAAGCGTAATATCTGGGAAATAGTGGGTCTTAGAGAAAAAATCATAGAGATCATTTTTATAGAGAATTTTAAGATCTACAACTTTGCTCTGAGGTACTTTTTCGATAAAACTTACCGTTTACGAGAAAAATCCAAAAAACCTAAAATTTTGACCTTGGGCCCCGAATAAGTCCCTAAGCTCACATGGGACTGATGGGGACTTTTGACACTTTATTCCTTGTGGTAAACCTAAGGTCTCTACGAAGATTTGGCTCTGTCGGAACTTTCTTTATTTCAATTGTCTAAAATGACCGGACTAATACGTGGCGTATGTGTGCATACTATGTAGAACATGATTCTTACAAGCGTAATATCTGGGAAATAGTGGGTCTTAGAGAAAAAATCATAGAGATGATTTTTATAGAGAATTTTAAGATCTACAACTTTGTGCTGAGGTACTTTTTCGATAAAACTTACCGTTTTTGAGAAAAATCCAAAAAACCTAAAATTTTGACCTTGGGCCCCGAATAAGTCCCTAAGCTCACATGGGACTGATGGGGACTTTTGACACTTTATTCCTTGTGGTAAACTGGTAAACCTAAGGTCTCTACGAAGATTTGGCTCTGTCGGAATTTTCTTTATTTCAATTGTCTAAAATGACCGGACTAATACGTGGCATATGTGTGCATACTATGTAGAACATGATTCTTACAAGCGCAATATCTAGGAAATAGTGGGTCTTAGAGAAAAAACATAGATACCATTTTTATAGAGAATTTTAAGATCTACAACTTTGCTCTGAGGTACTTTTTCGATAAAACTTACCGTTTTCGAGAAAAATCCAAAAAACCTAAAATTTTGACCTTGGGCCCCGAATAAGTCCCTAAGCTCACATGGGACTGATAGGGACTTTTGACACTTTATTCCTTGTGGTAAACTGGTAAACCTAAGGTCTCTACGAAGATTTGGCTCTGTCGGAATTTTCTTTATTTCAATTGTCTAAAATGACCGGACTAATACGTGGCGTATGTGTGCATACTATGTAGAACATGATTCTTACAAGCGTAATATCTGGGAAATAGTGGGTCTTAGAGAAAAAATCATAGAAATCATTTTTATAGAGAATTTTAAGATCTACAACTTTGCTCTGAGGTACTTTTTCGATAAAACTGACCGTTTTCGAGAAAAATCCAAAAAACATAAAATTTTGACCTTGGGCCCCGAATAAGTCCCAAAGCTCACATGGGACTGATGGGGACTTTTGACACTTTATTCCTTGTGGTAAACTGGTAAACCTAAGGTCTCTACGAAGATTTGGCTCTGTCGGAATTTTCTTTATTTCAATTGTCTAAAATGACCGGACTAATACGTGGCATATGTGTGCATACTATGTAGAACATGATTCTTACAAGCGCAATATCTAGGAAATAGTGGGTCTTAGAGAAAAAACATAGATACCATTTTTATAGAGAATTTTAAGATCTACAACTTTGCTCTGAGGTACTTTTTCGATAAAACTTACCGTTTTCGAGAAAAATCCAAAAAACATAAAATTTTGACCTTGGGCCCCGAATAAGTCCCTAAGCTCACATGGGACTGATGGGGACTTTTGACACTTTATTCCTTGTGGTAAACTGGTAAACCTAAGGTCTCTACGAAGATTTGGCTCTGTCGGAATTTTCTTTATTTCAATTGTCTAAAATGACCGGACTAATACGTGGCATATGTGTGCATACTATGTAGAACATGATTCTTACAAGCGCAATATCTAGGAAATAGTGGGTCTTAGAGAAAAAACATAGATACCATTTTTATAGAGAATTTTAAGATCTACAACTTTGCTCTGAGGTACTTTTTCGATAAATCTTACCGTTTCCGAGAAAAATCCAAAAAACCTAAAATTTTGACCTTGGGCCCCGAATAAGTCCCTAAGCTCACATGGGACTGATGGGGACTTTTGACACTTTATTCCTTGTGGTAAACTGGTAAACCTAAGGTCTCTACGAAGATTTGGCTCTGTCGGAATTTTCTTTATTTCAATTGTCTAAAATGACCGGACTAATACGTGGCGTATGTGTGCATACTATGTAGAACATGATTCTTACAAGCGTAATATCTGGGAAATAGTGGGTCTTAGAGAAAAAATCATAGAGATCATTTTTATAGAGAATTTTAAGATCTACAACTTTGCTCTGAGGTACTTTTTCGATAAAACTTACCGTTTACGAGAAAAATCCAAAAAACCTAAAATTTTGACCTTGGGCCCCGAATAAGTCCCTAAGCTCACATGGGACTGATGGGGACTTTTGACACTTTATTCCTTGTGGTAAACCTAAGGTCTCTACGAAGATTTGGCTCTGTCGGAACTTTCTTTATTTCAATTGTCTAAAATGACCGGACTAATACGTGGCGTATGTGTGCATACTATGTAGAACATGATTCTTACAAGCGTAATATCTGGGAAATAGTGGGTCTTAGAGAAAAAATCATAGAGATGATTTTTATAGAGAATTTTAAGATCTACAACTTTGTGCTGAGGTACTTTTTCGATAAAACTTACCGTTTTTGAGAAAAATCCAAAAAACCTAAAATTTTGACCTTGGGCCCCGAATAAGTCCCTAAGCTCACATGGGACTGATGGGGACTTTTGACACTTTATTCCTTGTGGTAAACTGGTAAACCTAAGGTCTCTACGAAGATTTGGCTCTGTCGGAATTTTCTTTATTTCAATTGTCTAAAATGACCGGACTAATACGTGGCATATGTGTGCATACTATGTAGAACATGATTCTTACAAGCGCAATATCTAGGAAATAGTGGGTCTTAGAGAAAAAACATAGATACCATTTTTATAGAGAATTTTAAGATCTACAACTTTACTCTGAGGTACTTTTTCGATAAATCTTACCGTTTTCGAGAAAAATCCAAAAAACCTAAAATTTTGACCTTGGGCCCCGAATAAGTCCCTAAGCTCACATGGGACTGATGGGGACTTTTGACACTTTATTCCTTGTGGTAAACTGGTAAACCTAAGGTCTCTACGAAGATTTGGCTCTGTCGGAATTTTCTTTATTTCAATTGTCTAAAATGACCGGACTAATACGTGGCGTATGTGTGCATACTATGTAGAACATGATTCTTACAAGCGTAATATCTGGGAAATAGTGGGTCTTAGAGAAAAAATCATAGAGATCATTTTTATAGAGAATTTTAAGATCTACAACTTTGCTCTGAGGTACTTTTTCGATAAAACTTACCGTTTACGAGAAAAATCCAAAAAACCTAAAATTTTGACCTTGGGCCCCGAATAAGTCCCTAAGCTCACATGGGACTGATGGGGACTTTTGACACTTTATTCCTTGTGGTAAACCTAAGGTCTCTACGAAGATTTGGCTCTGTCGGAACTTTCTTTATTTCAATTGTCTAAAATGACCGGACTAATACGTGGCGTATGTGTGCATACTATGTAGAACATGATTCTTACAAGCGTAATATCTGGGAAATAGTGGGTCTTAGAGAAAAAATCATACAGATGATTTTTATAGAGAATTTTAAGATCTACAACTTTGTGCTGAGGTACTTTTTCGATAAAACTTACCGTTTTTGAGAAAAATCCAAAAAACCTAAAATTTTGACCTTGGGCCCCGAATAAGTCCCTAAGCTCACATGGGACTGATGGGGACTTTTGACACTTTATTCCTTGTGGTAAACTGGTAAACCTAAGGTCTCTACGAAGATTTGGCTCTGTCGGAATTTTCTTTATTTCAATTGTCTAAAATGACCGGACTAATACGTGGCATATGTGTGCATACTATGTAGAACATGATTCTTACAAGCGCAATATCTAGGAAATAGTGGGTCTTAGAGAAAAAACATAGATACCATTTTTATAGAGAATTTTAAGATCTACAACTTTGCTCTGAGGTACTTTTTCGATAAAACTTACCGTTTTCGAGAAAAATCCAAAAAACATAAAATTTTGACCTTGGGCCCCGAATAAGTCCCTAAGCTCACATGGGACTGATGGGGACTTTTGACACTTTATTCCTTGTGGTAAACTGGTAAACCTAAGGTCTCTACGAAGATTTGGCTCTGTCGGAATTTTCTTTATTTCAATTGTCTAAAATGACCGGACTAATACGTGGCATATGTGTGCATACTATGTAGAACATGATTCTTACAAGCGCAATATCTAGGAAATAGTGGGTCTTAGAGAAAAAACATAGATACCATTTTTATAGAGAATTTTAAGATCTACAACTTTGCTCTGAGGTACTTTTTCGATAAATCTTACCGTTTTCGAGAAAAATCCAAAAAACCTAAAATTTTGACCTTGGGCCCCGAATAAGTCCCTAAGCTCACATGGGACTGATGGGGACTTTTGACACTTTATTCCTTGTGGTAAACTGGTAAACCTAAGGTCTCTACGAAGATTTGGCTCTGTCGGAATTTTCTTTATTTCAATTGTCTAAAATGACCGGACTAATACGTGGCGTATGTGTGCATACTATGTAGAACATGATTCTTACAAGCGTAATATCTGGGAAATAGTGGGTCTTAGAGAAAAAATCATAGAGATCATTTTTATAGAGAATTTTAAGATCTACAACTTTGCTCTGAGGTACTTTTTCGATAAAACTTACCGTTTACGAGAAAAATCCAAAAAACCTAAAATTTTGACCTTGGGCCCCGAATAAGTCCCTAAGCTCACATGGGACTGATGGGGACTTTTGACACTTTATTCCTTGTGGTAAACCTAAGGTCTCTACGAAGATTTGGCTCTGTCGGAACTTTCTTTATTTCAATTGTCTAAAATGACCGGACTAATACGTGGCGTATGTGTGCATACTATGTAGAACATGATTCTTACAAGCGTAATATCTGGGAAATAGTGGGTCTTAGAGAAAAAATCATAGAGATGATTTTTATAGAGAATTTTAAGATCTACAACTTTGTGCTGAGGTACTTTTTCGATAAAACTTACCGTTTTTGAGAAAAATCCAAAAAACCTAAAATTTTGACCTTGGGCCCCGAATAAGTCCCTAAGCTCACATGGGACTGATGGGGACTTTTGACACTTTATTCCTTGTGGTAAACTGGTAAACCTAAGGTCTCTACGAAGATTTGGCTCTGTCGGAATTTTCTTTATTTCAATTGTCTAAAATGACCGGACTAATACGTGGCATATGTGTGCATACTATGTAGAACATGATTCTTACAAGCGCAATATCTAGGAAATAGTGGGTCTTAGAGAAAAAACATAGATACCATTTTTATAGAGAATTTTAAGATCTACAACTTTACTCTGAGGTACTTTTTCGATAAATCTTACCGTTTTCGAGAAAAATCCAAAAAACCTAAAATTTTGACCTTGGGCCCCGAATAAGTCCCTAAGCTCACATGGGACTGATGGGGACTTTTGACACTTTATTCCTTGTGGTAAACTGGTAAACCTAAGGTCTCTACGAAGATTTGGCTCTGTCGGAATTTTCTTTATTTCAATTGTCTAAAATGACCGGACTAATACGTGGCGTATGTGTGCATACTATGTAGAACATGATTCTTACAAGCGTAATATCTGGGAAATAGTGGGTCTTAGAGAAAAAATCATAGAGATCATTTTTATAGAGAATTTTAAGATCTACAACTTTGCTCTGAGGTACTTTTTCGATAAAACTTACCGTTTACGAGAAAAATCCAAAAAACCTAAAATTTTGACCTTGGGCCCCGAATAAGTCCCTAAGCTCACATGGGACTGATGGGGACTTTTGACACTTTATTCCTTGTGGTAAACTGGTAAACCTAAGGTCTCTACGAAGATTTGGCTCTGTCGGAATTTTCTTTATTTCAATTGTCTAAAATGACCGGACTAATACGTGGCATATGTGTGCATACTATGTAGAACATGATTCTTACAAGCGCAATATCTAGGAAATAGTGGGTCTTAGAGAAAAAACATAGATACCATTTTTATAGAGAATTTTAAGATCTACAACTTTGCTCTGAGGTACTTTTTCGATAAAACTTACCGTTTTCGAGAAAAATCCAAAAAACATAAAATTTTGACCTTGGGCCCCGAATAAGTCCCTAAGCTCACATGGGACTGATGGGGACTTTTGACACTTTATTCCTTGTGGTAAACTGGTAAACCTAAGGTCTCTACGAAGATTTGGCTCTGTCGGAATTTTCTTTATTTCAATTGTCTAAAATGACCGGACTAATACGTGGCATATGTGTGCATACTATGTAGAACATGATTCTTACAAGCGCAATATCTAGGAAATAGTGGGTCTTAGAGAAAAAACATAGATACCATTTTTATAGAGAATTTTAAGATCTACAACTTTGCTCTGAGGTACTTTTTCGATAAAACTTACCGTTTTCGAGAAAAATCCAAAAAACATAAAATTTTGACCTTGGGCCCCGAATAAGTCCCTAAGCTCACATGGGACTGATGGGGACTTTTGACACTTTATTCCTTGTGGTAAACTGGTAAACCTAAGGTCTCTACGAAGATTTGGCTCTGTCGGAATTTTCTTTATTTCAATTGTCTAAAATGACCGGACTAATACGTGGCGTATGTGTGCATACTATGTAGAACATGATTCTTACAAGCGTAATATCTGGGAAATAGTGGGTCTTAGAGAAAAAATCATAGAGATCATTTTTATAGAGAATTTTAAGATCTACAACTTTGCTCTGAGGTACTTTTTCGATAAAACTTACCGTTTACGAGAAAAATCCAAAAAACATAAAATTTTGACCTTGGGCCCCGAATAAGTCCCTAAGCTCACATGGGACTGATGGGGACTTTTGACACTTTATTCCTTGTGGTAAACCTAAGGTCTCTACGAAGATTTGGCTCTGTCGGAACTTTCTTTATTTCAATTGTCTAAAATGACCGGACTAATACGTGGCGTATGTGTGCATACTATGTAGAACATGATTCTTACAAGCGTAATATCTGGGAAATAGTGGGTCTTAGAGAAAAAATCATACAGATGATTTTTATAGAGAATTTTAAGATCTACAACTTTGTGCTGAGGTACTTTTTCGATAAAACTTACCGTTTTTGAGAAAAATCCAAAAAACCTAAAATTTTGACCTTGGGCCCCGAATAAGTCCCTAAGCTCACATGGGACTGATGGGGACTTTTGACACTTTATTCCTTGTGGTAAACTGGTAAACCTAAGGTCTCTACGAAGATTTGGCTCTGTCGGAATTTTCTTTATTTCAATTGTCTAAAATGACCGGACTAATACGTGGCATATGTGTGCATACTATGTAGAACATGATTCTTACAAGCGCAATATCTAGGAAATAGTGGGTCTTAGAGAAAAAACATAGATACCATTTTTATAGAGAATTTTAAGATCTACAACTTTGCTCTGAGGTACTTTTTCGATAAAACTTACCGTTTTCGAGAAAAATCCAAAAAACATAAAATTTTGACCTTGGGCCCCGAATAAGTCCCTAAGCTCACATGGGACTGATGGGGACTTTTGACACTTTATTCCTTGTGGTAAACTGGTAAACCTAAGGTCTCTACGAAGATTTGGCTCTGTCGGAATTTTCTTTATTTCAATTGTCTAAAATGACCGGACTAATACGTGGCATATGTGTGCATACTATGTAGAACATGATTCTTACAAGCGCAATATCTAGGAAATAGTGGGTCTTAGAGAAAAAACATAGATACCATTTTTATAGAGAATTTTAAGATCTACAACTTTGCTCTGAGGTACTTTTTCGATAAATCTTACCGTTTTCGAGAAAAATCCAAAAAACCTAAAATTTTGACCTTGGGCCCCGAATAAGTCCCTAAGCTCACATGGGACTGATGGGGACTTTTGACACTTTATTCCTTGTGGTAAACTGGTAAACCTAAGGTCTCTACGAAGATTTGGCTCTGTCGGAATTTTCTTTATTTCAATTGTCTAAAATGACCGGACTAATACGTGGCGTATGTGTGCATACTATGTAGAACATGATTCTTACAAGCGTAATATCTGGGAAATAGTGGGTCTTAGAGAAAAAATCATAGAGATCATTTTTATAGAGAATTTTAAGATCTACAACTTTGCTCTGAGGTACTTTTTCGATAAAACTTACCGTTTACGAGAAAAATCCAAAAAACCTAAAATTTTGACCTTGGGCCCCGAATAAGTCCCTAAGCTCACATGGGACTGATGGGGACTTTTGACACTTTATTCCTTGTGGTAAACCTAAGGTCTCTACGAAGATTTGGCTCTGTCGGAACTTTCTTTATTTCAATTGTCTAAAATGACCGGACTAATACGTGGCGTATGTGTGCATACTATGTAGAACATGATTCTTACAAGCGTAATATCTGGGAAATAGTGGGTCTTAGAGAAAAAATCATAGAGATGATTTTTATAGAGAATTTTAAGATCTACAACTTTGTGCTGAGGTACTTTTTCGATAAAACTTACCGTTTTTGAGAAAAATCCAAAAAACCTAAAATTTTGACCTTGGGCCCCGAATAAGTCCCTAAGCTCACATGGGACTGATGGGGACTTTTGACACTTTATTCCTTGTGGTAAACTGGTAAACCTAAGGTCTCTACGAAGATTTGGCTCTGTCGGAATTTTCTTTATTTCAATTGTCTAAAATGACCGGACTAATACGTGGCATATGTGTGCATACTATGTAGAACATGATTCTTACAAGCGCAATATCTAGGAAATAGTGGGTCTTAGAGAAAAAACATAGATACCATTTTTATAGAGAATTTTAAGATCTACAACTTTACTCTGAGGTACTTTTTCGATAAATCTTACCGTTTTCGAGAAAAATCCAAAAAACCTAAAATTTTGACCTTGGGCCCCGAATAAGTCCCTAAGCTCACATGGGACTGATGGGGACTTTTGACACTTTATTCCTTGTGGTAAACTGGTAAACCTAAGGTCTCTACGAAGATTTGGCTCTGTCGGAATTTTCTTTATTTCAATTGTCTAAAATGACCGGACTAATACGTGGCGTATGTGTGCATACTATGTAGAACATGATTCTTACAAGCGTAATATCTGGGAAATAGTGGGTCTTAGAGAAAAA
The DNA here is from genome assembly GCA_944588485.1 of Phosphuga atrata. Lineage (NCBI taxonomy): Eukaryota > Metazoa > Arthropoda > Insecta > Coleoptera > Silphidae > Phosphuga > Phosphuga atrata. The sequence continues at coordinate 26,143,949 of OX155902.1, read as the reverse complement.
ATCATAGAGATCATTTTTATAGAGAATTTTAAGATCTACAACTTTGCTCTGAGGTACTTTTTCGATAAAACTTACCGTTTACGAGAAAAATCCAAAAAACCTAAAATTTTGACCTTGGGCCCCGAATAAGTCCCTAAGCTCACATGGGACTGATGGGGACTTTTGACACTTTATTCCTTGTGGTAAACTGGTAAACCTAAGGTCTCTACGAAGATTTGGCTCTGTCGGAATTTTCTTTATTTCAATTGTCTAAAATGACCGGACTAATACGTGGCATATGTGTGCATACTATGTAGAACATGATTCTTACAAGCGCAATATCTAGGAAATAGTGGGTCTTAGAGAAAAAACATAGATACCATTTTTATAGAGAATTTTAAGATCTACAACTTTGCTCTGAGGTACTTTTTCGATAAAACTTACCGTTTTCGAGAAAAATCCAAAAAACATAAAATTTTGACCTTGGGCCCCGAATAAGTCCCTAAGCTCACATGGGACTGATGGGGACTTTTGACACTTTATTCCTTGTGGTAAACTGGTAAACCTAAGGTCTCTACGAAGATTTGGCTCTGTCGGAATTTTCTTTATTTCAATTGTCTAAAATGACCGGACTAATACGTGGCATATGTGTGCATACTATGTAGAACATGATTCTTACAAGCGCAATATCTAGGAAATAGTGGGTCTTAGAGAAAAAACATAGATACCATTTTTATAGAGAATTTTAAGATCTACAACTTTGCTCTGAGGTACTTTTTCGATAAATCTTACCGTTTTCGAGAAAAATCCAAAAAACCTAAAATTTTGACCTTGGGCCCCGAATAAGTCCCTAAGCTCACATGGGACTGATGGGGAATTTTGACACTTTATTCCTTGTGGTAAACTGGTAAACCTAAGGTCTCTACGAAGATTTGGCTCTGTCGGAATTTTCTTTATTTCAATTGTCTAAAATGACCGGACTAATACGTGGCGTATGTGTGCATACTATGTAGAACATGATTCTTACAAGCGTAATATCTGGGAAATAGTGGGTCTTAGAGAAAAAATCATAGAGATCATTTTTATAGAGAATTTTAAGATCTACAACTTTGCTCTGAGGTACTTTTTCGATAAAACTTACCGTTTACGAGAAAAATCCAAAAAACCTAAAATTTTGACCTTGGGCCCCGAATAAGTCCCTAAGCTCACATGGGACTGATGGGGACTTTTGACACTTTATTCCTTGTGGTAAACCTAAGGTCTCTACGAAGATTTGGCTCTGTCGGAACTTTCTTTATTTCAATTGTCTAAAATGACCGGACTAATACGTGGCGTATGTGTGCATACTATGTAGAACATGATTCTTACAAGCGTAATATCTGGGAAATAGTGGGTCTTAGAGAAAAAATCATAGAGATGATTTTTATAGAGAATTTTAAGATCTACAACTTTGTGCTGAGGTACTTTTTCGATAAAACTTACCGTTTTTGAGAAAAATCCAAAAAACCTAAAATTTTGACCTTGGGCCCCGAATAAGTCCCTAAGCTCACATGGGACTGATGGGGACTTTTGACACTTTATTCCTTGTGGTAAACTGGTAAACCTAAGGTCTCTACGAAGATTTGGCTCTGTCGGAATTTTCTTTATTTCAATTGTCTAAAATGACCGGACTAATACGTGGCATATGTGTGCATACTATGTAGAACATGATTCTTACAAGCGCAATATCTAGGAAATAGTGGGTCTTAGAGAAAAAACATAGATACCATTTTTATAGAGAATTTTAAGATCTACAACTTTGCTCTGAGGTACTTTTTCGATAAATCTTACCGTTTTCGAGAAAAATCCAAAAAACCTAAAATTTTGACCTTGGGCCCCGAATAAGTCCCTAAGCTCACATGGGACTGATGGGGACTTTTGACACTTTATTCCTTGTGGTAAACTGGTAAACCTAAGGTCTCTACGAAGATTTGGCTCTGTCGGAATTTTCTTTATTTCAATTGTCTAAAATGACCGGACTAATACGTGGCGTATGTGTGCATACTATGTAGAACATGATTCTTACAAGCGTAATATCTGGGAAATAGTGGGTCTTAGAGAAAAAATCATAGAGATCATTTTTATAGAGAATTTTAAGATCTACAACTTTGCTCTGAGGTACTTTTTCGATAAAACTTACCGTTTACGAGAAAAATCCCAAAAACCTAAAATTTTGACCTTGGGCCCCGAATAAGTCCCTAAGCTCACATGGGACTGATGGGGACTTTTGACACTTTATTCCTTGTGGTAAACCTAAGGTCTCTACGAAGATTTGGCTCTGTCGGAACTTTCTTTATTTCAATTGTCTAAAATGACCGGACTAATACGTGGCGTATGCGTGCATACTATGTAGAACATGATTCTTACAAGCGTAATATCTGGGAAATAGTGGGTCTTAGAGAAAAAATCATAGAGATGATTTTTATAGAGAATTTTAAGATCTACAACTTTGTGCTGAGGTACTTTTTCGATAAAACTTACCGTTTTTGAGAAAAATCCAAAAAACCTAAAATTTTGACCTTGGGCCCCGAATAAGTCCCTAAGCTCACATGGGACTGATGGGGACTTTTGACACTTTATTCCTTGTGGTAAACTGGTAAACCTAAGGTCTCTACGAAGATTTGGCTCTGTCGGAATTTTCTTTATTTCAATTGTCTAAAATGACCGGACTAATACGTGGCATATGTGTGCATACTATGTAGAACATGATTCTTACAAGCGCAATATCTAGGAAATAGTGGGTCTTAGAGAAAAAACATAGATACCATTTTTATAGAGAATTTTAAGATCTACAACTTTGCTCTGAGGTACTTTTTCGATAAAACTTACCGTTTTCGAGAAAAATCCAAAAAACCTAAAATTTTGACCTTGGGCCCCGAATAAGTCCCTAAGCTCACATGGGACTGATGGGGAATTTTGACACTTTATTCCTTGTGGTAAACTGGTAAACCTAAGGTCTCTACGAAGATTTGGCTCTGTCGGAATTTTCTTTATTTCAATTGTCTAAAATGACCGGACTAATACGTGGCGTATGTGTGCATACTATGTAGAACATGATTCTTACAAGCGTAATATCTGGGAAATAGTGGGTCTTAGAGAAAAAATCATAGAGATCATTTTTATAGAGAATTTTAAGATCTACAACTTTGCTCTGAGGTACTTTTTCGATAAAACTTACCGTTTACGAGAAAAATCCAAAAAACCTAAAATTTTGACCTTGGGCCCCGAATAAGTCCCTAAGCTCACATGGGACTGATGGGGACTTTTGACACTTTATTCCTTGTGGTAAACCTAAGGTCTCTACGAAGATTTGGCTCTGTCGGAACTTTCTTTATTTCAATTGTCTAAAATGACCGGACTAATACGTGGCGTATGTGTGCATACTATGTAGAACATGATTCTTACAAGCGTAATATCTGGGAAATAGTGGGTCTTAGAGAAAAAATCATAGAGATGATTTTTATAGAGAATTTTAAGATCTACAACTTTGTGCTGAGGTACTTTTTCGATAAAACTTACCGTTTTTGAGAAAAATCCAAAAAACCTAAAATTTTGACCTTGGGCCCCGAATAAGTCCCTAAGCTCACATGGGACTGATGGGGACTTTTGACACTTTATTCCTTGTGGTAAACTGGTAAACCTAAGGTCTCTACGAAGATTTGGCTCTGTCGGAATTTTCTTTATTTCAATTGTCTAAAATGACCGGACTAATACGTGGCATATGTGTGCATACTATGTAGAACATGATTCTTACAAGCGCAATATCTAGGAAATAGTGGGTCTTAGAGAAAAAACATAGATACCATTTTTATAGAGAATTTTAAGATCTACAACTTTGCTCTGAGGTACTTTTTCGATAAATCTTACCGTTTTCGAGAAAAATCCAAAAAACCTAAAATTTTGACCTTGGGCCCCGAATAAGTCCCTAAGCTCACATGGGACTGATGGGGACTTTTGACACTTTATTCCTTGTGGTAAACTGGTAAACCTAAGGTCTCTACGAAGATTTGGCTCTGTCGGAATTTTCTTTATTTCAATTGTCTAAAATGACCGGACTAATACGTGGCGTATGTGTGCATACTATGTAGAACATGATTCTTACAAGCGTAATATCTGGGAAATAGTGGGTCTTAGAGAAAAAATCATAGAGATCATTTTTATAGAGAATTTTAAGATCTACAACTTTGCTCTGAGGTACTTTTTCGATAAAACTTACCGTTTACGAGAAAAATCCCAAAAACCTAAAATTTTGACCTTGGGCCCCGAATAAGTCCCTAAGCTCACATGGGACTGATGGGGACTTTTGACACTTTATTCCTTGTGGTAAACCTAAGGTCTCTACGAAGATTTGGCTCTGTCGGAACTTTCTTTATTTCAATTGTCTAAAATGACCGGACTAATACGTGGCGTATGCGTGCATACTATGTAGAACATGATTCTTACAAGCGTAATATCTGGGAAATAGTGGGTCTTAGAGAAAAAATCATAGAGATGATTTTTATAGAGAATTTTAAGATCTACAACTTTGTGCTGAGGTACTTTTTCGATAAAACTTACCGTTTTTGAGAAAAATCCAAAAAACCTAAAATTTTGACCTTGGGCCCCGAATAAGTCCCTAAGCTCACATGGGACTGATGGGGACTTTTGACACTTTATTCCTTGTGGTAAACTGGTAAACCTAAGGTCTCTACGAAGATTTGGCTCTGTCGGAATTTTCTTTATTTCAATTGTCTAAAATGACCGGACTAATACGTGGCATATGTGTGCATACTATGTAGAACATGATTCTTACAAGCGCAATATCTAGGAAATAGTGGGTCTTAGAGAAAAAACATAGATACCATTTTTATAGAGAATTTTAAGATCTACAACTTTGCTCTGAGGTACTTTTTCGATAAAACTTACCGTTTTCGAGAAAAATCCAAAAAACCTAAAATTTTGACCTTGGGCCCCGAATAAGTCCCTAAGCTCACATGGGACTGATGGGGACTTTTGACACTTTATTCCTTGTGGTAAACTGGTAAACCTAAGGTCTCTACGAAGATTTGGCTCTGTCGGAATTTTCTTTATTTCAATTGTCTAAAATGACCGGACTAATACGTGGCGTATGTGTGCATACTATGTAGAACATGATTCTTACAAGCGTAATATCTGGGAAATAGTGGGTCTTAGAGAAAAAATCATAGAGATCATTTTTATAGAGAATTTTAAGATCTACAACTTTGCTCTGAGGTACTTTTTCGATAAAACTTACCGTTTTCGAGAAAAATCCAAAAAACATAAAATTTTGACCTTGGGCCCCGAATAAGTCCCTAAGCTCACATGGGACTGATGGGGACTTTTGACACTTTATTCCTTGTGGTAAACTGGTAAACCTAAGGTCTCTACGAAGATTTGGCTCTGTCGGAATTTTCTTTATTTCAATTGTCTAAAATGACCGGACTAATACGTGGCATATGTGTGCATACTATGTAGAACATGATTCTTACAAGCGCAATATCTAGGAAATAGTGGGTCTTAGAGAAAAAACATAGATACCATTTTTATAGAGAATTTTAAGATCTACAACTTTGCTCTGAGGTACTTTTTCGATAAAACTTACCGTTTTCGAGAAAAATCCAAAAAACATAAAATTTTGACCTTGGGCCCCGAATAAGTCCCTAAGCTCACATGGGACTGATGGGGACTTTTGACACTTTATTCCTTGTGGTAAACTGGTAAACCTAAGGTCTCTACGAAGATTTGGCTCTGTCGGAATTTTCTTTATTTCAATTGTCTAAAATGACCGGACTAATACGTGGCATATGTGTGCATACTATGTAGAACATGATTCTTACAAGCGCAATATCTAGGAAATAGTGGGTCTTAGAGAAAAAACATAGATACCATTTTTATAGAGAATTTTAAGATCTACAACTTTGCTCTGAGGTACTTTTTCGATAAATCTTACCGTTTTCGAGAAAAATCCAAAAAACCTAAAATTTTGACCTTGGGCCCCGAATAAGTCCCTAAGCTCACATGGGACTGATGGGGACTTTTGACACTTTATTCCTTGTGGTAAACTGGTAAACCTAAGGTCTCTACGAAGATTTGGCTCTGTCGGAATTTTCTTTATTTCAATTGTCTAAAATGACCGGACTAATACGTGGCGTATGTGTGCATACTATGTAGAACATGATTCTTACAAGCGTAATATCTGGGAAATAGTGGGTCTTAGAGAAAAAATCATAGAGATGATTTTTATAGAGAATTTTAAGATCTACAACTTTGTGCTGAGGTACTTTTTCGATAAAACTTACCGTTTTTGAGAAAAATCCAAAAAACCTAAAATTTTGACCTTGGGCCCCGAATAAGTCCCTAAGCTCACATGGGACTGATGGGGACTTTTGACACTTTATTCCTTGTGGTAAACTGGTAAACCTAAGGTCTCTACGAAGATTTGGCTCTGTCGGAATTTTCTTTATTTCAATTGTCTAAAATGACCGGACTAATACGTGGCATATGTGTGCATACTATGTAGAACATGATTCTTACAAGCGCAATATCTAGGAAATAGTGGGTCTTAGAGAAAAAACATAGATACCATTTTTATAGAGAATTTTAAGATCTACAACTTTGCTCTGAGGTACTTTTTCGATAAATCTTACCGTTTTCGAGAAAAATCCAAAAAACCTAAAATTTTGACCTTGGGCCCCCGAATAAGTCCCTAAGCTCACATGGGACTGATGGGGACTTTTGACACTTTATTCCTTGTGGTAAACTGGTAAACCTAAGGTCTCTACGAAGATTTGGCTCTGTCGGAATTTTCTTTATTTCAATTGTCTAAAATGACCGGACTAATACGTGGCGTATGTGTGCATACTATGTAGAACATGATTCTTACAAGCGTAATATCTGGGAAATAGTGGGTCTTAGAGAAAAAATCATAGAGATCATTTTTATAGAGAATTTTAAGATCTACAACTTTGCTCTGAGGTACTTTTTCGATAAAACTTACCGTTTACGAGAAAAATCCCAAAAACCTAAAATTTTGACCTTGGGCCCCGAATAAGTCCCTAAGCTCACATGGGACTGATGGGGACTTTTGACACTTTATTCCTTGTGGTAAACCTAAGGTCTCTACGAAGATTTGGCTCTGTCGGAACTTTCTTTATTTCAATTGTCTAAAATGACCGGACTAATACGTGGCGTATGCGTGCATACTATGTAGAACATGATTCTTACAAGCGTAATATCTGGGAAATAGTGGGTCTTAGAGAAAAAATCATAGAGATGATTTTTATAGAGAATTTTAAGATCTACAACTTTGTGCTGAGGTACTTTTTCGATAAAACTTACCGTTTTTGAGAAAAATCCAAAAAACCTAAAATTTTGACCTTGGGCCCCGAATAAGTCCCTAAGCTCACATGGGACTGATGGGGACTTTTGACACTTTATTCCTTGTGGTAAACTGGTAAACCTAAGGTCTCTACGAAGATTTGGCTCTGTCGGAATTTTCTTTATTTCAATTGTCTAAAATGACCGGACTAATACGTGGCATATGTGTGCATACTATGTAGAACATGATTCTTACAAGCGCAATATCTAGGAAATAGTGGGTCTTAGAGAAAAAACATAGATACCATTTTTATAGAGAATTTTAAGATCTACAACTTTGCTCTGAGGTACTTTTTCGATAAAACTTACCGTTTTCGAGAAAAATCCAAAAAACCTAAAATTTTGACCTTGGGCCCCGAATAAGTCCCTAAGCTCACATGGGACTGATGGGGACTTTTGACACTTTATTCCTTGTGGTAAACTGGTAAACCTAAGGTCTCTACGAAGATTTTGCTCTGTCGGAATTTTCTTTATTTCAATTGTCTAAAATGACCGGACTAATACGTGGCGTATGTGTGCATACTATGTAGAACATGATTCTTACAAGCGTAATATCTGGGAAATAGTGGGTCTTAGAGAAAAAATCATAGAGATCATTTTTATAGAGAATTTTAAGATCTACAACTTTGCTCTGAGGTACTTTTTCGATAAAACTTACCGTTTTCGAGAAAAATCCAAAAAACATAAAATTTTGACCTTGGGCCCCGAATAAGTCCCTAAGCTCACATGGGACTGATGGGGACTTTTGACACTTTATTCCTTGTGGTAAACTGGTAAACCTAAGGTCTCTACGAAGATTTGGCTCTGTCGGAATTTTCTTTATTTCAATTGTCTAAAATGACCGGACTAATACGTGGCATATGTGTGCATACTATGTAGAACATGATTCTTACAAGCGCAATATCTAGGAAATAGTGGGTCTTAGAGAAAAAACATAGATACCATTTTTATAGAGAATTTTCAAATCTACAACTTTGCTCTGAGGTACTTTTTCGATAGAACTTACCGTTTTCGAGAAAAATCCAAAAAACATAAAATTTTGACCTTGGGCCCCGAATAAGTCCCTAAGCTCACATGGGACTGATGGGGACTTTTGACACTTTATTCCTTGTGGTAAACTGGTAAACCTAAGGTCTCTACGAAGATTTGGCTCTGTCGGAATTTTCTTTATTTCAATTGTCTAAAATGACCGGACTAATACGTGGCATATGTGTGCATACTATGTAGAACATGATTCTTACAAGCGCAATATCTAGGAAATAGTGGGTCTTAGAGAAAAAACATAGATACCATTTTTATAGAGAATTTTAAGATCTACAACTTTGCTCTGAGGTACTTTTTCGATAAAACTTACCGTTTTCGAGAAAAATCCAAAAAACATAAAATTTTGACCTTGGGCCCCGAATAAGTCCCTAAGCTCACATGGGACTGATGGGGACTTTTGACACTTTATTCCTTGTGGTAAACTGGTAAACCTAAGGTCTCTACGAAGATTTGGCTCTGTCGGAATTTTCTTTATTTCAATTGTCTAAAATGACCGGACTAATACGTGGCATATGTGTGCATACTATGTAGAACATGATTCTTACAAGCGCAATATCTAGGAAATAGTGGGTCTTAGAGAAAAAACATAGATACCATTTTTATAGAGAATTTTAAGATCTACAACTTTGCTCTGAGGTACTTTTTCGATAAAACTTACCGTTTTCGAGAAAAATCCAAAAAACCTAAAATTTTGACCTTGGGCCCCGAATAAGTCCCTAAGCTCACATGGGACTGATGGGGACTTTTGACACTTTATTCCTTGTGGTAAACTGGTAAACCTAAGGTCTCTACGAAGATTTGGCTCTGTCGGAATTTTCTTTATTTCAATTGTCTAAAATGACCGGACTAATACGTGGCATATGTGTGCATACTATGTAGAACATGATTCTTACAAGCGCAATATCTAGGAAATAGTGGGTCTTAGAGAAAAAACATAGATACCATTTTTATAGAGAATTTTAAGATCTACAACTTTGCTCTGAGGTACTTTTTCGATAAAACTTACCGTTTTCGAGAAAAAATCCAAAAAACCTAAAATTTTGACCTTGGGCCCCGAATAAGTCCCTAAGCTCACATGGGACTGATGGGGACTTTTGACACTTTATTCCTTGTGGTAAACTGGTAAACCTAAGGTCTCTACGAAGATTTGGCTCTGTCGGAATTTTCTTTATTTCAATTGTCTAAAATGACCGGACTAATACGTGGCGTATGTGTGCATACTATGTAGAACATGATTCTTACAAGCGTAATATCTGGGAAATAGTGGGTCTTAGAGAAAAAATCATAGAAATCATTTTTATAGAGAATTTTAAGATCTACAACTTTGCTCTGAGGTACTTTTTCGATAAAACTTACCGTTTTCGAGAAAAATCCAAAAAACATAAAATTTTGACCTTGGGCCCCGAATAAGTCCCTAAGCTCACATGGGACTGATGGGGACTTTTGACACTTTATTCCTTGTGGTAAACTGGTAAACCTAAGGTCTCTACGAAGATTTGGCTCTGTCGGAATTTTCTTTATTTCAATTGTCTAAAATGACCGGACTAATACGTGGCATATGTGTGCATACTATGTAGAACATGATTCTTACAAGCGCAATATCTAGGAAATAGTGGGTCTTAGAGAAAAAACATAGATACCATTTTTATAGAGAATTTTAAGATCTACAACTTTGCTCTGAGGTACTTTTTCGATAAAACTTACCGTTTTCGAGAAAAATCCAAAAAACATAAAATTTTGACCTTGGGCCCCGAATAAGTCCCTAAGCTCACATGGGACTGATGGGGACTTTTGACACTTTATTCCTTGTGGTAAACTGGTAAACCTAAGGTCTCTACGAAGATTTGGCTCTGTCGGAATTTTCTTTATTTCAATTGTCTAAAATGACCGGACTAATACGTGGCATATGTGTGCATACTATGTAGAACATGATTCTTACAAGCGCAATATCTAGGAAATAGTGGGTCTTAGAGAAAAAACATAGATACCATTTTTATAGAGAATTTTAAGATCTACAACTTTGCTCTGAGGTACTTTTTCGATAAAACTTACCGTTTTCGAGAAAAATCCAAAAAACATAAAATTTTGACCTTGGGCCCCGAATAAGTCCCTAAGCTCACATGGGACTGATGGGGACTTTTGACACTTTATTCCTTGTGGTAAACTGGTAAACCTAAGGTCTCTACGAAGATTTGGCTCTGTCGGAATTTTCTTTATTTCAATTGTCTAAAATGACCGGACTAATACGTGGCATATGTGTGCATACTATGTAGAACATGATTCTTACAAGCGCAATATCTAGGAAATAGTGGGTCTTAGAGAAAAAACATAGATACCATTTTTATAGAGAATTTTAAGATCTACAACTTTGCTCTGAGGTACTTTTTTCGATAAAACTTACCGTTTTCGAGAAAAATCCAAAAAACCTAAAATTTTGACCTTGGGCCCCGAATAAGTCCCTAAGCTCACATGGGACTGATGGGGACTTTTGACACTTTATTCCTTGTGGTAAACTGGTAAACCTAAGGTCTCTACGAAGATTTGGCTCTGTCGGAATTTTCTTTATTTCAATTGTCTAAAATGACCGGACTAATACGTGGCATATGTGTGCATACTATGTAGAACATGATTCTTACAAGCGCAATATCTAGGAAATAGTGGGTCTTAGAGAAAAAACATAGATACCATTTTTATAGAGAATTTTAAGATCTACAACTTTGCTCTGAGGTACTTTTTCGATAAAACTTACCGTTTTCGAGAAAAATCCAAAAAACCTAAAATTTTGACCTTGGGCCCCGAATAAGTCCCTAAGCTCACATGGGACTGATAGGGACTTTTGACACTTTATTCCTTGTGGTAAACTGGTAAACCTAAGGTCTCTACGAAGATTTGGCTCTGTCGGAATTTTCTTTATTTCAATTGTCTAAAATGACCGGACTAATACGTGGCGTATGTGTGCATACTATGTAGAACATGATTCTTACAAGCGTAATATCTGGGAAATAGTGGGTCTTAGAGAAAAAATCATAGAAATCATTTTTATAGAGAATTTTAAGATCTACAACTTTGCTCTGAGGTACTTTTTCGATAAAACTTACCGTTTTCGAGAAAAATCCAAAAAACCTAAAATTTTGACCTTGGGCCCCGAATAAGTCCCTAAGCTCACATGGGACTGATGGGGACTTTTGACACTTTATTCCTTGTGGTAAACTGGTAAACCTAAGGTCTCTACGAAGATTTGGCTCTGTCGGAATTTTCTTTATTTCAATTGTCTAAAATGACCGGACTAATACGTGGCGTATGTGTGCATACTATGTAGAACATGATTCTTACAAGCGTAATATCTGGGAAATAGTGGGTCTTAGAGAAAAAATCATAGAGATCATTTTTATAGAGAATTTTAAGATCTACAACTTTGCTCTGAGGTACTTTTTTCGATAAAACTTACCGTTTACGAGAAAAATCCAAAAAACCTAAAATTTTGACCTTGGGCCCCGAATAAGTCCCTAAGCTCACATGGGACTGATGGGGACTTTTGACACTTTATTCCTTGTGGTAAACCTAAGGTCTCTACGAAGATTTGGCTCTGTCGGGAATTTTCTTTATTTCAATTGTCTAAAATGACCGGACTAATACGTGGCGTATGTGTGCATACTATGTAGAACATGATTCTTACAAGCGTAATATCTGGGAAATAGTGGGTCTTAGAGAAAAAATCATAGAGATAATTTTTATAGAGAATTTTTAAGATCTACAACTTTGCTCTGAGGTACTTTTTCGATAAAACTTACCGTTTTCGAGAAAAATCCAAAAAACATAAAAATTTTGACCTTGGGGCCCCGAATAAGTCCCCTAAGCTCACATGGGACTGATGGGGACTTTTGACACTTTATTCCTTGTGGTAAACTGGTAAACCTAAGGTCTCTACGAAGATTTGGCTCTGTCGGAATTTTCTTTATTTCAATTGTCTAAAATGACCGGACTAATACGTGGCATATGTGTGCATACTATGTAGAACATGATTCTTACAAGCGCAATATCTAGGAAATAGTGGGTCTTAGAGAAAAAACATAGATACCATTTTTATAGAGAATTTTAAGATCTACAACTTTGCTCTGAGGTACTTTTTCGATAAAACTTACCGTTTTCGAGAAAAATCCAAAAAACATAAAATTTTGACCTTGGGCCCCGAATAAGTCCCTAAGCTCACATGGGACTGATGGGGACTTTTGACACTTTATTCCTTGTGGTAAACTGGTAAACCTAAGGTCTCTACGAAGATTTGGCTCTGTCGGAATTTTCTTTATTTCAATTGTCTAAAATGACCGGACTAATACGTGGCATATGTGTGCATACTATGTAGAACATGATTCTTACAAGCGCAATATCTAGGAAAATAGTGGGTCTTAGAGAAAAAAACATAGATACCATTTTTATAGAGAATTTTAAGATCTACAACTTTGCTCTGAGGTACTTTTTCGATAAAACTTACCGTTTTCGAGAAAAATCCAAAAAAACCTAAAATTTTGACCTTGGGCCCCGAATAAGTCCCTAAGCTCACATGGGACTGATGGGGACTTTTGACACTTTATTCCTTGTGGTAAACTGGTAAACCTAAGGTCTCTACGAAGATTTGGCTCTGTCGGAATTTTCTTTATTTCAATTGTCTAAAATGACCGGACTAATACGTGGCATATGTGTGCATACTATGTAGAACATGATTCTTACAAGCGCAATATCTAGGAAATAGTGGGTCTTAGAGAAAAAACATAGATACCATTTTTATAGAGAATTTTAAGATCTACAACTTTGCTCTGAGGTACTTTTTTCGATAAAACTTACCGTTTTCGAGAAAAATCCAAAAAACCTAAAATTTTGACCTTGGGCCCCGAATAAGTCCCTAAGCTCACATGGGACTGATAGGGACTTTTGACACTTTATTCCTTGTGGTAAACTGGTAAACCTAAGGTCTCTACGAAGATTTGGCTCTGTCGGAATTTTCTTTATTTCAATTGTCTAAAATGACCGGACTAATACGTGTGCATACTATGTAGAACATGATTCTTACAAGCGTAATATCTGGGAAATAGTGGGTCTTAGAGAAAAAATCATAGAAATCATTTTTATAGAGAATTTTAAGATCTACAACTTTGCTCTGAGGTACTTTTTCGATAAAACTTACCGTTTTCGAGAAAAATCCAAAAAACATAAAATTTTGACCTTGGGCCCCGAATAAGTCCCTAAGCTCACATGGGACTGATGGGGACTTTTGACACTTTATTCCTTGTGGTAAACTGGTAAACCTAAGGTCTCTACGAAGATTTGGCTCTGTCGGAATTTTCTTTATTTCAATTGTCTAAAATGACCGGACTAATACGTGGCATATGTGTGCATACTATGTAGAACATGATTCTTACAAGCGCAATATCTAGGAAATAGTGGGTCTTAGAGAAAAAACATAGATACCATTTTTATAGAGAATTTTAAGATCTACAACTTTGCTCTGAGGTACTTTTTCGATAAAACTTACCGTTTTCGAGAAAAATCCAAAAAACATAAAATTTTGACCTTGGGCCCCGAATAAGTCCCTAAGCTCACATGGGACTGATGGGGACTTTTGACACTTTATTCCTTGTGGTAAACTGGTAAACCTAAGGTCTCTACGAAGATTTGGCTCTGTCGGAATTTTCTTTATTTCAATTGTCTAAAATGACCGGACTAATACGTGGCATATGTGTGCATACTATGTAGAACATGATTCTTACAAGCGCAATATCTAGGAAATAGTGGGTCTTAGAGAAAAAACATAGATACCATTTTTATAGAGAATTTTAAGATCTACAACTTTGCTCTGAGGTACTTTTTCGATAAATCTTACCGTTTTCGAGAAAAATCCAAAAAACCTAAAATTTTGACCTTGGGCCCCGAATAAGTCCCTAAGCTCACATGGGACTGATGGGGACTTTTGACACTTTATTCCTTGTGGTAAACTGGTAAACCTAAGGTCTCTACGAAGATTTGGCTCTGTCGGAATTTTCTTTATTTCAATTGTCTAAAATGACCGGACTAATACGTGGCGTATGTGTGCATACTATGTAGAACATGATTCTTACAAGCGTAATATCTGGGAAATAGTGGGTCTTAGAGAAAAAATCATAGAGATCATTTTTATAGAGAATTTTAAGATCTACAACTTTGCTCTGAGGTACTTTTTCGATAAAACTTACCGTTTACGAGAAAAATCCAAAAAACCTAAAATTTTGACCTTGGGCCCCGAATAAGTCCCTAAGCTCACATGGGACTGATGGGGACTTTTGACACTTTATTCCTTGTGGTAAACCTAAGGTCTCTACGAAGATTTGGCTCTGTCGGAATTTTCTTTATTTCAATTGTCTAAAATGACCGGACTAATACGTGGCGTATGTGTGCATACTATGTAGAACATGATTCTTACAAGCGTAATATCTGGGAAATAGTGGGTCTTAGAGAAAAAATCATAGAGATAATTTTTATAGAGAATTTTAAGATCTACAACTTTGCTCTGAGGTACTTTTTCGATAAAACTTACCGTTTTCGAGAAAAATCCAAAAAACATAAAATTTTGACCTTGGGCCCCGAATAAGTCCCTAAGCTCACATGGGACTGATGGGGACTTTTGACACTTTATTCCTTGTGGTAAACTGGTAAACCTAAGGTCTCTACGAAGATTTGGCTCTGTCGGAATTTTCTTTATTTCAATTGTCTAAAATGACCGGACTAATACGTGGCATATGTGTGCATACTATGTAGAACATGATTCTTACAAGCGCAATATCTAGGAAATAGTGGGTCTTAGAGAAAAAACATAGATACCATTTTTATAGAGAATTTTAAGATCTACAACTTTGCTCTGAGGTACTTTTTCGATAAAACTTACCGTTTTCGAGAAAAATCCAAAAAACCTAAAATTTTGACCTTGGGCCCCGAATAAGTCCCTAAGCTCACATGGGACTGATGGGGACTTTTGACACTTTATTCCTTGTGGTAAACTGGTAAACCTAAGGTCTCTACGAAGATTTGGCTCTGTCGGAATTTTCTTTATTTCAATTGTCTAAAATGACCGGACTAATACGTGGCATATGTGTGCATACTATGTAGAACATGATTCTTACAAGCGCAATATCTAGGAAATAGTGGGTCTTAGAGAAAAAACATAGATACCATTTTTATAGAGAATTTTAAGATCTACAACTTTGCTCTGAGGTACTTTTTCGATAAAACTTACCGTTTTCGAGAAAAATCCAAAAAACCTAAAATTTTGACCTTGGGCCCCGAATAAGTCCCTAAGCTCACATGGGACTGATAGGGACTTTTGACACTTTATTCCTTGTGGTAAACTGGTAAACCTAAGGTCTCTACGAAGATTTGGCTCTGTCGGAATTTTCTTTATTTCAATTGTCTAAAATGACCGGACTAATACGTGGCGTATGTGTGCATACTATGTAGAACATGATTCTTACAAGCGTAATATCTGGGAAATAGTGGGTCTTAGAGAAAAAATCATAGAGATCATTTTTATAGAGAATTTTAAGATCTACAACTTTGCTCTGAGGTACTTTTTCGATAAAACTTACCGTTTTCGAGAAAAATCCAAAAAACATAAAATTTTGACCTTGGGCCCCGAATAAGTCCCTAAGCTCACATGGGACTGATGGGGACTTTTGACACTTTATTCCTTGTGGTAAACTGGTAAACCTAAGGTCTCTACGAAGATTTGGCTCTGTCGGAATTTTCTTTATTTCAATTGTCTAAAATGACCGGACTAATACGTGGCATATGTGTGCATACTATGTAGAACATGATTCTTACAAGCGCAATATCTAGGAAATAGTGGGTCTTAGAGAAAAAACATAGATACCATTTTTATAGAGAATTTTAAGATCTACAACTTTGCTCTGAGGTACTTTTTCGATAAAACTTACCGTTTTCGAGAAAAATCCAAAAAACCTAAAATTTTGACCTTGGGCCCCGAATAAGTCCCTAAGCTCACATGGGACTGATAGGGACTTTTGACACTTTATTCCTTGTGGTAAACTGGTAAACCTAAGGTCTCTACGAAGATTTGGCTCTGTCGGAATTTTCTTTATTTCAATTGTCTAAAATGACCGGACTAATACGTGGCGTATGTGTGCATACTATGTAGAACATGATTCTTACAAGCGTAATATCTGGGAAATAGTGGGTCTTAGAGAAAAAATCATAGAAATCATTTTTATAGAGAATTTTAAGATCTACAACTTTGCTCTGAGGTACTTTTTCGATAGAACTTACCGTTTTCGAGAAAAATCCAAAAAACCTAAAATTTTGACCTTGGGCCCCGAATAAGTCCCTAAGCTCACATGGGACTGATGGGGACTTTTGACACTTTATTCCTTGTGGTAAACTGGTAAACCTAAGGTCTCTACGAAGATTTGGCTCTGTCGGAATTTTCTTTATTTCAATTGTCTAAAATGACCGGACTAATACGTGGCATATGTGTGCATACTATGTAGAACATGATTCTTACAAGCGCAATATCTAGGAAATAGTGGGTCTTAGAGAAAAAACATAGATACCATTTTTATAGAGAATTTTAAGATCTACAACTTTGCTCTGAGGTACTTTTTCGATAAAACTTACCGTTTTCGAGAAAAATCCAAAAAACATAAAATTTTGACCTTGGGCCCCGAATAAGTCCCTAAGCTCACATGGGACTGATGGGGACTTTTGACACTTTATTCCTTGTGGTAAACTGGTAAACCTAAGGTCTCTACGAAGATTTGGCTCTGTCGGAATTTTCTTTATTTCAATTGTCTAAAATGACCGGACTAATACGTGGCATATGTGTGCATACTATGTAGAACATGATTCTTACAAGCGCAATATCTAGGAAATAGTGGGTCTTAGAGAAAAAACATAGATACCATTTTTATAGAGAATTTTAAGATCTACAACTTTGCTCTGAGGTACTTTTTCGATAAATCTTACCGTTTTCGAGAAAAATCCAAAAAACCTAAAATTTTGACCTTGGGCCCCGAATAAGTCCCTAAGCTCACATGGGACTGATGGGGACTTTTGACACTTTATTCCTTGTGGTAAACTGGTAAACCTAAGGTCTCTACGAAGATTTGGCTCTGTCGGAATTTTCTTTATTTCAATTGTCTAAAATGACCGGACTAATACGTGGCGTATGTGTGCATACTATGTAGAACATGATTCTTACAAGCGTAATATCTGGGAAATAGTGGGTCTTAGAGAAAAAATCATAGAGATCATTTTTATAGAGAATTTTAAGATCTACAACTTTGCTCTGAGGTACTTTTTCGATAAAACTTACCGTTTACGAGAAAAATCCAAAAAACCTAAAATTTTGACCTTGGGCCCCGAATAAGTCCCTAAGCTCACATGGGACTGATGGGGACTTTTGACACTTTATTCCTTGTGGTAAACCTAAGGTCTCTACGAAGATTTGGCTCTGTCGGAATTTTCTTTATTTCAATTGTCTAAAATGACCGGACTAATACGTGGCGTATGTGTGCATACTATGTAGAACATGATTCTTACAAGCGTAATATCTGGGAAATAGTGGGTCTTAGAGAAAAAATCATAGAGATAATTTTTATAGAGAATTTTAAGATCTACAACTTTGCTCTGAGGTACTTTTTCGATAAAACTTACCGTTTTCGAGAAAAATCCAAAAAACATAAAATTTTGACCTTGGGCCCCGAATAAGTCCCTAAGCTCACATGGGACTGATGGGGACTTTTGACACTTTATTCCTTGTGGTAAACTGGTAAACCTAAGGTCTCTACGAAGATTTGGCTCTGTCGGAATTTTCTTTATTTCAATTGTCTAAAATGACCGGACTAATACGTGGCATATGTGTGCATACTATGTAGAACATGATTCTTACAAGCGCAATATCTAGGAAATAGTGGGTCTTAGAGAAAAAACATAGATACCATTTTTATAGAGAATTTTAAGATCTACAACTTTGCTCTGAGGTACTTTTTCGATAAAACTTACCGTTTTCGAGAAAAATCCAAAAAACCTAAAATTTTGACCTTGGGCCCCGAATAAGTCCCTAAGCTCACATGGGACTGATGGGGACTTTTGACACTTTATTCCTTGTGGTAAACTGGTAAACCTAAGGTCTCTACGAAGATTTGGCTCTGTCGGAATTTTCTTTATTTCAATTGTCTAAAATGACCGGACTAATACGTGGCATATGTGTGCATACTATGTAGAACATGATTCTTACAAGCGCAATATCTAGGAAATAGTGGGTCTTAGAGAAAAAACATAGATACCATTTTTATAGAGAATTTTAAGATCTACAACTTTGCTCTGAGGTACTTTTTCGATAAAACTTACCGTTTTCGAGAAAAATCCAAAAAACCTAAAATTTTGACCTTGGGCCCCGAATAAGTCCCTAAGCTCACATGGGACTGATAGGGACTTTTGACACTTTATTCCTTGTGGTAAACTGGTAAACCTAAGGTCTCTACGAAGATTTGGCTCTGTCGGAATTTTCTTTATTTCAATTGTCTAAAATGACCGGACTAATACGTGGCGTATGTGTGCATACTATGTAGAACATGATTCTTACAAGCGTAATATCTGGGAAATAGTGGGTCTTAGAGAAAAAATCATAGAAATCATTTTTATAGAGAATTTTAAGATCTACAACTTTGCTCTGAGGTACTTTTTCGATAAAACTTACCGTTTTCGAGAAAAATCCAAAAAACATAAAATTTTGACCTTGGGCCCCGAATAAGTCCCTAAGCTCACATGGGACTGATGGGGACTTTTGACACTTTATTCCTTGTGGTAAACTGGTAAACCTAAGGTCTCTACGAAGATTTGGCTCTGTCGGAATTTTCTTTATTTCAATTGTCTAAAATGACCGGACTAATACGTGGCATATGTGTGCATACTATGTAGAACATGATTCTTACAAGCGCAATATCTAGGAAATAGTGGGTCTTAGAGAAAAAACATACATACCATTTTTATAGAGAATTTTAAGATCTACAACTTTGCTCTGAGGTACTTTTTCGATAAAACTTACCGTTTTCGAGAAAAATCCAAAAAACATAAAATTTTGACCTTGGGCCCCGAATAAGTCCCTAAGCTCACATGGGACTGATGGGGACTTTTGACACTTTATTCCTTGTGGTAAACTGGTAAACCTAAGGTCTCTACGAAGATTTGGCTCTGTCGGAATTTTCTTTATTTCAATTGTCTAAAATGACCGGACTAATACGTGGCATATGTGTGCATACTATGTAGAACATGATTCTTACAAGCGCAATATCTAGGAAATAGTGGGTCTTAGAGAAAAAACATAGATACCATTTTTATAGAGAATTTTAAGATCTACAACTTTGCTCTGAGGTACTTTTTCGATAAAACTTACCGTTTTCGAGAAAAATCCAAAAAACATAAAATTTTGACCTTGGGCCCCGAATAAGTCCCTAAGCTCACATGGGACTGATGGGGACTTTTGACACTTTATTCCTTGTGGTAAACTGGTAAACCTAAGGTCTCTACGAAGATTTGGCTCTGTCGGAATTTTCTTTATTTCAATTGTCTAAAATGACCGGACTAATACGTGGCATATGTGTGCATACTATGTAGAACATGATTCTTACAAGCGCAATATCTAGGAAATAGTGGGTCTTAGAGAAAAAACATAGATACCATTTTTATAGAGAATTTTAAGATCTACAACTTTGCTCTGAGGTACTTTTTCGATAAAACTTACCGTTTTCGAGAAAAATCCAAAAAACCTAAAATTTTGACCTTGGGCCCCGAATAAGTCCCTAAGCTCACATGGGACTGATGGGGACTTTTGACACTTTATTCCTTGTGGTAAACTGGTAAACCTAAGGTCTCTACGAAGATTTGGCTCTGTCGGAATTTTCTTTATTTCAATTGTCTAAAATGACCGGACTAATACGTGGCATATGTGTGCATACTATGTAGAACATGATTCTTACAAGCGCAATATCTAGGAAATAGTGGGTCTTAGAGAAAAAACATAGATACCATTTTTATAGAGAATTTTAAGATCTACAACTTTGCTCTGAGGTACTTTTTCGATAAAACTTACCGTTTTCGAGAAAAATCCAAAAAACCTAAAATTTTGACCTTGGGCCCCGAATAAGTCCCTAAGCTCACATGGGACTGATAGGGACTTTTGACACTTTATTCCTTGTGGTAAACTGGTAAACCTAAGGTCTCTACGAAGATTTGGCTCTGTCGGAATTTTCTTTATTTCAATTGTCTAAAATGACCGGACTAATACGTGGCGTATGTGTGCATACTATGTAGAACATGATTCTTACAAGCGTAATATCTGGGAAATAGTGGGTCTTAGAGAAAAAATCATAGAAATCATTTTTATAGAGAATTTTAAGATCTACAACTTTGCTCTGAGGTACTTTTTCGATAAAACTTACCGTTTTCGAGAAAAATCCAAAAAACATAAAATTTTGACCTTGGGCCCCGAATAAGTCCCTAAGCTCACATGGGACTGATGGGGACTTTTGACACTTTATTCCTTGTGGTAAACTGGTAAACCTAAGGTCTCTACGAAGATTTGGCTCTGTCGGAATTTTCTTTATTTCAATTGTCTAAAATGACCGGACTAATACGTGGCATATGTGTGCATACTATGTAGAACATGATTCTTACAAGCGCAATATCTAGGAAATAGTGGGTCTTAGAGAAAAAACATAGATACCATTTTTATAGAGAATTTTAAGATCTACAACTTTGCTCTGAGGTACTTTTTCGATAAAACTTACCGTTTTCGAGAAAAATCCAAAAAACATAAAATTTTGACCTTGGGCCCCGAATAAGTCCCTAAGCTCACATGGGACTGATGGGGACTTTTGACACTTTATTCCTTGTGGTAAACTGGTAAACCTAAGGTCTCTACGAAGATTTGGCTCTGTCGGAATTTTCTTTATTTCAATTGTCTAAAATGACCGGACTAATACGTGGCATATGTGTGCATACTATGTAGAACATGATTCTTACAAGCGCAATATCTAGGAAATAGTGGGTCTTAGAGAAAAAACATAGATACCATTTTTATAGAGAATTTTAAGATCTACAACTTTGCTCTGAGGTACTTTTTCGATAAATCTTACCGTTTTCGAGAAAAATCCAAAAAACCTAAAATTTTGACCTTGGGCCCCGAATAAGTCCCTAAGCTCACATGGGACTGATGGGGACTTTTGACACTTTATTCCTTGTGGTAAACTGGTAAACCTAAGGTCTCTACGAAGATTTGGCTCTGTCGGAATTTTCTTTATTTCAATTGTCTAAAATGACCGGACTAATACGTGGCGTATGTGTGCATACTATGTAGAACATGATTCTTACAAGCGTAATATCTGGGAAATAGTGGGTCTTAGAGAAAAAATCATAGAGATCATTTTTATAGAGAATTTTAAGATCTACAACTTTGCTCTGAGGTACTTTTTCGATAAAACTTACCGTTTACGAGAAAAATCCAAAAAACCTAAAATTTTGACCTTGGGCCCCGAATAAGTCCCTAAGCTCACATGGGACTGATGGGGACTTTTGACACTTTATTCCTTGTGGTAAACCTAAGGTCTCTACGAAGATTTGGCTCTGTCGGAATTTTCTTTATTTCAATTGTCTAAAATGACCGGACTAATACGTGGCGTATGTGTGCATACTATGTAGAACATGATTCTTACAAGCGTAATATCTGGGAAATAGTGGGTCTTAGAGAAAAAATCATAGAGATAATTTTTATAGAGAATTTTAAGATCTACAACTTTGCTCTGAGGTACTTTTTCGATAAAACTTACCGTTTTCGAGAAAAATCCAAAAAACATAAAATTTTGACCTTGGGCCCCGAATAAGTCCCTAAGCTCACATGGGACTGATGGGGACTTTTGACACTTTATTCCTTGTGGTAAACTGGTAAACCTAAGGTCTCTACGAAGATTTGGCTCTGTCGGAATTTTCTTTATTTCAATTGTCTAAAATGACCGGACTAATACGTGGCATATGTGTGCATACTATGTAGAACATGATTCTTACAAGCGCAATATCTAGGAAATAGTGGGTCTTAGAGAAAAAACATAGATACCATTTTTATAGAGAATTTTAAGATCTACAACTTTGCTCTGAGGTACTTTTTCGATAAAACTTACCGTTTTCGAGAAAAATCCAAAAAACCTAAAATTTTGACCTTGGGCCCCGAATAAGTCCCTAAGCTCACATGGGACTGATGGGGACTTTTGACACTTTATTCCTTGTGGTAAACTGGTAAACCTAAGGTCTCTACGAAGATTTGGCTCTGTCGGAATTTTCTTTATTTCAATTGTCTAAAATGACCGGACTAATACGTGGCATATGTGTGCATACTATGTAGAACATGATTCTTACAAGCGCAATATCTAGGAAATAGTGGGTCTTAGAGAAAAAACATAGATACCATTTTTATAGAGAATTTTAAGATCTACAACTTTGCTCTGAGGTACTTTTTCGATAAAACTTACCGTTTTCGAGAAAAATCCAAAAAACCTAAAATTTTGACCTTGGGCCCCGAATAAGTCCCTAAGCTCACATGGGACTGATAGGGACTTTTGACACTTTATTCCTTGTGGTAAACTGGTAAACCTAAGGTCTCTACGAAGATTTGGCTCTGTCGGAATTTTCTTTATTTCAATTGTCTAAAATGACCGGACTAATACGTGGCGTATGTGTGCATACTATGTAGAACATGATTCTTACAAGCGTAATATCTGGGAAATAGTGGGTCTTAGAGAAAAAATCATAGAAATCATTTTTATAGAGAATTTTAAGATCTACAACTTTGCTCTGAGGTACTTTTTCGATAAAACTTACCGTTTTCGAGAAAAATCCAAAAAACATAAAATTTTGACCTTGGGCCCCGAATAAGTCCCTAAGCTCACATGGGACTGATGGGGACTTTTGACACTTTATTCCTTGTGGTAAACTGGTAAACCTAAGGTCTCTACGAAGATTTGGCTCTGTCGGAATTTTCTTTATTTCAATTGTCTAAAATGACCGGACTAATACGTGGCATATGTGTGCATACTATGTAGAACATGATTCTTACAAGCGCAATATCTAGGAAATAGTGGGTCTTAGAGAAAAAACATAGATACCATTTTTATAGAGAA
This sequence comes from Phosphuga atrata, assembly GCA_944588485.1. NCBI lineage: Eukaryota > Metazoa > Arthropoda > Insecta > Coleoptera > Silphidae > Phosphuga > Phosphuga atrata. The sequence goes on along the minus strand of OX155902.1, from coordinate 26,120,298 downwards.
TTTTAAGATCTACAACTTTGCTCTGAGGTACTTTTTCGATAAAACTTACCGTTTTCGAGAAAAATCCAAAAAACATAAAATTTTGACCTTGGGCCCCGAATAAGTCCCTAAGCTCACATGGGACTGATGGGGACTTTTGACACTTTATTCCTTGTGGTAAACTGGTAAACCTAAGGTCTCTACGAAGATTTGGCTCTGTCGGAATTTTCTTTATTTCAATTGTCTAAAATGACCGGACTAATACGTGGCATATGTGTGCATACTATGTAGAACATGATTCTTACAAGCGCAATATCTAGGAAATAGTGGGTCTTAGAGAAAAAACATAGATACCATTTTTATAGAGAATTTTAAGATCTACAACTTTGCTCTGAGGTACTTTTTCGATAAATCTTACCGTTTTCGAGAAAAATCCAAAAAACCTAAAATTTTGATCTTGGGCCCCGAATAAGTCCCTAAGCTCACATGGGACTGATGGGGACTTTTGACACTTTATTCCTTGTGGTAAACTGGTAAACCTAAGGTCTCTACGAAGATTTGGCTCTGTCGGAATTTTCTTTATTTCAATTGTCTAAAATGACCGGACTAATACGTGGCGTATGTGTGCATACTATGTAGAACATGATTCTTACAAGCGTAATATCTGGGAAATAGTGGGTCTTAGAGAAAAAATCATAGAGATCATTTTTATAGAGAATTTTAAGATCTACAACTTTGCTCTGAGGTACTTTTTCGATAAAACTTACCGTTTACGAGAAAAATCCAAAAAACCTAAAATTTTGACCTTGGGCCCCGAATAAGTCCCTAAGCTCACATGGGACTGATGGGGACTTTTGACACTTTATTCCTTGTGGTAAACCTAAGGTCTCTACGAAGATTTGGCTCTGTCGGAATTTTCTTTATTTCAATTGTCTAAAATGACCGGACTAATACGTGGCGTATGTGTGCATACTATGTAGAACATGATTCTTACAAGCGTAATATCTGGGAAATAGTGGGTCTTAGAGAAAAAATCATAAAGATAATTTTTATAGAGAATTTTAAGATCTACAACTTTGCTCTGAGGTACTTTTTCGATAAAACTTACCGTTTTCGAGAAAAATCCAAAAAACTTAAAATTTTGACCTTGGGCCCCGAATAAGTCCCTAAGCTCACATGGGACTGATGGGGACTTTTGACACTTTATTCCTTGTGGTAAACTGGTAAACCTAAGGTCTCTACGAAGATTTGGCTCTGTCGGAATTTTCTTTATTTCAATTGTCTAAAATGACCGGACTAATACGTGGCATATGTGTGCATACTATGTAGAACATGATTCTTACAAGCGCAATATCTAGGAAATAGTGGGTCTTAGAGAAAAAACATAGATACCATTTTTATAGAGAATTTTAAGATCTACAACTTTGCTCTGAGGTACTTTTTCGATAAATCTTACCGTTTTCGAGAAAAATCCAAAAAACCTAAAATTTTGACCTTGGGCCCCGAATAAGTCCCTAAGCTCACATGGGACTGATGGGGACTTTTGACACTTTATTCCTTGTGGTAAACTGGTAAACCTAAGGTCTCTACGAAGATTTGGCTCTGTCGGAATTTTCTTTATTTCAATTGTCTAAAATGACCGGACTAATACGTGGCGTATGTGTGCATACTATGTAGAACATGATTCTTACAAGCGTAATATCTGGGAAATAGTGGGTCTTAGAGAAAAAATCATAGAGATCATTTTTATAGAGAATTTTAAGATCTACAACTTTGCTCTGAGGTACTTTTTCGATAAAACTTACCGTTTACGAGAAAAATCCAAAAAACCTAAAATTTTGACCTTGGGCCCCGAATAAGTCCCTAAGCTCACATGGGACTGATGGGGACTTTTGACACTTTATTCCTTGTGGTAAACCTAAGGTCTCTACGAAGATTTGGCTCTGTCGGAACTTTCTTTATTTCAATTGTCTAAAATGACCGGACTAATACGTGGCGTATGTGTGCATACTATGTAGAACATGATTCTTACAAGCGTAATATCTGGGAAATAGTGGGTCTTAGAGAAAAAATCATAGAGATGATTTTTATAGAGAATTTTAAGATCTACAACTTTGTGCTGAGGTACTTTTTCGATAAAACTTACCGTTTTCGAGAAAAATCCAAAAAACTTAAAATTTTGACCTTGGGCCCCGAATAAGTCCCTAAGCTCACATGGGACTGATGGGGACTTTTGACACTTTATTCCTTGTGGTAAACTGGTAAACCTAAGGTCTCTACGAAGATTTGGCTCTGTCGGAATTTTCTTTATTTCAATTGTCTAAAATGACCGGACTAATACGTGGCATATGTGTGCATACTATGTAGAACATGATTCTTACAAGCGCAATATCTAGGAAATAGTGGGTCTTAGAGAAAAAACATAGATACCATTTTTATAGAGAATTTTAAGATCTACAACTTTGCTCTGAGGTACTTTTTCGATAAATCTTACCGTTTTCGAGAAAAATCCAAAAAACCTAAAATTTTGACCTTGGGCCCCGAATAAGTCCCTAAGCTCACATGGGACTGATGGGGACTTTTGACACTTTATTCCTTGTGGTAAACTGGTAAACCTAAGGTCTCTACGAAGATTTGGCTCTGTCGGAATTTTCTTTATTTCAATTGTCTAAAATGACCGGACTAATACGTGGCGTATGTGTGCATACTATGTAGAACATGATTCTTACAAGCGTAATATCTGGGAAATAGTGGGTCTTAGAGAAAAAATCATAGAGATCATTTTTATAGAGAATTTTAAGATCTACAACTTTGCTCTGAGGTACTTTTTCGATAAAACTTACCGTTTACGAGAAAAATCCAAAAAACCTAAAATTTTGACCTTGGGCCCCGAATAAGTCCCTAAGCTCACATGGGACTGATGGGGACTTTTGACACTTTATTCCTTGTGGTAAACCTAAGGTCTCTACGAAGATTTGGCTCTGTCGGAACTTTCTTTATTTCAATTGTCTAAAATGACCGGACTAATACGTGGCGTATGTGTGCATACTATGTAGAACATGATTCTTACAAGCGTAATATCTGGGAAATAGTGGGTCTTAGAGAAAAAATCATAGAGATGATTTTTATAGAGAATTTTAAGATCTACAACTTTGTGCTGAGGTACTTTTTCGATAAAACTTACCGTTTTTGAGAAAAATCCAAAAAACCTAAAATTTTGACCTTGGGCCCCGAATAAGTCCCTAAGCTCACATGGGACTGATGGGGACTTTTGACACTTTATTCCTTGTGGTAAACTGGTAAACCTAAGGTCTCTACGAAGATTTGGCTCTGTCGGAATTTTCTTTATTTCAATTGTCTAAAATGACCGGACTAATACGTGGCATATGTGTGCATACTATGTAGAACATGATTCTTACAAGCGCAATATCTAGGAAATAGTGGGTCTTAGAGAAAAAACATAGATACCATTTTTATAGAGAATTTTAAGATCTACAACTTTGCTCTGAGGTACTTTTTCGATAAAACTTACCGTTTTCGAGAAAAATCCAAAAAACCTAAAATTTTGACCTTGGGCCCCGAATAAGTCCCTAAGCTCACATGGGACTGATGGGGACTTTTGACACTTTATTCCTTGTGGTAAACTGGTAAACCTAAGGTCTCTACGAAGATTTGGCTCTGTCGGAATTTTCTTTATTTCAATTGTCTAAAATGACCGGACTAATACGTGGCGTATGTGTGCATACTATGTAGAACATGATTCTTACAAGCGTAATATCTGGGAAATAGTGGGTCTTAGAGAAAAAATCATAGAGATCATTTTTATAGAGAATTTTAAGATCTACAACTTTGCTCTGAGGTACTTTTTCGATAAAACTTACCGTTTTCGAGAAAAATCCAAAAAACTTAAAATTTTGACCTTGGGCCCCGAATAAGTCCCTAAGCTCACATGGGACTGATGGGGACTTTTGACACTTTATTCCTTGTGGTAAACTGGTAAACCTAAGGTCTCTACGAAGATTTGGCTCTGTCGGAATTTTCTTTATTTCAATTGTCTAAAATGACCGGACTAATACGTGGCATATGTGTGCATACTATGTAGAACATGATTCTTACAAGCGCAATATCTAGGAAATAGTGGGTCTTAGAGAAAAAACATAGATACCATTTTTATAGAGAATTTTAAGATCTACAACTTTGCTCTGAGGTACTTTTTCGATAAATCTTACCGTTTTCGAGAAAAATCCAAAAAACCTAAAATTTTGACCTTGGGCCCCGAATAAGTCCCTAAGCTCACATGGGACTGATGGGGACTTTTGACACTTTATTCCTTGTGGTAAACTGGTAAACCTAAGGTCTCTACGAAGATTTGGCTCTGTCGGAATTTTCTTTATTTCAATTGTCTAAAATGACCGGACTAATACGTGGCGTATGTGTGCATACTATGTAGAACATGATTCTTACAAGCGTAATATCTGGGAAATAGTGGGTCTTAGAGAAAAAATCATAGAGATCATTTTTATAGAGAATTTTAAGATCTACAACTTTGCTCTGAAGTACTTTTTCGATAAAACTTACCGTTTACGAGAAAAATCCAAAAAACCTAAAATTTTGACCTTGGGCCCCGAATAAGTCCCTAAGCTCACATGGGACTGATGGGGACTTTTGACACTTTATTCCTTGTGGTAAACCTAAGGTCTCTACGAAGATTTGGCTCTGTCGGAACTTTCTTTATTTCAATTGTCTAAAATGACCGGACTAATACGTGGCGTATGTGTGCATACTATGTAGAACATGATTCTTACAAGCGTAATATCTGGGAAATAGTGGGTCTTAGAGAAAAAATCATAGAGATGATTTTTATAGAGAATTTTAAGATCTACAACTTTGTGCTGAGGTACTTTTTCGATAAAACTTACCGTTTTTGAGAAAAATCCAAAAAACCTAAAATTTTGACCTTGGGCCCCGAATAAGTCCCTAAGCTCACATGGGACTGATGGGGACTTTTGACACTTTATTCCTTGTGGTAAACTGGTAAACCTAAGGTCTCTACGAAGATTTGGCTCTGTCGGAATTTTCTTTATTTCAATTGTCTAAAATGACCGGACTAATACGTGGCATATGTGTGCATACTATGTAGAACATGATTCTTACAAGCGCAATATCTAGGAAATAGTGGGTCTTAGAGAAAAAACATAGATACCATTTTTATAGAGAATTTTAAGATCTATAACTTTGCTCTGAGGTACTTTTTCGATAAAACTTACCGTTTTCGAGAAAAATCCAAAAAACCTAAAATTTTGACCTTGGGCCCCGAATAAGTCCCTAAGCTCACATGGGACTGATGGGGACTTTTGACACTTTATTCCTTGTGGTAAACTGGTAAACCTAAGGTCTCTACGAAGATTTGGCTCTGTCGGAATTTTCTTTATTTCAATTGTCTAAAATGACCGGACTAATACGTGGCGTATGTGTGCATACTATGTAGAACATGATTCTTACAAGCGTAATATCTGGGAAATAGTGGCTCTTAGAGAAAAAATCATAGAGATCATTTTTATAGAGAATTTTAAGATCTACAACTTTGCTCTGAGGTACTTTTTCGATAAAACTTACCGTTTTCGAGAAAAATCCAAAAAACATAAAATTTTGACCTTGGGCCCCGAATAAGTCCCTAAGCTCACATGGGACTGATGGGGACTTTTGACACTTTATTCCTTGTGGTAAACTGGTAAACCTAAGGTCTCTACGAAGATTTGGCTCTGTCGGAATTTTCTTTATTTCAATTGTCTAAAATGACCGGACTAATACGTGGCATATGTGTGCATACTATGTAGAACATGATTCTTACAAGCGCAATATCTAGGAAATAGTGGGTCTTAGAGAAAAAACATAGATACCATTTTTATAGAGAATTTTAAGATCTACAACTTTGCTCTGAGGTACTTTTTCGATAAATCTTACCGTTTTCGAGAAAAATCCAAAAAACCTAAAATTTTGACCTTGGGCCCCGAATAAGTCCCTAAGCTCACATGGGACTGATGGGGACTTTTGACACTTTATTCCTTGTGGTAAACTGGTAAACCTAAGGTCTCTACGAAGATTTGGCTCTGTCGGAATTTTCTTTATTTCAATTGTCTAAAATGACCGGACTAATACGTGGCGTATGTGTGCATACTATGTAGAACATGATTCTTACAAGCGTAATATCTGGGAAATAGTGGGTCTTAGAGAAAAAATCATAGAGATCATTTTTATAGAGAATTTTAAGATCTACAACTTTGCTCTGAGGTACTTTTTCGATAAAACTTACCGTTTACGAGAAAAATCCAAAAAACCTAAAATTTTGACCTTGGGCCCCGAATAAGTCCCTAAGCTCACATGGGACTGATGGGGACTTTTGACACTTTATTCCTTGTGGTAAACCTAAGGTCTCTACGAAGATTTGGCTCTGTCGGAACTTTCTTTATTTCAATTGTCTAAAATGACCGGACTAATACGTGGCGTATGTGTGCATACTATGTAGAACATGATTCTTACAAGCGTAATATCTGGGAAATAGTGGGTCTTAGAGAAAAAACCATAGATATGATTTTTATAGAGAATTTTAAGATCTACAACTTTGTGCTGAGGTACTTTTTCGATAAAACTTACCGTTTTTGAGAAAAATCCAAAAAACCTAAAATTTTGACCTTGGGCCCCGAATAAGTCCCTAAGCTCACATGGGACTGATGGGGACTTTTGACACTTTATTCCTTGTGGTAAACTGGTAAACCTAAGGTCTCTACGAAGATTTGGCTCTGTCGGAATTTTCTTTATTTCAATTGTCTAAAATGACCGGACTAATACGTGGCATATGTGTGCATACTATGTAGAACATGATTCTTACAAGCGCAATATCTAGGAAATAGTGGGTCTTAGAGAAAAAACATAGATACCATTTTTATAGAGAATTTTAAGATCTACAACTTTGCTCTGAGGTACTTTTTCGATAAATCTTACCGTTTTCGAGAAAAATCCAAAAAACCTAAAATTTTGACCTTGGGCCCCGAATAAGTCCCTAAGCTCACATGGGACTGATGGGGACTTTTGACACTTTATTCCTTGTGGTAAACTGGTAAACCTAAGGTCTCTACGAAGATTTGGCTCTGTCGGAATTTTCTTTATTTCAATTGTCTAAAATGACCGGACTAATACGTGGCGTATGTGTGCATACTATGTAGAACATGATTCTTACAAGCGTAATATCTGGGAAATAGTGGGTCTTAGAGAAAAAATCATAGAGATCATTTTTATAGAGAATTTTAAGATCTACAACTTTGCTCTGAGGTACTTTTTCGATAAAACTTACCGTTTACGAGAAAAATCCAAAAAACCTAAAATTTTGACCTTGGGCCCCGAATAAGTCCCTAAGCTCACATGGGACTGATGGGGACTTTTGACACTTTATTCCTTGTGGTAAACCTAAGGTCTCTACGAAGATTTGGCTCTGTCGGAACTTTCTTTATTTCAATTGTCTAAAATGACCGGACTAATACGTGGCGTATGTGTGCATACTATGTAGAACATGATTCTTACAAGCGTAATATCTGGGAAATAGTGGGTCTTAGAGAAAAAATCATAGAGATAATTTTTATAGAGAATTTTAAGATCTACAACTTTGCTCTGAGGTACTTTTTCGATAAAACTTACCGTTTTCGAGAAAAATCCAAAAAACTTAAAATTTTGACCTTGGGCCCCGAATAAGTCCCTAAGCTCACATGGGACTGATGGGGACTTTTGACACTTTATTCCTTGTGGTAAACTGGTAAACCTAAGGTCTCTACGAAGATTTGGCTCTGTCGGAATTTTCTTTATTTCAATTGTCTAAAATGACCGGACTAATACGTGGCATATGTGTGCATACTATGTAGAACATGATTCTTACAAGCGCAATATCTAGGAAATAGTGGGTCTTAGAGAAAAAACATAGATACCATTTTTATAGAGAATTTTAAGATCTACAACTTTGCTCTGAGGTACTTTTTCGATAAAACTTACCGTTTTCGAGAAAAATCCAAAAAACCTAAAATTTTGACCTTGGGCCCCGAATAAGTCCCTAAGCTCACATGGGACTTATGGGGACTTTTGACACTTTATTCCTTGTGGTAAACTGGTAAACCTAAGGTCTCTACGAAGATTTGGCTCTGTCGGAATTTTCTTTATTTCAATTGTCTAAAATGACCGGACTAATACGTGGCGTATGTGTGCATACTATGTAGAACATGATTCTTACAAGCGTAATATCTGGGAAATAGTGGGTCTTAGAGAAAAAATCATAGAGATCATTTTTATAGAGAATTTTAAGATCTACAACTTTGCTCTGAGGTACTTTTTCGATAAAACTTACCGTTTTCGAGAAAAATCCAAAAAACTTAAAATTTTGACCTTGGGCCCCGAATAAGTCCCTAAGCTCACATGGGACTGATGGGGACTTTTGACACTTTATTCCTTGTGGTAAACTGGTAAACCTAAGGTCTCTACGAAGATTTGGCTCTGTCGGAATTTTCTTTATTTCAATTGTCTAAAATGACCGGACTAATACGTGGCATATGTGTGCATACTATGTAGAACATGATTCTTACAAGCGCAATATCTAGGAAATAGTGGGTCTTAGAGAAAAAACATAGATACCATTTTTATAGAGAATTTTAAGATCTACAACTTTGCTCTGAGGTACTTTTTCGATAAATCTTACCGTTTTCGAGAAAAATCCAAAAAACCTAAAATTTTGACCTTGGGCCCCGAATAAGTCCCTAAGCTCACATGGGACTGATGGGGACTTTTGACACTTTATTCCTTGTGGTAAACTGGTAAACCTAAGGTCTCTACGAAGATTTGGCTCTGTCGGAATTTTCTTTATTTCAATTGTCTAAAATGACCGGACTAATACGTGGCGTATGTGTGCATACTATGTAGAACATGATTCTTACAAGCGTAATATCTGGGAAATAGTGGGTCTTAGAGAAAAAATCATAGAGATCATTTTTATAGAGAATTTTAAGATCTACAACTTTGCTCTGAGGTACTTTTTCGATAAAACTTACCGTTTACGAGAAAAATCCAAAAAACCTAAAATTTTGACCTTGGGCCCCGAATAAGTCCCTAAGCTCACATGGGACTGATGGGGACTTTTGACACTTTATTCCTTGTGGTAAACCTAAGGTCTCTACGAAGATTTGGCTCTGTCGGAACTTTCTTTATTTCAATTGTCTAAAATGACCGGACTAATACGTGGCGTATGTGTGCATACTATGTAGAACATGATTCTTACAAGCGTAATATCTGGGAAATAGTGGGTCTTAGAGAAAAAATCATAGAGATGATTTTTATAGAGAATTTTAAGATCTACAACTTTGTGCTGAGGTACTTTTTCGATAAAACTTACCGTTTTTGAGAAAAATCCAAAAAACCTAAAATTTTGACCTTGGGCCCCGAATAAGTCCCTAAGCTCACATGGGACTGATGGGGACTTTTGACACTTTATTCCTTGTGGTAAACTGGTAAACCTAAGGTCTCTACGAAGATTTGGCTCTGTCGGAATTTTCTTTATTTCAATTGTCTAAAATGACCGGACTAATACGTGGCATATGTGTGCATACTATGTAGAACATGATTCTTACAAGCGCAATATCTAGGAAATAGTGGGTCTTAGAGAAAAAACATAGATACCATTTTTATAGAGAATTTTAAGATCTATAACTTTGCTCTGAGGTACTTTTTCGATAAAACTTACCGTTTTCGAGAAAAATCCAAAAAACCTAAAATTTTGACCTTGGGCCCCGAATAAGTCCCTAAGCTCACATGGGACTGATGGGGACTTTTGACACTTTATTCCTTGTGGTAAACTGGTAAACCTAAGGTCTCTACGAAGATTTGGCTCTGTCGGAATTTTCTTTATTTCAATTGTCTAAAATGACCGGACTAATACGTGGCGTATGTGTGCATACTATGTAGAACATGATTCTTACAAGCGTAATATCTGGGAAATAGTGGGTCTTAGAGAAAAAATCATAGAGATCATTTTTATAGAGAATTTTAAGATCTACAACTTTGCTCTGAGGTACTTTTTCGATAAAACTTACCGTTTTCGAGAAAAATCCAAAAAACATAAAATTTTGACCTTGGGCCCCGAATAAGTCCCTAAGCTCACATGGGACTGATGGGGACTTTTGACACTTTATTCCTTGTGGTAAACTGGTAAACCTAAGGTCTCTACGAAGATTTGGCTCTGTCGGAATTTTCTTTATTTCAATTGTCTAAAATGACCGGACTAATACGTGGCATATGTGTGCATACTATGTAGAACATGATTCTTACAAGCGCAATATCTAGGAAATAGTGGGTCTTAGAGAAAAAACATAGATACCATTTTTATAGAGAATTTTAAGATCTACAACTTTGCTCTGAGGTACTTTTTCGATAAATCTTACCGTTTTCGAGAAAAATCCAAAAAACCTAAAATTTTGACCTTGGGCCCCGAATAAGTCCCTAAGCTCACATGGGACTGATGGGGACTTTTGACACTTTATTCCTTGTGGTAAACTGGTAAACCTAAGGTCTCTACGAAGATTTGGCTCTGTCGGAATTTTCTTTATTTCAATTGTCTAAAATGACCGGACTAATACGTGGCGTATGTGTGCATACTATGTAGAACATGATTCTTACAAGCGTAATATCTGGGAAATAGTGGGTCTTAGAGAAAAAATCATAGAGATCATTTTTATAGAGAATTTTAAGATCTACAACTTTGCTCTGAGGTACTTTTTCGATAAAACTTACCGTTTACGAGAAAAATCCAAAAAACCTAAAATTTTGACCTTGGGCCCCGAATAAGTCCCTAAGCTCACATGGGACTGATGGGGACTTTTGACACTTTATTCCTTGTGGTAAACCTAAGGTCTCTACGAAGATTTGGCTCTGTCGGAACTTTCTTTATTTCAATTGTCTAAAATGACCGGACTAATACGTGGCGTATGTGTGCATACTATGTAGAACATGATTCTTACAAGCGTAATATCTGGGAAATAGTGGGTCTTAGAGAAAAAATCATAGAGATGATTTTTATAGAGAATTTTAAGATCTACAACTTTGTGCTGAGGTACTTTTTCGATAAAACTTACCGTTTTTGAGAAAAATCCAAAAAACCTAAAATTTTGACCTTGGGCCCCGAATAAGTCCCTAAGCTCACATGGGACTGATGGGGACTTTTGACACTTTATTCCTTGTGGTAAACTGGTAAACCTAAGGTCTCTACGAAGATTTGGCTCTGTCGGAATTTTCTTTATTTCAATTGTCTAAAATGACCGGACTAATACGTGGCATATGTGTGCATACTATGTAGAACATGATTCTTACAAGCGCAATATCTAGGAAATAGTGGGTCTTAGAGAAAAAACATAGATACCATTTTTATAGAGAATTTTAAGATCTACAACTTTACTCTGAGGTACTTTTTCGATAAATCTTACCGTTTTCGAGAAAAATCCAAAAAACCTAAAATTTTGACCTTGGGCCCCGAATAAGTCCCTAAGCTCACATGGGACTGATGGGGACTTTTGACACTTTATTCCTTGTGGTAAACTGGTAAACCTAAGGTCTCTACGAAGATTTGGCTCTGTCGGAATTTTCTTTATTTCAATTGTCTAAAATGACCGGACTAATACGTGGCGTATGTGTGCATACTATGTAGAACATGATTCTTACAAGCGTAATATCTGGGAAATAGTGGGTCTTAGAGAAAAAATCATAGAGATCATTTTTATAGAGAATTTTAAGATCTACAACTTTGCTCTGAGGTACTTTTTCGATAAAACTTACCGTTTACGAGAAAAATCCAAAAAACCTAAAATTTTGACCTTGGGCCCCGAATAAGTCCCTAAGCTCACATGGGACTGATGGGGACTTTTGACACTTTATTCCTTGTGGTAAACTGGTAAACCTAAGGTCTCTACGAAGATTTGGCTCTGTCGGAATTTTCTTTATTTCAATTGTCTAAAATGACCGGACTAATACGTGGCATATGTGTGCATACTATGTAGAACATGATTCTTACAAGCGCAATATCTAGGAAATAGTGGGTCTTAGAGAAAAAACATAGATACCATTTTTATAGAGAATTTTAAGATCTACAACTTTGCTCTGAGGTACTTTTTCGATAAAACTTACCGTTTTCGAGAAAAATCCAAAAAACATAAAATTTTGACCTTGGGCCCCGAATAAGTCCCTAAGCTCACATGGGACTGATGGGGACTTTTGACACTTTATTCCTTGTGGTAAACTGGTAAACCTAAGGTCTCTACGAAGATTTGGCTCTGTCGGAACTTTCTTTATTTCAATTGTCTAAAATGACCGGACTAATACGTGGCGTATGTGTGCATACTATGTAGAACATGATTCTTACAAGCGTAATATCTGGGAAATAGTGGGTCTTAGAGAAAAAATCATAGAGATGATTTTTATAGAGAATTTTAAGATCTACAACTTTGTGCTGAGGTACTTTTTCGATAAAACTTACCGTTTTTGAGAAAAATCCAAAAAACCTAAAATTTTGACCTTGGGCCCCGAATAAGTCCCTAAGCTCACATGGGACTGATGGGGACTTTTGACACTTTATTCCTTGTGGTAAACTGGTAAACCTAAGGTCTCTACGAAGATTTGGCTCTGTCGGAATTTTCTTTATTTCAATTGTCTAAAATGACCGGACTAATACGTGGCATATGTGTGCATACTATGTAGAACATGATTCTTACAAGCGCAATATCTAGGAAATAGTGGGTCTTAGAGAAAAAACATAGATACCATTTTTATAGAGAATTTTAAGATCTACAACTTTACTCTGAGGTACTTTTTCGATAAATCTTACCGTTTTCGAGAAAAATCCAAAAAACCTAAAATTTTGACCTTGGGCCCCGAATAAGTCCCTAAGCTCACATGGGACTGATGGGGACTTTTGACACTTTATTCCTTGTGGTAAACTGGTAAACCTAAGGTCTCTACGAAGATTTGGCTCTGTCGGAATTTTCTTTATTTCAATTGTCTAAAATGACCGGACTAATACGTGGCGTATGTGTGCATACTATGTAGAACATGATTCTTACAAGCGTAATATCTGGGAAATAGTGGGTCTTAGAGAAAAAATCATAGAGATCATTTTTATAGAGAATTTTAAGATCTACAACTTTGCTCTGAGGTACTTTTTCGATAAAACTTACCGTTTACGAGAAAAATCCAAAAAACCTAAAATTTTGACCTTGGGCCCCGAATAAGTCCCTAAGCTCACATGGGACTGATGGGGACTTTTGACACTTTATTCCTTGTGGTAAACTGGTAAACCTAAGGTCTCTACGAAGATTTGGCTCTGTCGGAATTTTCTTTATTTCAATTGTCTAAAATGACCGGACTAATACGTGGCATATGTGTGCATACTATGTAGAACATGATTCTTACAAGCGCAATATCTAGGAAATAGTGGGTCTTAGAAAAAAAACATAGATACCATTTTTATAGAGAATTTTAAGATCTACAACTTTGCTCTGAGGTACTTTTTCGATAAATCTTACCGTTTTCGAGAAAAATCCAAAAAACCTAAAATTTTGACCTTGGGCCCCGAATAAGTCCCTAAGCTCACATGGGACTGATGGGGACTTTTGACACTTTATTCCTTGTGGTAAACTGGTAAACCTAAGGTCTCTACGAAGATTTGGCTCTGTCGGAATTTTCTTTATTTCAATTGTCTAAAATGACCGGACTAATACGTGGCGTATGTGTGCATACTATGTAGAACATGATTCTTACAAGCGTAATATCTGGGAAATAGTGGGTCTTAGAGAAAAAATCATAGAGATCATTTTTATAGAGAATTTTAAGATCTACAACTTTGCTCTGAGGTACTTTTTCGATAAAACTTACCGTTTACGAGAAAAATCCAAAAAACCTAAAATTTTGACCTTGGGCCCCGAATAAGTCCCTAAGCTCACATGGGACTGATGGGGACTTTTGACACTTTATTCCTTGTGGTAAACCTAAGGTCTCTACGAAGATTTGGCTCTGTCGGAACTTTCTTTATTTCAATTGTCTAAAATGACCGGACTAATACGTGGCGTATGTGTGCATACTATGTAGAACATGATTCTTACAAGCGTAATATCTGGGAAATAGTGGGTCTTAGAGAAAAAATCATAGAGATGATTTTTATAGAGAATTTTAAGATCTACAACTTTGTGCTGAGGTACTTTTTCGATAAAACTTACCGTTTTTGAGAAAAATCCAAAAAACCTAAAATTTTGACCTTGGGCCCCGAATAAGTCCCTAAGCTCACATGGGACTGATGGGGACTTTTGACACTTTATTCCTTGTGGTAAACTGGTAAACCTAAGGTCTCTACGAAGATTTGGCTCTGTCGGAATTTTCTTTATTTCAATTGTCTAAAATGACCGGACTAATACGTGGCATATGTGTGCATACTATGTAGAACATGATTCTTACAAGCGCAATATCTAGGAAATAGTGGGTCTTAGAGAAAAAACATAGATACCATTTTTATAGAGAATTTTAAGATCTACAACTTTACTCTGAGGTACTTTTTCGATAAATCTTACCGTTTTCGAGAAAAATCCAAAAAACCTAAAATTTTGACCTTGGGCCCCGAATAAGTCCCTAAGCTCACATGGGACTGATGGGGACTTTTGACACTTTATTCCTTGTGGTAAACTGGTAAACCTAAGGTCTCTACGAAGATTTGGCTCTGTCGGAATTTTCTTTATTTCAATTGTCTAAAATGACCGGACTAATACGTGGCGTATGTGTGCATACTATGTAGAACATGATTCTTACAAGCGTAATATCTGGGAAATAGTGGGTCTTAGAGAAAAAATCATAGAGATCATTTTTATAGAGAATTTTAAGATCTACAACTTTGCTCTGAGGTACTTTTTCGATAAAACTTACCGTTTACGAGAAAAATCCAAAAAACCTAAAATTTTGACCTTGGGCCCCGAATAAGTCCCTAAGCTCACATGGGACTGATGGGGACTTTTGACACTTTATTCCTTGTGGTAAACTGGTAAACCTAAGGTCTCTACGAAGATTTGGCTCTGTCGGAATTTTCTTTATTTCAATTGTCTAAAATGACCGGACTAATACGTGGCATATGTGTGCATACTATGTAGAACATGATTCTTACAAGCGCAATATCTAGGAAATAGTGGGTCTTAGAGAAAAAACATAGATACCATTTTTATAGAGAATTTTAAGATCTACAACTTTGCTCTGAGGTACTTTTTCGATAAAACTTACCGTTTTCGAGAAAAATCCAAAAAACATAAAATTTTGACCTTGGGCCCCGAATAAGTCCCTAAGCTCACATGGGACTGATGGGGACTTTTGACACTTTATTCCTTGTGGTAAACTGGTAAACCTAAGGTCTCTACGAAGATTTGGCTCTGTCGGAACTTTCTTTATTTCAATTGTCTAAAATGACCGGACTAATACGTGGCGTATGTGTGCATACTATGTAGAACATGATTCTTACAAGCGTAATATCTGGGAAATAGTGGGTCTTAGAGAAAAAATCATAGAGATGATTTTTATAGAGAATTTTAAGATCTACAACTTTGTGCTGAGGTACTTTTTCGATAAAACTTACCGTTTTTGAGAAAAATCCAAAAAACCTAAAATTTTGACCTTGGGCCCCGAATAAGTCCCTAAGCTCACATGGGACTGATGGGGACTTTTGACACTTTATTCCTTGTGGTAAACTGGTAAACCTAAGGTCTCTACGAAGATTTGGCTCTGTCGGAATTTTCTTTATTTCAATTGTCTAAAATGACCGGACTAATACGTGGCATATGTGTGCATACTATGTAGAACATGATTCTTACAAGCGCAATATCTAGGAAATAGTGGGTCTTAGAGAAAAAACATAGATACCATTTTTATAGAGAATTTTAAGATCTACAACTTTACTCTGAGGTACTTTTTCGATAAATCTTACCGTTTTCGAGAAAAATCCAAAAAACCTAAAATTTTGACCTTGGGCCCCGAATAAGTCCCTAAGCTCACATGGGACTGATGGGGACTTTTGACACTTTATTCCTTGTGGTAAACTGGTAAACCTAAGGTCTCTACGAAGATTTGGCTCTGTCGGAATTTTCTTTATTTCAATTGTCTAAAATGACCGGACTAATACGTGGCGTATGTGTGCATACTATGTAGAACATGATTCTTACAAGCGTAATATCTGGGAAATAGTGGGTCTTAGAGAAAAAATCATAGAGATCATTTTTATAGAGAATTTTAAGATCTACAACTTTGCTCTGAGGTACTTTTTCGATAAAACTTACCGTTTACGAGAAAAATCCAAAAAACCTAAAATTTTGACCTTGGGCCCCGAATAAGTCCCTAAGCTCACATGGGACTGATGGGGACTTTTGACACTTTATTCCTTGTGGTAAACTGGTAAACCTAAGGTCTCTACGAAGATTTGGCTCTGTCGGAATTTTCTTTATTTCAATTGTCTAAAATGACCGGACTAATACGTGGCATATGTGTGCATACTATGTAGAACATGATTCTTACAAGCGCAATATCTAGGAAATAGTGGGTCTTAGAGAAAAAACATAGATACCATTTTTATAGAGAATTTTAAGATCTACAACTTTGCTCTGAGGTACTTTTTCGATAAAACTTACCGTTTTCGAGAAAAATCCAAAAAACATAAAATTTTGACCTTGGGCCCCGAATAAGTCCCTAAGCTCACATGGGACTGATGGGGACTTTTGACACTTTATTCCTTGTGGTAAACTGGTAAACCTAAGGTCTCTACGAAGATTTGGCTCTGTCGGAATTTTCTTTATTTCAATTGTCTAAAATGACCGGACTAATACGTGGCATATGTGTGCATACTATGTAGAACATGATTCTTACAAGCGCAATATCTAGGAAATAGTGGGTCTTAGAGAAAAAACATAGATACCATTTTTATAGAGAATTTTAAGATCTACAACTTTGCTCTGAGGTACTTTTTCGATAAAACTTACCGTTTTCGAGAAAAATCCAAAAAACATAAAATTTTGACCTTGGGCCCCGAATAAGTCCCTAAGCTCACATGGGACTGATGGGGACTTTTGACACTTTATTCCTTGTGGTAAACTGGTAAACCTAAGGTCTCTACGAAGATTTGGCTCTGTCGGAATTTTCTTTATTTCAATTGTCTAAAATGACCGGACTAATACGTGGCATATGTGTGCATACTATGTAGAACATGATTCTTACAAGCGCAATATCTAGGAAATAGTGGGTCTTAGAGAAAAAACATAGATACCATTTTTATAGAGAATTTTAAGATCTACAACTTTGCTCTGAGGTACTTTTTCGATAAATCTTACCGTTTTCGAGAAAAATCCAAAAAACCTAAAATTTTGACCTTGGGCCCCGAATAAGTCCCTAAGCTCACATGGGACTGATGGGGACTTTTGACACTTTATTCCTTGTGGTAAACTGGTAAACCTAAGGTCTCTACGAAGATTTGGCTCTGTCGGAATTTTCTTTATTTCAATTGTCTAAAATGACCGGACTAATACGTGGCGTATGTGTGCATACTATGTAGAACATGATTCTTACAAGCGTAATATCTGGGAAATAGTGGGTCTTAGAGAAAAAATCATAGAGATCATTTTTATAGAGAATTTTAAGATCTACAACTTTGCTCTGAGGTACTTTTTCGATAAAACTTACCGTTTACGAGAAAAATCCAAAAAACCTAAAATTTTGACCTTGGGCCCCGAATAAGTCCCTAAGCTCACATGGGACTGATGGGGACTTTTGACACTTTATTCCTTGTGGTAAACCTAAGGTCTCTACGAAGATTTGGCTCTGTCGGAACTTTCTTTATTTCAATTGTCTAAAATGACCGGACTAATACGTGGCGTATGTGTGCATACTATGTAGAACATGATTCTTACAAGCGTAATATCTGGGAAATAGTGGGTCTTAGAGAAAAAATCATAGAGATGATTTTTATAGAGAATTTTAAGATCTACAACTTTGTGCTGAGGTACTTTTTCGATAAAACTTACCGTTTTTGAGAAAAATCCAAAAAACCTAAAATTTTGACCTTGGGCCCCGAATAAGTCCCTAAGCTCACATGGGACTGATGGGGACTTTTCACACTTTATTCCTTGTGGTAAACTGGTAAACCTAAGGTCTCTACGAAGATTTGGCTCTGTCGGAATTTTCTTTATTTCAATTGTCTAAAATGACCGGACTAATACGTGGCATATGTGTGCACACTATGTAGAACATGATTCTTACAAGCGCAATATCTAGGAAATAGTGGGTCTTAGAGAAAAAACATAGATACCATTTTTATAGAGAATTTTAAGATCTACAACTTTGCTCTGAGGTACTTTTTCGATAAATCTTACCGTTTTCGAGAAAAATCCAAAAAACCTAAAATTTTGACCTTGGGCCCCGAATAAGTCCCTAAGCTCACATGGGACTGATGGGGACTTTTGACACTTTATTCCTTGTGGTAAACTGGTAAACCTAAGGTCTCTACGAAGATTTGGCTCTGTCGGAATTTTCTTTATTTCAATTGTCTAAAATGACCGGACTAATACGTGGCGTATGTGTGCATACTATGTAGAACATGATTCTTACAAGCGTAATATCTGGGAAATAGTGGGTCTTAGAGAAAAAATCATAGAGATCATTTTTATAGAGAATTTTAAGATCTACAACTTTGCTCTGAGGTACTTTTTCGATAAAACTTACCGTTTACGAGAAAAATCCCAAAAACCTAAAATTTTGACCTTGGGCCCCGAATAAGTCCCTAAGCTCACATGGGACTGATGGGGACTTTTGACACTTTATTCCTTGTGGTAAACCTAAGGTCTCTACGAAGATTTGGCTCTGTCGGAACTTTCTTTATTTCAATTGTCTAAAATGACCGGACTAATACGTGGCGTATGCGTGCATACTATGTAGAACATGATTCTTACAAGCGTAATATCTGGGAAATAGTGGGTCTTAGAGAAAAAATCATAGAGATGATTTTTATAGAGAATTTTAAGATCTACAACTTTGTGCTGAGGTACTTTTTCGATAAAACTTACCGTTTTTGAGAAAAATCCAAAAAACCTAAAATTTTGACCTTGGGCCCCGAATAAGTCCCTAAGCTCACATGGGACTGATGGGGACTTTTGACACTTTATTCCTTGTGGTAAACTGGTAAACCTAAGGTCTCTACGAAGATTTGGCTCTGTCGGAATTTTCTTTATTTCAATTGTCTAAAATGACCGGACTAATACGTGGCATATGTGTGCATACTATGTAGAACATGATTCTTACAAGCGCAATATCTAGGAAATAGTGGGTCTTAGAGAAAAAACATAGATACCATTTTTATAGAGAATTTTAAGATCTACAACTTTGCTCTGAGGTACTTTTTCGATAAAACTTACCGTTTTCGAGAAAAATCCAAAAAACCTAAAATTTTGACCTTGGGCCCCGAATAAGTCCCTAAGCTCACATGGGACTGATGGGGACTTTTGACACTTTATTCCTTGTGGTAAACTGGTAAACCTAAGGTCTCTACGAAGATTTGGCTCTGTCGGAATTTTCTTTATTTCAATTGTCTAAAATGACCGGACTAATACGTGGCGTATGTGTGCATACTATGTAGAACATGATTCTTACAAGCGTAATATCTGGGAAATAGTGGGTCTTAGAGAAAAAATCATAGAGATCATTTTTATAGAGAATTTTAAGATCTACAACTTTGCTCTGAGGTACTTTTTCGATAAAACTTACCGTTTACGAGAAAAATCCAAAAAACCTAAAATTTTGACCTTGGGCCCCGAATAAGTCCCTAAGCTCACATGGGACTGATGGGGACTTTTGACACTTTATTCCTTGTGGTAAACCTAAGGTCTCTACGAAGATTTGGCTCTGTCGGAACTTTCTTTATTTCAATTGTCTAAAATGACCGGACTAATACGTGGCGTATGTGTGCATACTATGTAGAACATGATTCTTACAAGCGTAATATCTGGGAAATAGTGGGTCTTAGAGAAAAAATCATAGTGATGATTTTTATAGAGAATTTTAAGATCTACAACTTTGTGCTGAGGTACTTTTTCGATAAAACTTACCGTTTTTGAGAAAAATCCAAAAAACCTAAAATTTTGACCTTGGGCCCCGAATAAGTCCCTAAGCTCACATGGGACTGATGGGGACTTTTGACACTTTATTCCTTGTGGTAAACTGGTAAACCTAAGGTCTCTACGAAGATTTGGCTCTGTCGGAATTTTCTTTATTTCAATTGTCTAAAATGACCGGACTAATACGTGGCATATGTGTGCATACTATGTAGAACATGATTCTTACAAGCGCAATATCTAGGAAATAGTGGGTCTTAGAGAAAAAACATAGATACCATTTTTATAGAGAATTTTAAGATCTACAACTTTGCTCTGAGGTACTTTTTCGATAAAACTTACCGTTTTCGAGAAAAATCCAAAAAACATAAAATTTTGACCTTGGGCCCCGAATAAGTCCCTAAGCTCACATGGGACTGATGGGGACTTTTGACACTTTATTCCTTGTGGTAAACTGGTAAACCTAAGGTCTCTACGAAGATTTGGCTCTGTCGGAATTTTCTTTATTTCAATTGTCTAAAATGACCGGACTAATACGTGGCATATGTGTGCATACTATGTAGAACATGATTCTTACAAGCGCAATATCTAGGAAATAGTGGGTCTTAGAGAAAAAACATAGATACCATTTTTATAGAGAATTTTAAGATCTACAACTTTGCTCTGAGGTACTTTTTCGATAAATCTTACCGTTTTCGAGAAAAATCCAAAAAACCTAAAATTTTGACCTTGGGCCCCGAATAAGTCCCTAAGCTCACATGGGACTGATGGGGACTTTTGACACTTTATTCCTTGTGGTAAACTGGTAAACCTAAGGTCTCTACGAAGATTTGGCTCTGTCGGAATTTTCTTTATTTCAATTGTCTAAAATGACCGGACTAATACGTGGCGTATGTGTGCATACTATGTAGAACATGATTCTTACAAGCGTAATATCTGGGAAATAGTGGGTCTTAGAGAAAAAATCATAGAGATCATTTTTATAGAGAATTTTAAGATCTACAACTTTGCTCTGAGGTACTTTTTCGATAAAACTTACCGTTTACGAGAAAAATCCAAAAAACCTAAAATTTTGACCTTGGGCCCCGAATAAGTCCCTAAGCTCACATGGGACTGATGGGGACTTTTGACACTTTATTCCTTGTGGTAAACCTAAGGTCTCTACGAAGATTTGGCTCTGTCGGAACTTTCTTTATTTCAATTGTCTAAAATGACCGGACTAATACGTGGCGTATGTGTGCATACTATGTAGAACATGATTCTTACAAGCGTAATATCTGGGAAATAGTGGGTCTTAGAGAAAAAATCATAGAGATGATTTTTATAGAGAATTTTAAGATCTACAACTTTGTGCTGAGGTACTTTTTCGATAAAACTTACCGTTTTTGAGAAAAATCCAAAAAACCTAAAATTTTGACCTTGGGCCCCGAATAAGTCCCTAAGCTCACATGGGACTGATGGGGACTTTTCACACTTTATTCCTTGTGGTAAACTGGTAAACCTAAGGTCTCTACGAAGATTTGGCTCTGTCGGAATTTTCTTTATTTCAATTGTCTAAAATGACCGGACTAATACGTGGCATATGTGTGCACACTATGTAGAACATGATTCTTACAAGCGCAATATCTAGGAAATAGTGGGTCTTAGAGAAAAAACATAGATACCATTTTTATAGAGAATTTTAAGATCTACAACTTTGCTCTGAGGTACTTTTTCGATAAATCTTACCGTTTTCGAGAAAAATCCAAAAAACCTAAAATTTTGACCTTGGGCCCCGAATAAGTCCCTAAGCTCACATGGGACTGATGGGGACTTTTGACACTTTATTCCTTGTGGTAAACTGGTAAACCTAAGGTCTCTACGAAGATTTGGCTCTGTCGGAATTTTCTTTATTTCAATTGTCTAAAATGACCGGACTAATACGTGGCGTATGTGTGCATACTATGTAGAACATGATTCTTACAAGCGTAATATCTGGGAAATAGTGGGTCTTAGAGAAAAAATCATAGAGATCATTTTTATAGAGAATTTTAAGATCTACAACTTTGCTCTGAGGTACTTTTTCGATAAAACTTACCGTTTACGAGAAAAATCCCAAAAACCTAAAATTTTGACCTTGGGCCCCGAATAAGTCCCTAAGCTCACATGGGACTGATGGGGACTTTTGACACTTTATTCCTTGTGGTAAACCTAAGGTCTCTACGAAGATTTGGCTCTGTCGGAACTTTCTTTATTTCAATTGTCTAAAATGACCGGACTAATACGTGGCGTATGCGTGCATACTATGTAGAACATGATTCTTACAAGCGTAATATCTGGGAAATAGTGGGTCTTAGAGAAAAAATCATAGAGATGATTTTTATAGAGAATTTTAAGATCTACAACTTTGTGCTGAGGTACTTTTTCGATAAAACTTACCGTTTTTGAGAAAAATCCAAAGAACCTAAAATTTTGACCTTGGGCCCCGAATAAGTCCCTAAGCTCACATGGGACTGATGGGGACTTTTGACACTTTATTCCTTGTGGTAAACTGGTAAACCTAAGGTCTCTACGAAGATTTGGCTCTGTCGGAATTTTCTTTATTTCAATTGTCTAAAATGACCGGACTAATACGTGGCATATGTGTGCATACTATGTAGAACATGATTCTTACAAGCGCAATATCTAGGAAATAGTGGGTCTTAGAGAAAAAACATAGATACCATTTTTATAGAGAATTTTAAGATCTACAACTTTGCTCTGAGGTACTTTTTCGATAAAACTTACCGTTTTCGAGAAAAATCCAAAAAACCTAAAATTTTGACCTTGGGCCCCGAATAAGTCCCTAAGCTCACATGGGACTGATGGGGACTTTTGACACTTTATTCCTTGTGGTAAACTGGTAAACCTAAGGTCTCTACGAAGATTTGGCTCTGTCGGAATTTTCTTTATTTCAATTGTCTAAAATGACCGGACTAATACGTGGCGTATGTGTGCATACTATGTAGAACATGATTCTTACAAGCGTAATATCTGGGAAATAGTGGGTCTTAGAGAAAAAATCATAGAGATCATTTTTATAGAGAATTTTAAGATCTACAACTTTGCTCTGAGGTACTTTTTCGATAAAACTTACCGTTTACGAGAAAAATCCAAAAAACCTAAAATTTTGACCTTGGGCCCCGAATAAGTCCCTAAGCTCACATGGGACTGATGGGGACTTTTGACACTTTATTCCTTGTGGTAAACCTAAGGTCTCTACGAAGATTTGGCTCTGTCGGAACTTTCTTTATTTCAATTGTCTAAAATGACCGGACTAATACGTGGCGTATGTGTGCATACTATGTAGAACATGATTCTTACAAGCGTAATATCTGGGAAATAGTGGGTCTTAGAGAAAAAATCATAGAGATGATTTTTATAGAGAATTTTAAGATCTACAACTTTGTGCTGAGGTACTTTTTCGATAAAACTTACCGTTTTTGAGAAAAATCCAAAAAACCTAAAATTTTGACCTTGGGCCCCGAATAAGTCCCTAAGCTCACATGGGACTGATGGGGACTTTTGACACTTTATTCCTTGTGGTAAACTGGTAAACCTAAGGTCTCTACGAAGATTTGGCTCTGTCGGAATTTTCTTTATTTCAATTGTCTAAAATGACCGGACTAATACGTGGCATATGTGTGCATACTATGTAGAACATGATTCTTACAAGCGCAATATCTAGGAAATAGTGGGTCTTAGAGAAAAAACATAGATACCATTTTTATAGAGAATTTTAAGATCTACAACTTTACTCTGAGGTACTTTTTCGATAAATCTTACCGTTTTCGAGAAAAATCCAAAAAACCTAAAATTTTGACCTTGGGCCCCGAATAAGTCCCTAAGCTCACATGGGACTGATGGGGACTTTTGACACTTTATTCCTTGTGGTAAACTGGTAAACCTAAGGTCTCTACGAAGATTTGGCTCTGTCGGAATTTTCTTTATTTCAATTGTCTAAAATGACCGGACTAATACGTGGCGTATGTGTGCATACTATGTAGAACATGATTCTTACAAGCGTAATATCTGGGAAATAGTGGGTCTTAGAGAAAAAATCATAGAGATCATTTTTATAGAGAATTTTAAGATCTACAACTTTGCTCTGAGGTACTTTTTCGATAAAACTTACCGTTTACGAGAAAAATCCAAAAAACCTAAAATTTTGACCTTGGGCCCCGAATAAGTCCCTAAGCTCACATGGGACTGATGGGGACTTTTGACACTTTATTCCTTGTGGTAAACTGGTAAACCTAAGGTCTCTACGAAGATTTGGCTCTGTCGGAATTTTCTTTATTTCAATTGTCTAAAATGACCGGACTAATACGTGGCATATGTGTGCATACTATGTAGAACATGATTCTTACAAGCGCAATATCTAGGAAATAGTGGGTCTTAGAGAAAAAACATAGATACCATTTTTATAGAGAATTTTAAGATCTACAACTTTGCTCTGAGGTACTTTTTCGATAAAACTTACCGTTTTCGAGAAAAATCCAAAAAACATAAAATTTTGACCTTGGGCCCCGAATAAGTCCCTAAGCTCACATGGGACTGATGGGGACTTTTGACACTTTATTCCTTGTGGTAAACTGGTAAACCTAAGGTCTCTACGAAGATTTGGCTCTGTCGGAACTTTCTTTATTTCAATTGTCTAAAATGACCGGACTAATACGTGGCGTATGTGTGCATACTATGTAGAACATGATTCTTACAAGCGTAATATCTGGGAAATAGTGGGTCTTAGAGAAAAAATCATAGAGATGATTTTTATAGAGAATTTTAAGATCTACAACTTTGTGCTGAGGTACTTTTTCGATAAAACTTACCGTTTTTGAGAAAAATCCAAAAAACCTAAAATTTTGACCTTGGGCCCCGAATAAGTCCCTAAGCTCACATGGGACTGATGGGGACTTTTGACACTTTATTCCTTGTGGTAAACTGGTAAACCTAAGGTCTCTACGAAGATTTGGCTCTGTCGGAATTTTCTTTATTTCAATTGTCTAAAATGACCGGACTAATACGTGGCATATGTGTGCATACTATGTAGAACATGATTCTTACAAGCGCAATATCTAGGAAATAGTGGGTCTTAGAGAAAAAACATAGATACCATTTTTATAGAGAATTTTAAGATCTACAACTTTACTCTGAGGTACTTTTTCGATAAAACTTACCGTTTTCGAGAAAAATCCAAAAAACCTAAAATTTTGACCTTGGGCCCCGAATAAGTCCCTAAGCTCACATGGGACTGATGGGGACTTTTGACACTTTATTCCTTGTGGTAAACTGGTAAACCTAAGGTCTCTACGAAGATTTGGCTCTGTCGGAATTTTCTTTATTTCAATTGTCTAAAATGACCGGACTAATACGTGGCGTATGTGTGCATACTATGTAGAACATGATTCTTACAAGCGTAATATCTGGGAAATAGTGGGTCTTAGAGAAAAAATCATAGAGATCATTTTTATAGAGAATTTTAAGATCTACAACTTTGCTCTGAGGTACTTTTTCGATAAAACTTACCGTTTACGAGAAAAATCCAAAAAACCTAAAATTTTGACCTTGGGCCCCGAATAAGTCCCTAAGCTCACATGGGACTGATGGGGACTTTTGACACTTTATTCCTTGTGGTAAACTGGTAAACCTAAGGTCTCTACGAAGATTTGGCTCTGTCGGAATTTTCTTTATTTCAATTGTCTAAAATGACCGGACTAATACGTGGCATATGTGTGCATACTATGTAGAACA
Organism: Phosphuga atrata; assembly: GCA_944588485.1. NCBI lineage: Eukaryota > Metazoa > Arthropoda > Insecta > Coleoptera > Silphidae > Phosphuga > Phosphuga atrata. Next base: position 26,094,349 of record OX155902.1, on the reverse strand, counting down.
TGATTCTTACAAGCGCAATATCTAGGAAATAGTGGGTCTTAGAGAAAAAACATAGATACCATTTTTATAGAGAATTTTAAGATCTACAACTTTGCTCTGAGGTACTTTTTCGATAAAACTTACCGTTTTCGAGAAAAATCCAAAAAACATAAAATTTTGACCTTGGGCCCCGAATAAGTCCCTAAGCTCACATGGGACTGATGGGGACTTTTGACACTTTATTCCTTGTGGTAAACTGGTAAACCTAAGGTCTCTACGAAGATTTGGCTCTGTCGGAATTTTCTTTATTTCAATTGTCTAAAATGACCGGACTAATACGTGGCATATGTGTGCATACTATGTAGAACATGATTCTTACAAGCGCAATATCTAGGAAATAGTGGGTCTTAGAGAAAAAACATAGATACCATTTTTATAGAGAATTTTAAGATCTACAACTTTGCTCTGAGGTACTTTTTCGATAAAACTTACCGTTTTCGAGAAAAATCCAAAAAACATAAAATTTTGACCTTGGGCCCCGAATAAGTCCCTAAGCTCACATGGGACTGATGGGGACTTTTGACACTTTATTCCTTGTGGTAAACTGGTAAACCTAAGGTCTCTACGAAGATTTGGCTCTGTCGGAATTTTCTTTATTTCAATTGTCTAAAATGACCGGACTAATACGTGGCATATGTGTGCATACTATGTAGAACATGATTCTTACAAGCGCAATATCTAGGAAATAGTGGGTCTTAGAGAAAAAACATAGATACCATTTTTATAGAGAATTTTAAGATCTACAACTTTGCTCTGAGGTACTTTTTCGATAAATCTTACCGTTTTCGAGAAAAATCCAAAAAACCTAAAATTTTGACCTTGGGCCCCGAATAAGTCCCTAAGCTCACATGGGACTGATGGGGACTTTTGACACTTTATTCCTTGTGGTAAACTGGTAAACCTAAGGTCTCTACGAAGATTTGGCTCTGTCGGAATTTTCTTTATTTCAATTGTCTAAAATGACCGGACTAATACGTGGCGTATGTGTGCATACTATGTAGAACATGATTCTTACAAGCGTAATATCTGGGAAATAGTGGGTCTTAGAGAAAAAATCATAGAGATCATTTTTATAGAGAATTTTAAGATCTACAACTTTGCTCTGAGGTACTTTTTCGATAAAACTTACCGTTTACGAGAAAAATCCAAAAAACCTAAAATTTTGACCTTGGGCCCCGAATAAGTCCCTAAGCTCACATGGGACTGATGGGGACTTTTGACACTTTATTCCTTGTGGTAAACCTAAGGTCTCTACGAAGATTTGGCTCTGTCGGAACTTTCTTTATTTCAATTGTCTAAAATGACCGGACTAATACGTGGCGTATGTGTGCATACTATGTAGAACATGATTCTTACAAGCGTAATATCTGGGAAATAGTGGGTCTTAGAGAAAAAATCATAGAGATGATTTTTATAGAGAATTTTAAGATCTACAACTTTGTGCTGAGGTACTTTTTCGATAAAACTTACCGTTTTTGAGAAAAATCCAAAAAACCTAAAATTTTGACCTTGGGCCCCGAATAAGTCCCTAAGCTCACATGGGACTGATGGGGACTTTTGACACTTTATTCCTTGTGGTAAACTGGTAAACCTAAGGTCTCTACGAAGATTTGGCTCTGTCGGAATTTTCTTTATTTCAATTGTCTAAAATGACCGGACTAATACGTGGCATATGTGTGCACACTATGTAGAACATGATTCTTACAAGCGCAATATCTAGGAAATAGTGGGTCTTAGAGAAAAAACATAGATACCATTTTTATAGAGAATTTTAAGATCTACAACTTTGCTCTGAGGTACTTTTTCGATAAATCTTACCGTTTTCGAGAAAAATCCAAAAAACCTAAAATTTTGACCTTGGGCCCCGAATAAGTCCCTAAGCTCACATGGGACTGATGGGGACTTTTGACACTTTATTCCTTGTGGTAAACTGGTAAACCTAAGGTCTCTACGAAGATTTGGCTCTGTCGGAATTTTCTTTATTTCAATTGTCTAAAATGACCGGACTAATACGTGGCGTATGTGTGCATACTATGTAGAACATGATTCTTACAAGCGTAATATCTGGGAAATAGTGGGTCTTAGAGAAAAAATCATAGAGATCATTTTTATAGAGAATTTTAAGATCTACAACTTTGCTCTGAGGTACTTTTTCGATAAAACTTACCGTTTACGAGAAAAATCCCAAAAACCTAAAATTTTGACCTTGGGCCCCGAATAAGTCCCTAAGCTCACATGGGACTGATGGGGACTTTTGACACTTTATTCCTTGTGGTAAACCTAAGGTCTCTACGAAGATTTGGCTCTGTCGGAACTTTCTTTATTTCAATTGTCTAAAATGACCGGACTAATACGTGGCGTATGCGTGCATACTATGTAGAACATGATTCTTACAAGCGTAATATCTGGGAAATAGTGGGTCTTAGAGAAAAAATCATAGAGATGATTTTTATAGAGAATTTTAAGATCTACAACTTTGTGCTGAGGTACTTTTTCGATAAAACTTACCGTTTTTGAGAAAAATCCAAAAAACCTAAAATTTTGACCTTGGGCCCCGAATAAGTCCCTAAGCTCACATGGGACTGATGGGGACTTTTGACACTTTATTCCTTGTGGTAAACCTAAGGTCTCTACGAAGATTTGGCTCTGTCGGAACTTTCTTTATTTCAATTGTCTAAAATGACCGGACTAATACGTGGCGTATGTGTGCATACTATGTAGAACATGATTCTTACAAGCGTAATATCTGGGAAATAGTGGGTCTTAGAGAAAAAATCATAGAGATGATTTTTATAGAGAATTTTAAGATCTACAACTTTGTGCTGAGGTACTTTTTCGATAAAACTTACCGTTTTTGAGAAAAATCCAAAAAACCTAAAATTTTGACCTTGGGCCCCGAATAAGTCCCTAAGCTCACATGGGACTGATGGGGACTTTTGACACTTTATTCCTTGTGGTAAACTGGTAAACCTAAGGTCTCTACGAAGATTTGGCTCTGTCGGAATTTTCTTTATTTCAATTGTCTAAAATGACCGGACTAATACGTGGCATATGTGTGCACACTATGTAGAACATGATTCTTACAAGCGCAATATCTAGGAAATAGTGGGTCTTAGAGAAAAAACATAGATACCATTTTTATAGAGAATTTTAAGATCTACAACTTTGCTCTGAGGTACTTTTTCGATAAAACTTACCGTTTTCGAGAAAAATCCAAAAAACCTAAAATTTTGACCTTGGGCCCCGAATAAGTCCCTAAGCTCACATGGGACTGATGGGGACTTTTGACACTTTATTCCTTGTGGTAAACTGGTAAACCTAAGGTCTCTACGAAGATTTGGCTCTGTCGGAATTTTCTTTATTTCAATTGTCTAAAATGACCGGACTAATACGTGGCGTATGTGTGCATACTATGTAGAACATGATTCTTACAAGCGTAATATCTGGGAAATAGTGGGTCTTAGAGAAAAAATCATAGAGATCATTTTTATAGAGAATTTTAAGATCTACAACTTTGCTCTGAGGTACTTTTTCGATAAAACTTACCGTTTACGAGAAAAATCCCAAAAACCTAAAATTTTGACCTTGGGCCCCGAATAAGTCCCTAAGCTCACATGGGACTGATGGGGACTTTTGACACTTTATTCCTTGTGGTAAACCTAAGGTCTCTACGAAGATTTGGCTCTGTCGGAACTTTCTTTATTTCAATTGTCTAAAATGACCGGACTAATACGTGGCGTATGCGTGCATACTATGTAGAACATGATTCTTACAAGCGTAATATCTGGGAAATAGTGGGTCTTAGAGAAAAAATCATAGAGATGATTTTTATAGAGAATTTTAAGATCTACAACTTTGTGCTGAGGTACTTTTTCGATAAAACTTACCGTTTTTGAGAAAAATCCAAAAAACCTAAAATTTTGACCTTGGGCCCCGAATAAGTCCCTAAGCTCACATGGGACTGATGGGGACTTTTGACACTTTATTCCTTGTGGTAAACTGGTAAACCTAAGGTCTCTACGAAGATTTGGCTCTGTCGGAATTTTCTTTATTTCAATTGTCTAAAATGACCGGACTAATACGTGGCATATGTGTGCATACTATGTAGAACATGATTCTTACAAGCGCAATATCTAGGAAATAGTGGGTCTTAGAGAAAAAACATAGATACCATTTTTATAGAGAATTTTAAGATCTACAACTTTGCTCTGAGGTACTTTTTCGATAAAACTTACCGTTTTCGAGAAAAATCCAAAAAACCTAAAATTTTGACCTTGGGCCCCGAATAAGTCCCTAAGCTCACATGGGACTGATGGGGACTTTTGACACTTTATTCCTTGTGGTAAACTGGTAAACCTAAGGTCTCTACGAAGATTTGGCTCTGTCGGAATTTTCTTTATTTCAATTGTCTAAAATGACCGGACTAATACGTGGCGTATGTGTGCATACTATGTAGAACATGATTCTTACAAGCGTAATATCTGGGAAATAGTGGGTCTTAGAGAAAAAATCATAGAGATCATTTTTATAGAGAATTTTAAGATCTACAACTTTGCTCTGAGGTACTTTTTCGATAAAACTTACCGTTTTCGAGAAAAATCCAAAAAACATAAAATTTTGACCTTGGGCCCCGAATAAGTCCCTAAGCTCACATGGGACTGATGGGGACTTTTGACACTTTATTCCTTGTGGTAAACTGGTAAACCTAAGGTCTCTACGAAGATTTGGCTCTGTCGGAATTTTCTTTATTTCAATTGTCTAAAATGACCGGACTAATACGTGGCATATGTGTGCATACTATGTAGAACATGATTCTTACAAGCGCAATATCTAGGAAATAGTGGGTCTTAGAGAAAAATCCAAAAAACCTAAAATTTTGACCTTGGGCCCCGAATAAGTCCCTAAGCTCACATGGGACTGATGGGGACTTTTGACACTTTATTCCTTGTGGTAAACTGGTAAACCTAAGGTCTCTACGAAGATTTGGCTCTGTCGGAATTTTCTTTATTTCAATTGTCTAAAATGACCGGACTAATACGTGGCATATGTGTGCATACTATGTAGAACATGATTCTTACAAGCGCAATATCTAGGAAATAGTGGGTCTTAGAGAAAAAACATAGATACCATTTTTATAGAGAATTTTAAGGTCTACAACTTTGCTTTGAGGTACTTTTTCGATAAAACTTACCGTTTTCGAGAAAAATCCAAAAAACCTAAAATTTTGACCTTGGGCCCCGAATAAGTCCCTAAGCTCACATGGGACTGATGGGGACTTTTGACACTTTATTCCTTGTGGTAAACTGGTAAACCTAAGGTCTCTACGAAGATTTGGCTCTGTCGGAATTTTCTTTATTTCAATTGTCTAAAATGACCGGACTAATACGTGGCGTATGTGTGCATACTATGTAGAACATGATTCTTACAAGCGTAATATCTGGGAAATAGTGGGTCTTAGAGAAAAAATCATAGAGATCATTTTTATAGAGAATTTTAAGATCTACAACTTTGCTCTGAGGTACTTTTTCGATAAAACTTACCGTTTTCGAGAAAAATCCAAAAAACCTAAAATTTTGACCTTGGGCCCCGAATAAGTCCCTAAGCTCACATGGGACTGATGGGGACTTTTGACACTTTATTCCTTGTGGTAAACCTAAGGTCTCTACGAAGATTTGGCTCTGTCGGAATTTTCTTTATTTCAATTGTCTAAAATGACCGGACTAATACGTGGCATATGTGTGCATACTATGTAGAACATGATTCTTACAAGCGCAATATCTAGGAAATAGTGGGTCTTAGAGAAAAAACATAGATACCATTTTTATAGAGAATTTTAAGATCTACAACTTTGCTTTGAGGTACTTTTTCGATAAATCTTACCGTTTTCGAGAAAAATCCAAAAAACCTAAAATTTTGACCTTGGGCCCCGAATAAGTCCCTAAGCTCACATGGGACTGATGGGGACTTTTGACACTTTATTCCTTGTGGTAAACTGGTAAACCTAAGGTCTCTACGAAGATTTGGCTCTGTCGGAATTTTCTTTATTTCAATTGTCTAAAATGACCGGACTAATACGTGGCATATGTGTGCATACTATGTAGAACATGATTCTTACAAGCGCAATATCTAGGAAATAGTGGGTCTTAGAGAAAAAACATAGATACCATTTTTATAGAGAATTTTAAGGTCTACAACTTTGCTTTGAGGTACTTTTTCGATAAAACTTACCGTTTTCGAGAAAAATCCAAAAAACCTAAAATTTTGACCTTGGGCCCCGAATAAGTCCCTAAGCTCACATGGGACTGATGGGGACTTTTGACACTTTATTCCTTGTGGTAAACCTAAGGTCTCTACGAAGATTTGGCTCTGTCGGAATTTTCTTTATTTCAATTGTCTAAAATGACCGGACTAATACGTGGCGTATGTGTGCATACTATGTAGAACATGATTCTTACAAGCGTAATATCTGGGAAATAGTGGGTCTTAGAGAAAAAATCATAGAGATCATTTTTATAGAGAATTTTAAGATCTACAACTTTGCTCTGAGGTACTTTTTCGATAAAACTTACCGTTTTCGAGAAAAATCCAAAAAACCTAAAATTTTGACCTTGGGCCCCGAATAAGTCCCTAAGCTCACATGGGACTGATGGGGACTTTTGACACTTTATTCCTTGTGGTAAACCTAAGGTCTCTACGAAGATTTGGCTCTGTCGGAATTTTCTTTATTTCAATTGTCTAAAATGACCGGACTAATACGTGGCGTATGTGTGCATACTATGTAGAACATGATTCTTACAAGCGTAATATCTGGGAAATAGTGGGTCTTAGAGAAAAAATCATAGAGATCATTTTTATAGAGAATTTTAAGATCTACAACTTTGCTCTGAGGTACTTTTTCGATAAAACTTACCGTTTTCGAGAAAAATCCAAAAAACCTAAAATTTTGACCTTGGGCCCCGAATAAGTCCCTAAGCTCACATGGGACTGATGGGGACTTTTGACACTTTATTCCTTGTGGTAAACCTAAGGTCTCTACGAAGATTTGGCTCTGTCGGAATTTTCTTTATTTCAATTGTCTAAAATGACCGGACTAATACGTGGCATATGTGTGCATACTATGTAGAACATGATTCTTACAAGCGCAATATCTAGGAAATAGTGGGTCTTAGAGAAAAAACATAGATACCATTTTTATAGAGAATTTTAAGATCTACAACTTTGCTCGGAGGTACTTTTTCGATAAAACTTACCGTTTTCGAGAAAAATCCAAAAAACCTAAAATTTTGACCTTGGGCCCCGAATAAGTCCCTAAGCTCACATGGGACTGATGGGGACTTTTGACACTTTATTCCTTGTGGTAAACCTAAGGTCTCTACGAAGATTTGGCTCTGTCGGAATTTTCTTTATTTCAATTGTCTAAAATGACCGGACTAATACGTGGCGTATGTGTGCATACTATGTAGAACATGATTCTTACAAGCGTAATATCTGGGAAATAGTGGGTCTTAGAGAAAAAATCATTGAGATCATTTTTATAGAGAATTTTAAGGTCTACAACTTTGCTCTGAGGTACTTTTTCGATAAAACTTACCGTTTTTGAGAAAAATCCAAAAAACCTAAAATTTTGACCTTGGGCCCCGAATAAGTCCCTAAGCTCACATGGGACTGATGGGGACTTTTGACACTTTATTCCTTGTGGTAAACCTAAGGTCTCTACGAAGATTTGGCTCTGTCGGAATTTTCTTTATTTCAATTGTCTAAAATGACCGGACTAATACGTGGCATATGTGTGCATACTATGTAGAACATGATTCTTACAAGCGCAATATCTAGGAAATAGTGGGTCTTAGAGAAAAAACATAGATACCATTTTTATAGAGAATTTTAAGATCTACAACTTTGCTCTGAGGTACTTTTTCGATAAATCTTACCGTTTTCGAGAAAAATCCAAAAAACCTAAAATTTTGACCTTGGGCCCCGAATAAGTCCCTAAGCTCACATGGGACTGATGGGGACTTTTGACACTTTATTCCTTGTGGTAAACTGGTAAACCTAAGGTCTCTACGAAGATTTGGCTCTGTCGGAATTTTCTTTATTTCAATTGTCTAAAATGACCGGACTAATACGTGGCATATGTGTGCATACTATGTAGAACATGATTCTTACAAGCGCAATATCTAGGAAATAGTGGGTCTTAGAGAAAAAACATAGATACCATTTTTATAGAGAATTTTAAGGTCTACAACTTTGCTTTGAGGTACTTTTTCGATAAAACTTACCGTTTTCGAGAAAAATCCAAAAAACCTAAAATTTTGACCTTGGGCCCCGAATAAGTCCCTAAGCTCACATGGGACTGATGGGGACTTTTGACACTTTATTCCTTGTGGTAAACTGGTAAACCTAAGGTCTCTACGAAGATTTGGCTCTGTCGGAATTTTCTTTATTTCAATTGTCTAAAATGACCGGACTAATACGTGGCGTATGTGTGCATACTATGTAGAACATGATTCTTACAAGCGTAATATCTGGGAAATAGTGGGTCTTAGAGAAAAAATCATAGAGATCATTTTTATAGAGAATTTTAAGATCTACAACTTTGCTCTGAGGTACTTTTTCGATAAAACTTACCGTTTTCGAGAAAAATCCAAAAAACCTAAAATTTTGACCTTGGGCCCCGAATAAGTCCCTAAGCTCACATGGGACTGATGGGGACTTTTGACACTTTATTCCTTGTGGTAAACCTAAGGTCTCTACGAAGATTTGGCTCTGTCGGAATTTTCTTTATTTCAATTGTCTAAAATGACCGGACTAATACGTGGCGTATGTGTGCATACTATGTAGAACATGATTCTTACAAGCGTAATATCTGGGAAATAGTGGGTCTTAGAGAAAAAATCATAGAGATCATTTTTATAGAGAATTTTAAGGTCTACAACTTTGCTCGGAGGTACTTTTTCGATAAAACTTACCGTTTTCGAGAAAAATCCAAAAAACCTAAAATTTTGACCTTGGGCCCCGAATAAGTCCCTAAGCTCACATGGGACTGATGGGGACTTTTGACACTTTATTCCTTGTGGTAAACCTAAGGTCTCTACGAAGATTTGGCTCTGTCGGAATTTTCTTTATTTCAATTGTCTAAAATGACCGGACTAATACGTGGCGTATGTGTGCATACTATGTAGAACATGATTCTTACAAGCGTAATATCTGGGAAATAGTGGGTCTTAGAGAAAAAATCATTGAGATCATTTTTATAGAGAATTTTAAGGTCTACAACTTTGCTCTGAGGTACTTTTTCGATAAAACTTACCGTTTTTGAGAAAAATCCAAAAAACCTAAAATTTTGACCTTGGGCCCCGAATAAGTCCCTAAGCTCACATGGGACTGATGGGGACTTTTGACACTTTATTCCTTGTGGTAAACCTAAGGTCTCTACGAAGATTTGGCTCTGTCGGAATTTTCTTTATTTCAATTGTCTAAAATGACCGGACTAATACGTGGCATATGTGTGCATACTATGTAGAACATGATTCTTACAAGCGCAATATCTAGGAAATAGTGGGTCTTAGAGAAAAAACATAGATACCATTTTTATAGAGAATTTTAAGATCTACAACTTTGCTCTGAGGTACTTTTTCGATAAATCTTACCGTTTTCGAGAAAAATCCAAAAAACCTAAAATTTTGACCTTGGGCCCCGAATAAGTCCCTAAGCTCACATGGGACTGATGGGGACTTTTGACACTTTATTCCTTGTGGTAAACTGGTAAACCTAAGGTCTCTACGAAGATTTGGCTCTGTCGGAATTTTCTTTATTTCAATTGTCTAAAATGACCGGACTAATACGTGGCATATGTGTGCATACTATGTAGAACATGATTCTTACAAGCGCAATATCTAGGAAATAGTGGGTCTTAGAGAAAAAACATAGATACCATTTTTATAGAGAATTTTAAGGTCTACAACTTTGCTTTGAGGTACTTTTTCGATAAAACTTACCGTTTTCGAGAAAAATCCAAAAAACCTAAAATTTTGACCTTGGGCCCCGAATAAGTCCCTAAGCTCACATGGGACTGATGGGGACTTTTGACACTTTATTCCTTGTGGTAAACTGGTAAACCTAAGGTCTCTACGAAGATTTGGCTCTGTCGGAATTTTCTTTATTTCAATTGTCTAAAATGACCGGACTAATACGTGGCATATGTGTGCATACTATGTAGAACATGATTCTTACAAGCGCAATATCTAGGAAATAGTGGGTCTTAGAGAAAAAACATAGATACCATTTTTATAGAGAATTTTAAGGTCTACAACTTTGCTTTGAGGTACTTTTTCGATAAAACTTACCGTTTTCGAGAAAAATCCAAAAAACCTAAAATTTTGACCTTGGGCCCCGAATAAGTCCCTAAGCTCACATGGGACTGATGGGGACTTTTGACACTTTATTCCTTGTGGTAAACCTAAGGTCTCTACGAAGATTTGGCTCTGTCGGAATTTTCTTTATTTCAATTGTCTAAAATGACCGGACTAATACGTGGCGTATGTGTGCATACTATGTAGAACATGATTCTTACAAGCGTAATATCTGGGAAATAGTGGGTCTTAGAGAAAAAATCATTGAGATCATTTTTATAGAGAATTTTAAGGTCTACAACTTTGCTCTGAGGTACTTTTTCGATAAAACTTACCGTTTTTGAGAAAAATCCAAAAAACCTAAAATTTTGACCTTGGGCCCCGAATAAGTCCCTAAGCTCACATGGGACTGATGGGGACTTTTGACACTTTATTCCTTGTGGTAAACCTAAGGTCTCTACGAAGATTTGGCTCTGTCGGAATTTTCTTTATTTCAATTGTCTAAAATGACCGGACTAATACGTGGCATATGTGTGCATACTATGTAGAACATGATTCTTACAAGCGCAATATCTAGGAAATAGTGGGTCTTAGAGAAAAAACATAGATACCATTTTTATAGAGAATTTTAAGATCTACAACTTTGCTCTGAGGTACTTTTTCGATAAATCTTACCGTTTTCGAGAAAAATCCAAAAAACCTAAAATTTTGACCTTGGGCCCCGAATAAGTCCCTAAGCTCACATGGGACTGATGGGGACTTTTGACACTTTATTCCTTGTGGTAAACTGGTAAACCTAAGGTCTCTACGAAGATTTGGCTCTGTCGGAATTTTCTTTATTTCAATTGTCTAAAATGACCGGACTAATACGTGGCATATGTGTGCATACTATGTAGAACATGATTCTTACAAGCGCAATATCTAGGAAATAGTGGGTCTTAGAGAAAAAACATAGATACCATTTTTATAGAGAATTTTAAGGTCTACAACTTTGCTTTGAGGTACTTTTTCGATAAAACTTACCGTTTTCGAGAAAAATCCAAAAAACCTAAAATTTTGACCTTGGGCCCCGAATAAGTCCCTAAGCTCACATGGGACTGATGGGGACTTTTGACACTTTATTCCTTGTGGTAAACTGGTAAACCTAAGGTCTCTACGAAGATTTGGCTCTGTCGGAATTTTCTTTATTTCAATTGTCTAAAATGACCGGACTAATACGTGGCGTATGTGTGCATACTATGTAGAACATGATTCTTACAAGCGTAATATCTGGGAAATAGTGGGTCTTAGAGAAAAAATCATAGAGATCATTTTTATAGAGAATTTTAAGATCTACAACTTTGCTCTGAGGTACTTTTTCGATAAAACTTACCGTTTTCGAGAAAAATCCAAAAAACCTAAAATTTTGACCTTGGGCCCCGAATAAGTCCCTAAGCTCACATGGGACTGATGGGGACTTTTGACACTTTATTCCTTGTGGTAAACCTAAGGTCTCTACGAAGATTTGGCTCTGTCGGAATTTTCTTTATTTCAATTGTCTAAAATGACCGGACTAATACGTGGCGTATGTGTGCATACTATGTAGAACATGATTCTTACAAGCGTAATATCTGGGAAATAGTGGGTCTTAGAGAAAAAATCATAGAGATCATTTTTATAGAGAATTTTAAGGTCTACAACTTTGCTCGGAGGTACTTTTTCGATAAAACTTACCGTTTTCGAGAAAAATCCAAAAAACCTAAAATTTTGACCTTGGGCCCCGAATAAGTCCCTAAGCTCACATGGGACTGATGGGGACTTTTGACACTTTATTCCTTGTGGTAAACCTAAGGTCTCTACGAAGATTTGGCTCTGTCGGAATTTTCTTTATTTCAATTGTCTAAAATGACCGGACTAATACGTGGCGTATGTGTGCATACTATGTAGAACATGATTCTTACAAGCGTAATATCTGGGAAATAGTGGGTCTTAGAGAAAAAATCATTGAGATCATTTTTATAGAGAATTTTAAGGTCTACAACTTTGCTCTGAGGTACTTTTTCGATAAAACTTACCGTTTTTGAGAAAAATCCAAAAAACCTAAAATTTTGACCTTGGGCCCCGAATAAGTCCCTAAGCTCACATGGGACTGATGGGGACTTTTGACACTTTATTCCTTGTGGTAAACCTAAGGTCTCTACGAAGATTTGGCTCTGTCGGAATTTTCTTTATTTCAATTGTCTAAAATGACCGGACTAATACGTGGCATATGTGTGCATACTATGTAGAACATGATTCTTACAAGCGCAATATCTAGGAAATAGTGGGTCTTAGAGAAAAAACATAGATACCATTTTTATAGAGAATTTTAAGATCTACAACTTTGCTCTGAGGTACTTTTTCGATAAATCTTACCGTTTTCGAGAAAAATCCAAAAAACCTAAAATTTTGACCTTGGGCCCCGAATAAGTCCCTAAGCTCACATGGGACTGATGGGGACTTTTGACACTTTATTCCTTGTGGTAAACTGGTAAACCTAAGGTCTCTACGAAGATTTGGCTCTGTCGGAATTTTCTTTATTTCAATTGTCTAAAATGACCGGACTAATACGTGGCATATGTGTGCATACTATGTAGAACATGATTCTTACAAGCGCAATATCTAGGAAATAGTGGGTCTTAGAGAAAAAACATAGATACCATTTTTATAGAGAATTTTAAGGTCTACAACTTTGCTTTGAGGTACTTTTTCGATAAAACTTACCGTTTTCGAGAAAAATCCAAAAAACCTAAAATTTTGACCTTGGGCCCCGAATAAGTCCCTAAGCTCACATGGGACTGATGGGGACTTTTGACACTTTATTCCTTGTGGTAAACTGGTAAACCTAAGGTCTCTACGAAGATTTGGCTCTGTCGGAATTTTCTTTATTTCAATTGTCTAAAATGACCGGACTAATACGTGGCGTATGTGTGCATACTATGTAGAACATGATTCTTACAAGCGTAATATCTGGGAAATAGTGGGTCTTAGAGAAAAAATCATAGAGATCATTTTTATAGAGAATTTTAAGATCTACAACTTTGCTCTGAGGTACTTTTTCGATAAAACTTACCGTTTTCGAGAAAAATCCAAAAAACCTAAAATTTTGACCTTGGGCCCCGAATAAGTCCCTAAGCTCACATGGGACTGATGGGGACTTTTGACACTTTATTCCTTGTGGTAAACCTAAGGTCTCTACGAAGATTTGGCTCTGTCGGAATTTTCTTTATTTCAATTGTCTAAAATGACCGGACTAATACGTGGCGTATGTGTGCATACTATGTAGAACATGATTCTTACAAGCGTAATATCTGGGAAATAGTGGGTCTTAGAGAAAAAATCATAGAGATCATTTTTATAGAGAATTTTAAGGTCTACAACTTTGCTCTGAGGTACTTTTTCGATAAAACTTACCGTTTTTGAGAAAAATCCAAAAAACCTAAAATTTTGACCTTGGGCCCCGAATAAGTCCCTAAGCTCACATGGGACTGATGGGGACTTTTGACACTTTATTCCTTGTGGTAAACCTTAGGTCTCTACGAAGATTTGGCTCTGTCGGAATTTTCTTTATTTCAATTGTCTAAAATGACCGGACTAATACGTGGCATATGTGTGCATACTATGTAGAACATGATTCTTACAAGCGCAATATCTAGGAAATAGTGGGTCTTAGAGAAAAAACATAGATACCATTTTTATAGAGAATTTTAAGATCTACAACTTTGCTTTGAGGTACTTTTTCGATAAATCTTACCGTTTTCGAGAAAAATCCAAAAAACCTAAAATTTTGACCTTGGGCCCCGAATAAGTCCCTAAGCTCACATGGGACTGATGGGGACTTTTGACACTTTATTCCTTGTGGTAAACTGGTAAACCTAAGGTCTCTACGAAGATTTGGCTCTGTCGGAATTTTCTTTATTTCAATTGTCTAAAATGACCGGACTAATACGTGGCATATGTGTGCATACTATGTAGAACATGATTCTTACAAGCGCAATATCTAGGAAATAGTGGGTCTTAGAGAAAAAACATAGATACCATTTTTATAGAGAATTTTAAGGTCTACAACTTTGCTTTGAGGTACTTTTTCGATAAAACTTACCGTTTTCGAGAAAAATCCAAAAAACCTAAAATTTTGACCTTGGGCCCCGAATAAGTCCCTAAGCTCACATGGGACTGATGGGGACTTTTGACACTTTATTCCTTGTGGTAAACCTAAGGTCTCTACGAAGATTTGGCTCTGTCGGAATTTTCTTTATTTCAATTGTCTAAAATGACCGGACTAATACGTGGCGTATGTGTGCATACTATGTAGAACATGATTCTTACAAGCGTAATATCTGGGAAATAGTGGGTCTTAGAGAAAAAATCATAGAGATCATTTTTATAGAGAATTTTAAGATCTACAACTTTGCTCTGAGGTACTTTTTCGATAAAACTTACCGTTTTCGAGAAAAATCCAAAAAACCTAAAATTTTGACCTTGGGCCCCGAATAAGTCCCTAAGCTCACATGGGACTGATGGGGACTTTTGACACTTTATTCCTTGTGGTAAACCTAAGGTCTCTACGAAGATTTGGCTCTGTCGGAATTTTCTTTATTTCAATTGTCTAAAATGACCGGACTAATACGTGGCGTATGTGTGCATACTATGTAGAACATGATTCTTACAAGCGTAATATCTGGGAAATAGTGGGTCTTAGAGAAAAAATCATAGAGATCATTTTTATAGAGAATTTTAAGATCTACAACTTTGCTCTGAGGTACTTTTTCGATAAAACTTACCGTTTTCGAGAAAAATCCAAAAAACCTAAAATTTTGACCTTGGGCCCCGAATAAGTCCCTAAGCTCACATGGGACTGATGGGGACTTTTGACACTTTATTCCTTGTGGTAAACCTAAGGTCTCTACGAAGATTTGGCTCTGTCGGAATTTTCTTTATTTCAATTGTCTAAAATGACCGGACTAATACGTGGCATATGTGTGCATACTATGTAGAACATGATTCTTACAAGCGCAATATCTAGGAAATAGTGGGTCTTAGAGAAAAAACATAGATACCATTTTTATAGAGAATTTTAAGATCTACAACTTTGCTCTGAGGTACTTTTTCGATAAAACTTACCGTTTTCGAGAAAAATCCAAAAAACCTAAAATTTTGACCTTGGGCCCCGAATAAGTCCCTAAGCTCACATGGGACTGATGGGGACTTTTGACACTTTATTCCTTGTGGTAAACCTAAGGTCTCTACGAAGATTTGGCTCTGTCGGAATTTTCTTTATTTCAATTGTCTAAAATGACCGGACTAATACGTGGCGTATGTGTGCATACTATGTAGAACATGATTCTTACAAGCGTAATATCTGGGAAATAGTGGGTCTTAGAGAAAAAATCGTTGAGATCATTTTTATAGAGAATTTTAAGGTCTACAACTTTGCTCTGAGGTACTTTTTCGATAAAACTTACCGTTTTTGAGAAAAATCCAAAAAACCTAAAATTTTGACCTTGGGCCCCGAATAAGTCCCTAAGCTCACATGGGACTGATGGGGACTTTTGACACTTTATTCCTTGTGGTAAACCTAAGGTCTCTACGAAGATTTGGCTCTGTCGGAATTTTCTTTATTTCAATTGTCTAAAATGACCGGACTAATACGTGGCATATGTGTGCATACTATGTAGAACATGATTCTTACAAGCGCAATATCTAGGAAATAGTGGGTCTTAGAGAAAAAACATAGATACCATTTTTATAGAGAATTTTAAGATCTACAACTTTGCTCTGAGGTACTTTTTCGATAAATCTTACCGTTTTCGAGAAAAATCCAAAAAACCTAAAATTTTGACCTTGGGCCCCGAATAAGTCCCTAAGCTCACATGGGACTGATGGGGACTTTTGACACTTTATTCCTTGTGGTAAACTGGTAAACCTAAGGTCTCTACGAAGATTTGGCTCTGTCGGAATTTTCTTTATTTCAATTGTCTAAAATGACCGGACTAATACGTGGCATATGTGTGCATACTATGTAGAACATGATTCTTACAAGCGCAATATCTAGGAAATAGTGGGTCTTAGAGAAAAAACATAGATACCATTTTTATAGAGAATTTTAAGGTCTACAACTTTGCTTTGAGGTACTTTTTCGATAAAACTTACCGTTTTCGAGAAAAATCCAAAAAACCTAAAATTTTGACCTTGGGCCCCGAATAAGTCCCTAAGCTCACATGGGACTGATGGGGACTTTTGACACTTTATTCCTTGTGGTAAACCTAAGGTCTCTACGAAGATTTGGCTCTGTCGGAATTTTCTTTATTTCAATTGTCTAAAATGACCGGACTAATACGTGGCGTATGTGTGCATACTATGTAGAACATGATTCTTACAAGCGTAATATCTGGGAAATAGTGGGTCTTAGAGAAAAAATCATAGAGATCATTTTTATAGAGAATTTTAAGATCTACAACTTTGCTCTGAGGAACTTTTTCGATAAAACTTACCGTTTTCGAGAAAAATCCAAAAAACCTAAAATTTTGACCTTGGGCCCCGAATAAGTCCCTAAGCTCACATGGGACTGATGGGGACTTTTGACACTTTATTCCTTGTGGTAAACCTAAGGTCTCTACGAAGATTTGGCTCTGTCGGAATTTTCTTTATTTCAATTGTCTAAAATGACCGGACTAATACGTGGCGTATGTGTGCATACTATGTAGAACATGATTCTTACAAGCGTAATATCTGGGAAATAGTGGGTCTTAGAGAAAAAATCATAGAGATCATTTTTATAGAGAATTTTAAGATCTACAACTTTGCTCTGAGGTACTTTTTCGATAAAACTTACCGTTTTCGAGAAAAATCCAAAAAACCTAAAATTTTGACCTTGGGCCCCGAATAAGTCCCTAAGCTCACATGGGACTGATGGGGACTTTTGACACTTTATTCCTTGTGGTAAACCTAAGGTCTCTACGAAGATTTGGCTCTGTCGGAATTTTCTTTATTTCAATTGTCTAAAATGACCGGACTAATACGTGGCATATGTGTGCATACTATGTAGAACATGATTCTTACAAGCGCAATATCTAGGAAATAGTGGGTCTTAGAGAAAAAACATAGATACCATTTTTATAGAGAATTTTAAGATCTACAACTTTGCTCGGAGGTACTTTTTCGATAAAACTTACCGTTTTCGAGAAAAATCCAAAAAACCTAAAATTTTGACCTTGGGCCCCGAATAAGTCCCTAAGCTCACATGGGACTGATGGGGACTTTTGACACTTTATTCCTTGTGGTAAACCTAAGGTCTCTACGAAGATTTGGCTCTGTCGGAATTTTCTTTATTTCAATTGTCTAAAATGACCGGACTAATACGTGGCGTATGTGTGCATACTATGTAGAACATGATTCTTACAAGCGTAATATCTGGGAAATAGTGGGTCTTAGAGAAAAAATCATTGAGATCATTTTTATAGAGAATTTTAAGGTCTACAACTTTGCTCTGAGGTACTTTTTCGATAAAACTTACCGTTTTTGAGAAAAATCCAAAAAACCTAAAATTTTGACCTTGGGCCCCGAATAAGTCCCTAAGCTCACATGGGACTGATGGGGACTTTTGACACTTTATTCCTTGTGGTAAACCTAAGGTCTCTACGAAGATTTGGCTCTGTCGGAATTTTCTTTATTTCAATTGTCTAAAATGACCGGACTAATACGTGGCATATGTGTGCATACTATGTAGAACATGATTCTTACAAGCGCAATATCTAGGAAATAGTGGGTCTTAGAGAAAAAACATAGATACCATTTTTATAGAGAATTTTAAGATCTACAACTTTGCTCTGAGGTACTTTTTCGATAAATCTTACCGTTTTCGAGAAAAATCCAAAAAACCTAAAATTTTGACCTTGGGCCCCGAATAAGTCCCTAAGCTCACATGGGACTGATGGGGACTTTTGACACTTTATTCCTTGTGGTAAACTGGTAAACCTAAGGTCTCTACGAAGATTTGGCTCTGTCGGAATTTTCTTTATTTCAATTGTCTAAAATGACCGGACTAATACGTGGCGTATGTGTGCATACTATGTAGAACATGATTCTTACAAGCGTAATATCTGGGAAATAGTGGGTCTTAGAGAAAAAATCATAGAGATCATTTTTATAGAGAATTTTAAGATCTACAACTTTGCTCTGAGGTACTTTTTCGATAAAACTTACCGTTTTCGAGAAAAATCCAAAAAACCTAAAATTTTGACCTTGGGCCCCGAATAAGTCCCTAAGCTCACATGGGACTGATGGGGACTTTTGACACTTTATTCCTTGTGGTAAACCTAAGGTCTCTACGAAGATTTGGCTCTGTCGGAATTTTCTTTATTTCAATTGTCTAAAATGACCGGACTAATACGTGGCATATGTGTGCATACTATGTAGAACATGATTCTTACAAGCGCAATATCTAGGAAATAGTGGGTCTTAGAGAAAAAACATAGATACCATTTTTATAGAGAATTTTAAGATCTACAACTTTGCTCTGAGGTACTTTTTCGATAAAACTTACCGTTTTCGAGAAAAATCCAAAAAACCTAAAATTTTGACCTTGGGCCCCGAATAAGTCCCTAAGCTCACATGGGACTGATGGGGACTTTTGACACTTTATTCCTTGTGGTAAACCTAAGGTCTCTACGAAGATTTGGCTCTGTCGGAATTTTCTTTATTTCAATTGTCTAAAATGACCGGACTAATACGTGGCGTATGTGTGCATACTATGTAGAACATGATTCTTACAAGCGTAATATCTGGGAAATAGTGGGTCTTAGAGAAAAAATCGTTGAGATCATTTTTATAGAGAATTTTAAGGTCTACAACTTTGCTCTGAGGTACTTTTTCGATAAAACTTACCGTTTTTGAGAAAAATCCAAAAAACCTAAAATTTTGACCTTGGGCCCCGAATAAGTCCCTAAGCTCACATGGGACTGATGGGGACTTTTGACACTTTATTCCTTGTGGTAAACCTAAGGTCTCTACGAAGATTTGGCTCTGTCGGAATTTTCTTTATTTCAATTGTCTAAAATGACCGGACTAATACGTGGCATATGTGTGCATACTATGTAGAACATGATTCTTACAAGCGCAATATCTAGGAAATAGTGGGTCTTAGAGAAAAAACATAGATACCATTTTTATAGAGAATTTTAAGATCTACAACTTTGCTCTGAGGTACTTTTTCGATAAATCTTACCGTTTTCGAGAAAAATCCAAAAAACCTAAAATTTTGACCTTGGGCCCCGAATAAGTCCCTAAGCTCACATGGGACTGATGGGGACTTTTGACACTTTATTCCTTGTGGTAAACTGGTAAACCTAAGGTCTCTACGAAGATTTGGCTCTGTCGGAATTTTCTTTATTTCAATTGTCTAAAATGACCGGACTAATACGTGGCATATGTGTGCATACTATGTAGAACATGATTCTTACAAGCGCAATATCTAGGAAATAGTGGGTCTTAGAGAAAAAACATAGATACCATTTTTATAGAGAATTTTAAGGTCTACAACTTTGCTTTGAGGTACTTTTTCGATAAAACTTACCGTTTTCGAGAAAAATCCAAAAAACCTAAAATTTTGACCTTGGGCCCCGAATAAGTCCCTAAGCTCACATGGGACTGATGGGGACTTTTGACACTTTATTCCTTGTGGTAAACCTAAGGTCTCTACGAAGATTTGGCTCTGTCGGAATTTTCTTTATTTCAATTGTCTAAAATGACCGGACTAATACGTGGCGTATGTGTGCATACTATGTAGAACATGATTCTTACAAGCGTAATATCTGGGAAATAGTGGGTCTTAGAGAAAAAATCATAGAGATCATTTTTATAGAGAATTTTAAGATCTACAACTTTGCTCTGAGGAACTTTTTCGATAAAACTTACCGTTTTCGAGAAAAATCCAAAAAACCTAAAATTTTGACCTTGGGCCCCGAATAAGTCCCTAAGCTCACATGGGACTGATGGGGACTTTTGACACTTTATTCCTTGTGGTAAACCTAAGGTCTCTACGAAGATTTGGCTCTGTCGGAATTTTCTTTATTTCAATTGTCTAAAATGACCGGACTAATACGTGGCGTATGTGTGCATACTATGTAGAACATGATTCTTACAAGCGTAATATCTGGGAAATAGTGGGTCTTAGAGAAAAAATCATAGAGATCATTTTTATAGAGAATTTTAAGATCTACAACTTTGCTCTGAGGTACTTTTTCGATAAAACTTACCGTTTTCGAGAAAAATCCAAAAAACCTAAAATTTTGACCTTGGGCCCCGAATAAGTCCCTAAGCTCACATGGGACTGATGGGGACTTTTGACACTTTATTCCTTGTGGTAAACCTAAGGTCTCTACGAAGATTTGGCTCTGTCGGAATTTTCTTTATTTCAATTGTCTAAAATGACCGGACTAATACGTGGCATATGTGTGCATACTATGTAGAACATGATTCTTACAAGCGCAATATCTAGGAAATAGTGGGTCTTAGAGAAAAAACATAGATACCATTTTTATAGAGAATTTTAAGATCTACAACTTTGCTCGGAGGTACTTTTTCGATAAAACTTACCGTTTTCGAGAAAAATCCAAAAAACCTAAAATTTTGACCTTGGGCCCCGAATAAGTCCCTAAGCTCACATGGGACTGATGGGGACTTTTGACACTTTATTCCTTGTGGTAAACCTAAGGTCTCTACGAAGATTTGGCTCTGTCGGAATTTTCTTTATTTCAATTGTCTAAAATGACCGGACTAATACGTGGCGTATGTGTGCATACTATGTAGAACATGATTCTTACAAGCGTAATATCTGGGAAATAGTGGGTCTTAGAGAAAAAATCATAGAGATCATTTTTATAGAGAATTTTAAGGTCTACAACTTTGCTCTGAGGTACTTTTTCGATAAAACTTACCGTTTTTGAGAAAAATCCAAAAAACCTAAAATTTTGACCTTGGGCCCCGAATAAGTCCCTAAGCTCACATGGGACTGATGGGGACTTTTGACACTTTATTCCTTGTGGTAAACCTAAGGTCTCTACGAAGATTTGGCTCTGTCGGAATTTTCTTTATTTCAATTGTCTAAAATGACCGGACTAATACGTGGCATATGTGTGCATACTATGTAGAACATGATTCTTACAAGCGCAATATCTAGGAAATAGTGGGTCTTAGAGAAAAAACATAGATACCATTTTTATAGAGAATTTTAAGATCTACAACTTTGCTCTGAGGTACTTTTTCGATAAATCTTACCGTTTTCGAGAAAAATCCAAAAAACCTAAAATTTTGACCTTGGGCCCCGAATAAGTCCCTAAGCTCACATGGGACTGATGGGGACTTTTGACACTTTATTCCTTGTGGTAAACTGGTAAACCTAAGGTCTCTACGAAGATTTGGCTCTGTCGGAATTTTCTTTATTTCAATTGTCTAAAATGACCGGACTAATACGTGGCATATGTGTGCATACTATGTAGAACATGATTCTTACAAGCGCAATATCTAGGAAATAGTGGGTCTTAGAGAAAAAACATAGATACCATTTTTATAGAGAATTTTAAGGTCTACAACTTTGCTTTGAGGTACTTTTTCGATAAAACTTACCGTTTTCGAGAAAAATCCAAAAAACCTAAAATTTTGACCTTGGGCCCCGAATAAGTCCCTAAGCTCACATGGGACTGATGGGGACTTTTGACACTTTATTCCTTGTGGTAAACCTAAGGTCTCTACGAAGATTTGGCTCTGTCGGAATTTTCTTTATTTCAATTGTCTAAAATGACCGGACTAATACGTGGCGTATGTGTGCATACTATGTAGAACATGATTCTTACAAGCGTAATATCTGGGAAATAGTGGGTCTTAGAGAAAAAATCATCGAGATCATTTTTATAGAGAATTTTAAGATCTACAACTTTGCTCTGAGGTACTTTTTCGATAAAACTTACCGTTTTCGAGAAAAATCCAAAAAACCTAAAATTTTGACCTTGGGCCCCGAATAAGTCCCTAAGCTCACATGGGACTGATGGGGACTTTTGACACTTTATTCCTTGTGGTAAACCTAAGGTCTCTACGAAGATTTGGCTCTGTCGGAATTTTCTTTATTTCAATTGTCTAAAATGACCGGACTAATACGTGGCGTATGTGTGCATACTATGTAGAACATGATTCTTACAAGCGTAATATCTGGGAAATAGTGGGTCTTAGAGAAAAAATCATAGAGATCATTTTTATAGAGAATTTTAAGATCTACAACTTTGCTCTGAGGTACTTTTTCGATAAAACTTACCGTTTTCGAGAAAAATCCATAAAACCTAAAATTTTGACCTTGGGCCCCGAATAAGTCCCTAAGCTCACATGGGACTGATGGGGACTTTTGACACTTTATTCCTTGTGGTAAACCTAAGGTCTCTACGAAGATTTGGCTCTGTCGGAATTTTCTTTATTTCAATTGTCTAAAATGACCGGACTAATACGTGGCATATGTGTGCATACTATGTAGAACATGATTCTTACAAGCGCAATATCTAGGAAATAGTGGGTCTTAGAGAAAAAACATAGATACCATTTTTATAGAGAATTTTAAGATCTACAACTTTGCTCTGAGGTACTTTTTCGATAAAACTTACCGTTTTCGAGAAAAATCCAAAAAACCTAAAATTTTGACCTTGGGCCCCGAATAAGTCCCTAAGCTCACATGGGACTGATGGGGACTTTTGACACTTTATTCCTTGTGGTAAACCTAAGGTCTCTACGAAGATTTGGCTCTGTCGGAATTTTCTTTATTTCAATTGTCTAAAATGACCGGACTAATACGTGGCGTATGTGTGCATACTATGTAGAACATGATTCTTACAAGCGTAATATCTGGGAAATAGTGGGTCTTAGAGAAAAAATCATAGAGATCATTTTTAAAGAGAATTTTAAGGTCTACAACTTTGCTCTGAGGTACTTTTTCGATAAAACTTACCGTTTTTAGAAAAATCCAAAAAACCTAAAATTTTGACCTTGGGCCCCGAATAAGTCCCTAAGCTCACATGGGACTGATGGGGACTTTTGACACTTTATTCCTTGTGGTAAACTGGTAAACCTAAGGTCTCTACGAAGATTTGGCTCTGTCGGAATTTTCTTTATTTCAATTGTCTAAAATGACCGGACTAATACGTGGCGTATGTGTGCATACTATGTAGAACATGATTCTTACAAGCGTAATATCTGGGAAATAGTGGGTCTTAGAGAAAAAATCATTGAGATCATTTTTATAGAGAATTTTAAGGTCTACAACTTTGCTCTGAGGTACTTTTTCGATAAAACTTACCGTTTTTGAGAAAAATCCAAAAAACCTAAAATTTTGACCTTGGGCCCCGAATAAGTCCCTAAGCTCACATGGGACTGATGGGGACTTTTGACACTTTATTCCTTGTGGTAAACCTAAGGTCTCTACGAAGATTTGGCTCTGTCGGAATTTTCTTTATTTCAATTGTCTAAAATGACCGGACTAATACGTGGCATATGTGTGCATACTATGTAGAACATGATTCTTACAAGCGCAATATCTAGGAAATAGTGGGTCTTAGAGAAAAAACATAGATACCATTTTTATAGAGAATTTTAAGATCTACAACTTTGCTCTGAGGTACTTTTTCGATAAATCTTACCGTTTTCGAGAAAAATCCAAAAAACCTAAAATTTTGACCTTGGGCCCCGAATAAGTCCCTAAGCTCACATGGGACTGATGGGGACTTTTGACACTTTATTCCTTGTGGTAAACTGGTAAACCTAAGGTCTCTACGAAGATTTGGCTCTGTCGGAATTTTCTTTATTTCAATTGTCTAAAATGACCGGACTAATACGTGGCATATGTGTGCATACTATGTAGAACATGATTCTTACAAGCGCAATATCTAGGAAATAGTGGGTCTTAGAGAAAAAACATAGATACCATTTTTATAGAGAATTTTAAGGTCTACAACTTTGCTTTGAGGTACTTTTTCGATAAAACTTACCGTTTTCGAGAAAAATCCAAAAAACCTAAAATTTTGACCTTGGGCCCCGAATAAGTCCCTAAGCTCACATGGGACTGATGGGGACTTTTGACACTTTATTCCTTGTGGTAAACCTAAGGTCTCTACGAAGATTTGGCTCTGTCGGAATTTTCTTTATTTCAATTGTCTAAAATGACCGGACTAATACGTGGCGTATGTGTGCATACTATGTAGAACATGATTCTTACAAGCGTAATATCTGGGAAATAGTGGGTCTTAGAGAAAAAATCATAGAGATCATTTTTATAGAGAATTTTAAGATCTACAACTTTGCTCTGAGGTACTTTTTCGATAAAACTTACCGTTTTCGAGAAAAATCCAAAAAACCTAAAATTTTGACCTTGGGCCCCGAATAAGTCCCTAAGCTCACATGGGACTGATGGGGACTTTTGACACTTTATTCCTTGTGGTAAACCTAAGGTCTCTACGAAGATTTGGCTCTGTCGGAATTTTCTTTATTTCAATTGTCTAAAATGACCGGACTAATACGTGGCGTATGTGTGCATACTATGTAGAACATGATTCTTACAAGCGTAATATCTGGGAAATAGTGGGTCTTAGAGAAAAAATCATAGAGATCATTTTTATAGAGAATTTTAAGATCTACAACTTTGCTCTGAGGTACTTTTTCGATAAAACTTACCGTTTTCGAGAAAAATCCAAAAAACCTAAAATTTTGACCTTGGGCCCCGAATAAGTCCCTAAGCTCACATGGGACTGATGGGGACTTTTGACACTTTATTCCTTGTGGTAAACCTAAGGTCTCTACGAAGATTTGGCTCTGTCGGAATTTTCTTTATTTCAATTGTCTAAAATGACCGGACTAATACGTGGCATATGTGTGCATACTATGTAGAACATGATTCTTACAAGCGCAATATCTAGGAAATAGTGGGTCTTAGAGAAAAAACATAGATACCATTTTTATAGAGAATTTTAAGATCTACAACTTTGCTCTGAGGTACTTTTTCGATAAAACTTACCGTTTTCGAGAAAAATCCAAAAAACCTAAAATTTTGACCTTGGGCCCCGAATAAGTCCCTAAGCTCACATGGGACTGATGGGGACTTTTGACACTTTATTCCTTGTGGTAAACCTAAGGTCTCTACGAAGATTTGGCTCTGTCGGAATTTTCTTTATTTCAATTGTCTAAAATGACCGGACTAATACGTGGCGTATGTGTGCATACTATGTAGAACATGATTCTTACAAGCGTAATATCTGGGAAATAGTGGGTCTTAGAGAAAAAATCATAGAGATCATTTTTATAGAGAATTTTAAGGTCTACAACTTTGCTCTGAGGTACTTTTTCGATAAAACTTACCGTTTTTAGAAAAATCCAAAAAACCTAAAATTTTGACCTTGGGCCCCGAATAAGTCCCTAAGCTCACATGGGACTGATGGGGACTTTTGACACTTTATTCCTTGTGGTAAACCTAAGGTCTCTACGAAGATTTGGCTCTGTCGGAATTTTCTTTATTTCAATTGTCTAAAATGACCGGACTAATACGTGGCGTATGTGTGCATACTATGTAGAACATGATTCTTACAAGCGTAATATCTGGGAAATAGTGGGTCTTAGAGAAAAAATCATAGAGATCATTTTTAAAGAGAATTTTAAGGTCTACAACTTTGCTCTGAGGTACTTTTTCGATAAAACTTACCGTTTTTAGAAAAATCCAAAAAACCTAAAATTTTGACCTTGGGCCCCGAATAAGTCCCTAAGCTCACATGGGACTGATGGGGACTTTTGACACTTTATTCCTTGTGGTAAACTGGTAAACCTAAGGTCTCTACGAAGATTTGGCTCTGTCGGAATTTTCTTTATTTCAATTGTCTAAAATGACCGGACTAATACGTGGCGTATGTGTGCATACTATGTAGAACATGATTCTTACAAGCGTAATATCTGGGAAATAGTGGGTCTTAGAGAAAAAATCATTGAGATCATTTTTATAGAGAATTTTAAGGTCTACAACTTTGCTCTGAGGTACTTTTTCGATAAAACTTACCGTTTTTGAGAAAAATCCAAAAAACCTAAAATTTTGACCTTGGGCCCCGAATAAGTCCCTAAGCTCACATGGGACTGATGGGGACTTTTGACACTTTATTCCTTGTGGTAAACCTAAGGTCTCTACGAAGATTTGGCTCTGTCGGAATTTTCTTTATTTCAATTGTCTAAAATGACCGGACTAATACGTGGCATATGTGTGCATACTATGTAGAACATGATTCTTACAAGCGCAATATCTAGGAAATAGTGGGTCTTAGAGAAAAAACATAGATACCATTTTTATAGAGAATTTTAAGATCTACAACTTTGCTCTGAGGTACTTTTTCGATAAAACTTACCGTTTTCGAGAAAAATCCAAAAAACCTAAAATTTTGACCTTGGGCCCCGAATAAGTCCCTAAGCTCACATGGGACTGATGGGGACTTTTGACACTTTATTCCTTGTGGTAAACTGGTAAACCTAAGGTCTCTACGAAGATTTGGCTCTGTCGGAATTTTCTTTATTTCAATTGTCTAAAATGACCGGACTAATACGTGGCATATGTGTGCATACTATGTAGAACATGATTCTTACAAGCGCAATATCTAGGAAATAGTGGGTCTTAGAGAAAAAACATAGATACCATTTTTATAGAGAATTTTAAGGTCTACAACTTTGCTTTGAGGTACTTTTTCGATAAAACTTACCGTTTTCGAGAAAAATCCAAAAAACCTAAAATTTTGACCTTGGGCCCCGAATAAGTCCCTAAGCTCACATGGGACTGATGGGGACTTTTGACACTTTATTCCTTGTGGTAAACCTAAGGTCTCTACGAAGATTTGGCTCTGTCGGAATTTTCTTTATTTCAATTGTCTAAAATGACCGGACTAATACGTGGCGTATGTGTGCATACTATGTAGAACATGATTCTTACAAGCGTAATATCTGGGAAATAGTGGGTCTTAGAGAAAAAATCATAGAGATCATTTTTATAGAGAATTTTAAGATCTACAACTTTGCTCTGAGGTACTTTTTCGATAAAACTTACCGTTTTCGAGAAAAATCCAAAAAACCTAAAATTTTGACCTTGGGCCCCGAATAAGTCCCTAAGCTCACATGGGACTGATGGGGACTTTTGACACTTTATTCCTTGTGGTAAACCTAAGGTCTCTACGAAGATTTGGCTCTGTCGGAATTTTCTTTATTTCAATTGTCTAAAATGACCGGACTAATACGTGGCGTATGTGTGCATACTATGTAGAACATGATTCTTACAAGCGTAATATCTGGGAAATAGTGGGTCTTAGAGAAAAAATCATAGAGATCATTTTTATAGAGAATTTTAAGATCTACAACTTTGCTCTGAGGTACTTTTTCGATAAAACTTACCGTTTTCGAGAAAAATCCAAAAAACCTAAAATTTTGACCTTGGGCCCCGAATAAGTCCCTAAGCTCACATGGGACTGATGGGGACTTTTGACACTTTATTCCTTGTGGTAAACCTAAGGTCTCTACGAAGATTTGGCTCTGTCGGAATTTTCTTTATTTCAATTGTCTAAAATGACCGGACTAATACGTGGCATATGTGTGCATACTATGTAGAACATGATTCTTACAAGCGCAATATCTAGGAAATAGTGGGTCTTAGAGAAAAAACATAGATACCATTTTTATAGAGAATTTTAAGATCTACAACTTTGCTCTGAGGTACTTTTTCGATAAAACTTACCGTTTTCGAGAAAAATCCAAAAAACCTAAAATTTTGACCTTGGGCCCCGAATAAGTCCCTAAGCTCACATGGGACTGATGGGGACTTTTGACACTTTATTCCTTGTGGTAAACCTAAGGTCTCTACGAAGATTTTGCTCTGTCGGAATTTTCTTTATTTCAATTGTCTAAAATGACCGGACTAATACGTGGCGTATGTGTGCATACTATGTAGAACATGATTCTTACAAGCGTAATATCTGGGAAATAGTGGGTCTTAGAGAAAAAATCATAGAGATCATTTTTATAGAGAATTTTAAGGTCTACAACTTTGCTCTGAGGTACTTTTTCGATAAAACTTACCGTTTTTAGAAAAATCCAAAAAACCTAAAATTTTGACCTTGGGCCCCGAATAAGTCCCTAAGCTCACATGGGACTGATGGGGACTTTTGACACTTTATTCCTTGTGGTAAACTGGTAAACCTAAGGTCTCTACGAAGATTTGGCTCTGTCGGAATTTTCTTTATTTCAATTGTCTAAAATGACCGGACTAATACGTGGCATATGTGTGCATACTATGTAGAACATGATTCTTACAAGCGCAATATCTAGGAAATAGTGGGTCTTAGAGAAAAAACATAGATACCATTTTTATAGAGAATTTTAAGGTCTACAACTTTGCTTTGAGGTACTTTTTCGATAAAACTTACCGTTTTCGAGAAAAATCCAAAAAACCTAAAATTTTGACCTTGGGCCCCGAATAAGTCCCTAAGCTCACATGGGACTGATGGGGACTTTTGACACTTTATTCCTTGTGGTAAACCTAAGGTCTCTACGAAGATTTGGCTCTGTCGGAATTTTCTTTATTTCAATTGTCTAAAATGACCGGACTAATACGTGGCGTATGTGTGCATACTATGTAGAACATGATTCTTACAAGCGTAATATCTGGGAAATAGTGGGTCTTAGAGAAAAAATCATAGAGATCATTTTTATAGAGAATTTTAAGATCTACAACTTTGCTCTGAGGTACTTTTTCGATAAAACTTACCGTTTTCGAGAAAAATCCAAAAAACCTAAAATTTTGACCTTGGGCCCCGAATAAGTCCCTAAGCTCACATGGGACTGATGGGGACTTTTGACACTTTATTCCTTGTGGTAAACCTAAGGTCTGTACGAAGATTTGGCTCTGTCGGAATTTTCTTTATTTCAATTGTCTAAAATGACCGGACTAATACGTGGCGTATGTGTGCATACTATGTAGAACATGATTCTTACAAGCGTAATATCTGGGAAATAGTGGGTCTTAGAGAAAAAATCATAGAGATCATTTTTATAGAGAATTTTAAGATCTACAACTTTGCTCTGAGGTACTTTTTCGATAAAACTTACCGTTTTCGAGAAAAATCCAAAAAACCTAAAATTTTGACCTTGGGCCCCGAATAAGTCCCTAAGCTCACATGGGACTGATGGGGACTTTTGACACTTTATTCCTTGTGGTAAACCTAAGGTCTCTACGAAGATTTGGCTCTGTCGGAATTTTCTTTATTTCAATTGTCTAAAATGACCGGACTAATACGTGGCATATGTGTGCATACTATGTAGAACATGATTCTTACAAGCGCAATATCTAGGAAATAGTGGGTCTTAGAGAAAAAACATAGATACCATTTTTATAGAGAATTTTAAGATCTACAACTTTGCTCTGAGGTACTTTTTCGATAAAACTTACCGTTTTCGAGAAAAATCCAAAAAACCTAAAATTTTGACCTTGGGCCCCGAATAAGTCCCTAAGCTCACATGGGACTGATGGGGACTTTTGACACTTTATTCCTTGTGGTAAACCTAAGGTCTCTACGAAGATTTGGCTCTGTCGGAATTTTCTTTATTTCAATTGTCTAAAATGACCGGACTAATACGTGGCGTATGTGTGCATACTATGTAGAACATGATTCTTACAAGCGTAATATCTGGGAAATAGTGGGTCTTAGAGAAAAAATCATAGAGATCATTTTTATAGAGAATTTTAAGGTCTACAACTTTGCTCTGAGGTACTTTTTCGATAAAACTTACCGTTTTTAGAAAAATCCAAAAAACCTAAAATTTTGACCTTGGGCCCCGAATAAGTCCCTAAGCTCACATGGGACTGATGGGGACTTTTGACACTTTATTCCTTGTGGTAAACTGGTAAACCTAAGGTCTCTACGAAGATTTGGCTCTGTCGGAATTTTCTTTATTTCAATTGTCTAAAATGACCGGACTAATACGTGGCGTATGTGTGCATACTATGTAGAACATGATTCTTACAAGCGTAATATCTGGGAAATAGTGGGTCTTAGAGAAAAAATCATTGAGATCATTTTTATAGAGAATTTTAAGGTCTACAACTTTGCTCTGAGGTACTTTTTCGATAAAACTTACCGTTTTTGAGAAAAATCCAAAAAACCTAAAATTTTGACCTTGGGCCCCGAATAAGTCCCTAAGCTCACATGGGACTGATGGGGACTTTTGACACTTTATTCCTTGTGGTAAACCTAAGGTCTCTACGAAGATTTGGCTCTGTCGGAATTTTCTTTATTTCAATTGTCTAAAATGACCGGACTAATACGTGGCATATGTGTGCATACTATGTAGAACATGATTCTTACAAGCGCAATATCTAGGAAATAGTGGGTCTTAGAGAAAAAACATAGATACCATTTTTATAGAGAATTTTAAGATCTACAACTTTGCTCTGAGGTACTTTTTCGATAAAACTTACCGTTTTCGAGAAAAATCCAAAAAACCTAAAATTTTGACCTTGGGCCCCGAATAAGTCCCTAAGCTCACATGGGACTGATGGGGACTTTTGACACTTTATTCCTTGTGGTAAACTGGTAAACCTAAGGTCTCTACGAAGATTTGGCTCTGTCGGAATTTTCTTTATTTCAATTGTCTAAAATGACCGGACTAATACGTGGCATATGTGTGCATACTATGTAGAACATGATTCTTACAAGCGCAATATCTAGGAAATAGTGGGTCTTAGAGAAAAAACATAGATACCATTTTTATAGAGAATTTTAAGGTCTACAACTTTGCTTTGAGGTACTTTTTCGATAAAACTTACCGTTTTCGAGAAAAATCCAAAAAACCTAAAATTTTGACCTTGGGCCCCGAATAAGTCCCTAAGCTCACATGGGACTGATGGGGACTTTTGACACTTTATTCCTTGTGGTAAACCTAAGGTCTCTACGAAGATTTGGCTCTGTCGGAATTTTCTTTATTTCAATTGTCTAAAATGACCGGACTAATACGTGGCGTATGTGTGCATACTATGTAGAACATGATTCTTACAAGCGTAATATCTGGGAAATAGTGGGTCTTAGAGAAAAAATCATAGAGATCATTTTTAAAGAGAATTTTAAGGTCTACAACTTTGCTCTGAGGTACTTTTTCGATAAAACTTACCGTTTTTAGAAAAATCCAAAAAACCTAAAATTTTGACCTTGGGCCCCGAATAAGTCCCTAAGCTCACATGGGACTGATGGGGACTTTTGACACTTTATTCCTTGTGGTAAACTGGTAAACCTAAGGTCTCTACGAAGATTTGGCTCTGTCGGAATTTTCTTTATTTCAATTGTCTAAAATGACCGGACTAATACGTGGCGTATGTGTGCATACTATGTAGAACATGATTCTTACAAGCGTAATATCTGGGAAATAGTGGGTCTTAGAGAAAAAATCATAGAGATCATTTTTATAGAGAATTTTAAGGTCTACAACTTTGCTCTGAGGTACTTTTTCGATAAAACTTACCGTTTTTGAGAAAAATCCAAAAAACCTAAAATTTTGACCTTGGGCCCCGAATAAGTCCCTAAGCTCACATGGGACTGATGGGGACTTTTGACACTTTATTCCTTGTGGTAAACCTAAGGTCTCTACGAAGATTTGGCTCTGTCGGAATTTTCTTTATTTCAATTGTCTAAAATGACCGGACTAATACGTGGCATATGTGTGCATACTATGTAGAACATGATTCTTACAAGCGCAATATCTAGGAAATAGTGGGTCTTAGAGAAAAAACATAGATACCATTTTTATAGAGAATTTTAAGATCTACAACTTTGCTCTGAGGTACTTTTTCGATAAATCTTACCGTTTTCGAGAAAAATCCAAAAAACCTAAAATTTTGACCTTGGGCCCCGAATAAGTCCCTAAGCTCACATGGGACTGATGGGGACTTTTGACACTTTATTCCTTGTGGTAAACTGGTAAACCTAAGGTCTCTACGAAGATTTGGCTCTGTCGGAATTTTCTTTATTTCAATTGTCTAAAATGACCGGACTAATACGTGGCATATGTGTGCATACTATGTAGAACATGATTCTTACAAGCGCAATATCTAGGAAATAGTGGGTCTTAGAGAAAAAACATAGATACCATTTTTATAGAGAATTTTAAGGTCTACAACTTTGCTTTGAGGTACTTTTTCGATAAAACTTACCGTTTTCGAGAAAAATCCAAAAAACCTAAAATTTTGACCTTGGGCCCCGAATAAGTCCCTAAGCTCACATGGGACTGATGGGGACTTTTGACACTTTATTCCTTGTGGTAAACCTAAGGTCTCTACGAAGATTTGGCTCTGTCGGAATTTTCTTTATTTCAATTGTCTAAAATGACCGGACTAATACGTGGCGTATGTGTGCATACTATGTAGAACATGATTCTTACAAGCGTAATATCTGGGAAATAGTGGGTCTTAGAGAAAAAATCATAGAGATCATTTTTATAGAGAATTTTAAGATCTACAACTTTGCTCTGAGGTACTTTTTCGATAAAACTTACCGTTTTCGAGAAAAATCCAAAAAACCTAAAATTTTGACCTTGGGCCCCGAATAAGTCCCTAAGCTCACATGGGACTGATGGGGACTTTTGACACTTTATTCCTTGTGGTAAACCTAAGGTCTCTACGAAGATTTGGCTCTGTCGGAATTTTCTTTATTTCAATTGTCTAAAATGACCGGACTAATACGTGGCGTATGTGTGCATACTATGTAGAACATGATTCTTACAAGCGTAATATCTGGGAAATAGTGGGTCTTAGAGAAAAAATCATAGAGATCATTTTTATAGAGAATTTTAAGATCTACAACTTTGCTCTGAGGTACTTTTTCGATAAAACTTACCGTTTTCGAGAAAAATCCAAAAAACCTAAAATTTTGACCTTGGGCCCCGAATAAGTCCCTAAGCTCACATGGGACTGATGGGGACTTTTGACACTTTATTCCTTGTGGTAAACCTAAGGTCTCTACGAAGATTTGGCTCTGTCGGAATTTTCTTTATTTCAATTGTCTAAAATGACCGGACTAATACGTGGCATATGTGTGCATACTATGTAGAACATGATTCTTACAAGCGCAATATCTAGGAAATAGTGGGTCTTAGAGAAAAAACATAGATACCATTTTTATAGAGAATTTTAAGATCTACAACTTTGCTCTGAGGTACTTTTTCGATAAAACTTACCGTTTTCGAGAAAAATCCAAAAAACCTAAAATTTTGACCTTGGGCCCCGAATAAGTCCCTAAGCTCACATGGGACTGATGGGGACTTTTGACACTTTATTCCTTGTGGTAAACCTAAGGTCTCTACGAAGATTTGGCTCTGTCGGAATTTTCTTTATTTCAATTGTCTAAAATGACCGGACTAATACGTGGCGTATGTGTGCATACTATGTAGAACATGATTCTTACAAGCGTAATATCTGGGAAATAGTGGGTCTTAGAGAAAAAATCATAGAGATCATTTTTATAGAGAATTTTAAGGTCTACAACTTTGCTCTGAGGTACTTTTTCGATAAAACTTACCGTTTTTAGAAAAATCCAAAAAACCTAAAATTTTGACCTTGGGCCCCGAATAAGTCCCTAAGCTCACATGGGACTGATGGGGACTTTTGACACTTTATTCCTTGTGGTAAACCTAAGGTCTCTACGAAGATTTGGCTCTGTCGGAATTTTCTTTATTTCAATTGTCTAAAATGACCGGACTAATACGTGGCGTATGTGTGCATACTATGTAGAACATGATTCTTACAAGCGTAATATCTGGGAAATAGTGGGTCTTAGAGAAAAAATCATAGAGATCATTTTTAAAGAGAATTTTAAGGTCTACAACTTTGCTCTGAGGTACTTTTTCGATAAAACTTACCGTTTTTAGAAAAATCCAAAAAACCTAAAATTTTGACCTTGGGCCCCGAATAAGTCCCTAAGCTCACATGGGACTGATGGGGACTTTTGACACTTTATTCCTTGTGGTAAACTGGTAAACCTAAGGTCTCTACGAAGATTTGGCTCTGTCGGAATTTTCTTTATTTCAATTGTCTAAAATGACCGGACTAATACGTGGCGTATGTGTGCATACTATGTAGAACATGATTCTTACAAGCGTAATATCTGGGAAATAGTGGGTCTTAGAGAAAAAATCATTGAGATCATTTTTATAGAGAATTTTAAGGTCTACAACTTTGCTCTGAGGTACTTTTTCGATAAAACTTACCGTTTTTGAGAAAAATCCAAAAAACCTAAAATTTTGACCTTGGGCCCCGAATAAGTCCCTAAGCTCACATGGGACTGATGGGGAC